>SJYX01012848.1:58181-185193 GCA_006410675.1 Oreotragus oreotragus | reverse complement strand
TCTGATGCTGGGAGGGATTGGGGGCAGGAGGAGAAGGGGATGACAGAGGATGAGATGGCTGGATGGCATCACCGACTTGATGGATGTGAGTTTGAGTGAACTCTGGGAGTTGGTGATGGACAGGGAGGCCTGGTGTGCTGCGATTCATGGGGTCGCAAAGAGTCGGACATGACTGAGTGGCTGAATTGAACTGAACTGAATGCTTGTACAACTCTGAGAATAAACTAATACCCATCGTGGAAGTGAAAGTTGCTCAGTTGTGTCCAACTCTTTGCGATCCCATGGACTATACAGTCCATGGAATTCTCCAGGCCAGAATACTGGAGTGGGTATTAGTGGCTGGAGTACTCAGGATCCAAAGACATATTTTCATGGCAGAATTATGGGCTCTGAGCAGAAGAATGTAGAAAAGGAAATAAAACAAGTGTCTCATTTTGGCGGGGGAGGGCAGGCACTGGAGTGGAAGCCATTCCCTTCCTTCTCCAGGGGATCTTCCCAACCTAGGAACTGAACCCAGGTCTCCTGCATTGCAGGCGGATTCTTTACCAGCTGAGCCACCAGCGAAGTCCAATACCCATAAATATTGCACATATAAAAAGGTGAATTTTTTGGTACATGAATTATATCTCAGTTAAGCTATTATTTAATAAATAAAGTCATCTCTTAAATTACTACGCACAATTTTAGCTTATATTTCTCCATAAGTATTATTTTGCCTAAATGAATTCTTACTCTACAAATCATTTTGCCTCACTCTTCATTGGGTTTTAAGGCCCTTCCTATGTTATTAAAAATTCTTCATTGAAAATATTATTTTTCATGGTGGCCTAGTATCCTACCATATAGCTATAACCACAGCTTTCTTCTCTATTACTGTGTTTTGGGTACTTATGTTCTTTTCCCGGGTTTTGCTATCATCAAGAACATCTTTGTTTGTCATATTCCTGCATTAACTCTTATCTGCAGTTTTTGGATTATCTCTTTTTTTTAGGATAAATTACTGAAATTGAGATTACTGGGTGATAGTCATCAGTTTTAAGATCCTGCATCTGTGAACTCCCCTCTTTTGCGCTAAATATTTTAAGATATTTCATGCAGATACACTCAGTTCACTGATCTTAAGAGTCACTCCATCAGAATAACTTCCTGGTGTGAGGGAGAGAGGGCTTCCCAGGTGGTAAAGAATCCACTTGCTAATGCAGGAGCCGCAGGAGACATGGGTCTGACCCCTGGGTCAGGAAAAGCCTTGTCATTGAGGTCAAACTCACCGGGAATCACACTCCAGCTCTGTCACTTAACACTGAGTGATCCTATCTAACCTTGACTGGCCCTCCACTGGGTCTCAGTTATCTCTCCTGTGAGATGGGCACAATAATAAGAGAGTAGACATCAAGTGTGCAGTGCCTGCCCTCCCCCGCTGAAATAAGACATTATTTTATTTCCTTTTCTTCATTCTTCTCCTCAGAGCCCATAATTCTGCCATGAAAATATGTCTTTGGATCCTGAGCGCTGTCCATGCCTGAGCCCTGGGAGATGGCATCACTTATCCAATAGTATGACTAGGAATGCCCTGGTGGGATTCACAGGGATGAGCCTAAAGCCTGAAGTTCAGGATTCGGGCCTGGGTCCACTGCTCATTAGCCTGTGATTTTAGACAGGTCCTCATCATTGTTTGAATCTGGCTTGTCATTAAAAGTGGAGGCAAGGAGGCGATTGCACATCATCCTCACCATGGGGTCAGGTAAGAGGCTGGATGTAACAATGTTTGCTGTGTCTTCACAGTCTCTATAAACAGCCATTAAGTCTATCGTCACAACTCTCTCTAAATATGCTGGGGCTTGCTTGGGTGAACCAAGCTCAATTCATTTTCTGCCACTAGATTATAGGCCCACAGACTGACTGGGTAAGCACTGCACCGCTACATACTATAGTAATTACTAATTACATGTTTCTGCATTCTGTAGCTTATTAGTAAATTGCATGTAGAGGGATCTAAAAGTAATTGCCCTTCTTCTGTAACTTCAGCAGCCAGCAGAAATCACAAAGAATTACCTTATTTACTTCTTAAGTGATTCCCAGTGGCCATTTGTCAATACAAGAAAGAAAAAAAATCGTAAAGTAACCAAATATTCTTCTGCTTGCAAATGATATGTGAGGGTTGCGAGAAATCTTGAGTGGAAAAGGCTGTTAAACAGCTGCCGACTAACTATATGTAAATATCCCCCTGTGGGTAATAGCTTAATTTTGATCATTGTTCAAAAGAGCAGGCATTTTAAATTATTAATAGGTGTCAGCTACAAAAGAATGTTTCACTTGAAACTTACAAGAAGAGAGCCTGATCTGTACAAATGACACCGTGTCTTTAACCACCCTGGTGTGTGAGAAAGAAAGGAGGGAGGAAAGGAAAGAATAAAAAAGACACAATGAGCAAAAAGTCAGCCTCATTTTTCCCTCAGACTGGGGTTTTGTGGTTTGTGGGTAGTGTTACTTTACCACCATGGAAGCCGGCCTGGGCTTCATTCATTTCTTACTAACCTTGGTATACGTAGGTTTCTTTTGTTTTTAAAGAAAGTCGACTCCAACCAAGCTGAAAGCTCAAGGCTTCAGGAAGCGCCAGGCTGTAATGCAAGCTTTCTACCTTCGCTGTGATGAAAACTTGTCTACTTCCAAAAGCAAGGCCTGGACATCTTTCATTTTGACCAGCCCTGACATGGTTCTGCTCAAGTAAAAACTGAAGATCCCGTTTCAAATGCTTCATTTGATAGAAACATCAGGATCGCTGATGCATGCCTTGGCCTCTATGATCCCTCTTCCAAAAACACAGACAGCAGATCAGGAGATTGTTGAGTTAACAAGAAAGAAGAAATAGCCAGTTTCTCTGTTTCCTTTCCTTGGTTTTTCTGGCAATGCTAGCTTCTGGCATTTTTGGTAACCCGTGAGGTTCCCTGGTGACTCAGACGGTAGAAGAATCTGCCTGCAATGCAGGAGACCTGGGTTCAATCCCTGGGTCAAGAAGATTCCCTGGAGAAGGAAATGGCAACCCACTTCAGTATTCTTGCCTGGGATATCCCACGGACAGAGAAGCCTGGTGGGCTACAGTCCATGGGATTTCAAAGAGTCAGACAAGATTGATCGGCTAACACTTTCACTTCCTTTGAGTATTAGAGATTGAAATAAGGCAAAAGATAGGATACAAAGGATTATGGAAAAGCTCAGGTGAGTGTACTATGAACCCAGGTCTCCTGCATTGCAGGCGGATTCTTTACCAGCTGAGCCACCAGCGAAGTCCAATACCCATAAATATTGCACATATAAAAAGGTGAATTTTTTGGTACATGAATTATATCTCAGTTAAGCTATTATTTAATAAATAAAGTCATCTCTTAAATTACTACGCACAATTTTAGCTTATATTTCTCCATAAGTATTATTTTGCCTAAATGAATTCTTACTCTACAAATCATTTTGCCTCACTCTTCATTGGGTTTTAAGGCCCTTCCTATGTTATTAAAAATTCTTCATTGAAAATATTATTTTTCATGGTGGCCTAGTATCCTACCATATAGCTATAACCACAGCTTTCTTCTCTATTACTGTGTTTTGGGTACTTATGTTCTTTTCCCGGGTTTTGCTATCATCAAGAACATCTTTGTTTGTCATATTCGTGCATTAACTCTTATCTGCAGTTTTTGGATTATCTCTTTTTTTTAGGATAAATTACTGAAATTGAGATTACTGGGTGATAGTCATCAGTTTTAAGATCCTGCATCTGTGAACTCCCCTCTTTTGCGCTAAATATTTTAAGATATTTCATGCAGATACACTCTTGCTGATCTTAAGAGTCACTCCATCAGAATAACTTCCTGGTGTGAGGGAGAGAGGGCTTCCCAGGTGGTAAAGAATCCACTTGCTAATGCAGGAGCCGCAGGAGACATGGGTCTGACCCCTGGGTCAGGAAAAGCCTTGTCATTGAGGTCAAACTCACCGGGAATCACACTCCAGCTCTGTCACTTAACACTGAGTGATCCTATCTAACCTTGACTGGCCCTCCACTGGGTCTCAGTTATCTCTCCTGTGAGATGGGCACAATAATAAGAGAGTAGACATCAAGTGTGCAGTTCCTGCCCTCCCCCGCTGAAATAAGACATTATTTTATTTCCTTTTCTTCATTCTTCTCCTCAGAGCCCATAATTCTGCCATGAAAATATGTCTTTGGATCCTGAGCGCTGTCCATGCCTGAGCCCTGGGAGATGGCATCACTTATCCAATAGTATGACTAGGAATGCCCTGGTGGGATTCACAGGGATGAGCCTAAAGCCTGAAGTTCAGGATTCGGGCCTGGGTCCACTGCTCATTAGCCTGTGATTTTAGACAGGTCCTCATCATTGTTTGAATCTGGCTTGTCATTAAAAGTGGAGGCAAGGAGGCGATTGCACATCATCCTCACCATGGGGTCAGGTAAGAGGCTGGATGTAACAATGTTTGCTGTGTCTTCACAGTCTCTATAAACAGCCATTAAGTCTATCGTCACAACTCTCTCTAAATATGCTGGGGCTTGCTTGGGTGAACCAAGCTCAATTCATTTTCTGCCACTAGATTATAGGCCCACAGACTGACTGGGTAAGCACTGCACCGCTACATACTATAGTAATTACTAATTACATGTTTCTGCATTCTGTAGCTTATTAGTAAATTGCATGTAGAGGGATCTAAAAGTAATTGCCCTTCTTCTGTAACTTCAGCAGCCAGCAGAAATCACAAAGAATTACCTTATTTACTTCTTAAGTGATTCCCAGTGGCCATTTGTCAATACAAGAAAGAAAAAAAATCGTAAAGTAACCAAATATTCTTCTGCTTGCAAATGATATGTGAGGGTCGCGAGAAATCTTGAGTGGAAAAGGCTGTTAAACAGCTGCCGACTAACTATATGTAAATATCCCCCTGTGGGTAATAGCTTAATTTTGATCATTGTTCAAAAGAGCAGGCATTTTAAATTATTAATAGGTGTCAGCTACAAAAGAATGTTTCACTTGAAACTTACAAGAAGAGAGCCTGATCTGTACAAATGACACCGTGTCTTTAACCACCCTGGTGTGTGAGAAAGAAAGGAGGGAGGAAAGGAAAGAATAAAAAAGACACAATGAGCAAAAAGTCAGCCTCATTTTTCCCTCAGACTGGGGTTTTGTGGTTTGTGGGTAGTGTTACTTTACCACCATGGAAGCCGGCCTGGGCTTCATTCATTTCTTACTAACCTTGGTATACGTAGGTTTCTTTTGTTTTTAAAGAAAGTCGACTCCAACCAAGCTGAAAGCTCAAGGCTTCAGGAAGCGCCAGGCTGTAATGCAAGCTTTCTACCTTCGCTGTGATGAAAACTTGTCTACTTCCAAAAGCAAGGCCTGGACATCTTTCATTTTGACCAGCCCTGACATGGTTCTGCTCAAGTAAAAACTGAAGATCCCGTTTCAAATGCTTCATTTGATAGAAACATCAGGATCGCTGATGCATGCCTTGGCCTCTATGATCCCTCTTCCAAAAACACAGACAGCAGATCAGGAGATTGTTGAGTTAACAAGAAAGAAGAAATAGCCAGTTTCTCTGTTTCCTTTCCTTGGTTTTTCTGGCAATGCTAGCTTCTGGCATTTTTGGTAACCCGTGAGGTTCCCTGGTGACTCAGACGGTAGAAGAATCTGCCTGCAATGCAGGAGACCTGGGTTCAATCCCTGGGTCAAGAAGATTCCCTGGAGAAGGAAATGGCAACCCACTTCAGTATTCTTGCCTGGGATATCCCACGGACAGAGAAGCCTGGTGGGCTACAGTCCATGGGATTTCAAAGAGTCAGACGAGATTGAGCGGCTAACACTTTCACTTCCTTTGAGTATTAGAGATTGAAATAAGGCAAAAGATAGGATACAAAGGATTATGGAAAAGCTCAGGTGAGTGTACTACTACGATCTGCCAGGAGAAGAACCTCAGTACTAGTATTTCTGCCTTCGAAGTCCCTTCTTCCCTCTCCATATCTGTAGGATGAAGAGTCAATATGCCCAATAACTAACTGCCACCAAGTGATGAAGGACAAAATCACATGGAAACTGAAAACCAAAGATGGCAAAATCTCTGCCCTAGGCTACTCGCCTCGTGGACAGCAGAGCCAGGACTTGAAGCCAGTAAACAAATTCCCATGGTGATTTTAACTAGGACTTGGGCCCCACCCTCCATCAGTGGAGTCGCGGCTCAGCTGCTCTGAATACCCAGGGGCTGGGACAGAGCCTGGGGGAGCCTCACCAGATACAGAGGGCTGAGGTCCTCAATGTCCCCGGGGTCCCATCCCTCCTACTCCAGGGCTGTGCTCTCTTCCTGACTGTCCTCCCATCCCTCCTTCTCTATAAATCCATTCATCCTGTGGCTATTTGACTCCTCCGACCACCCAGGCCTCCTCTGTCTTTCACTGAGCATGATGACAGGATTGATGGGCCCTGGGGCCCAGGCTGTCGTCAGCACCACACCACTTAAAGCTCACTGGGTCATCTTGCGGCTCAGTGGAGTCTCCCTCAAAGAGACACGGAGCTCCCCAGGGAAGGAGGGAGACTGCCCGCTTTGCCCCCTACTTTGTGCCACACCCTGGGCTAAGCGCAAGACACTCCCACACTCTGGCTGAGGACACATACAGCAGCGACTAAGCATCACACAGTGGGAACGAGGCCAGAGTAGGTCTTAGAACCAGGACAGGACGTGACATCGAAGCTGGATGACCACTCCAGGCATAAGGACAAAGAACACCCGGATTACACTGAGGGATGGAGAAGAGTTTGCCGCACAGACGGCTAGGTGGGGAGAATGTTCCTGTAGAGCCGTGTCTTCATTTCCGATGAATTGTCACCCTCTCCTCCCCAGCACATGTGGAGATTGCCCAGAACAAGTTTGGATGCACATAACTTCTTGTTGAATTTGGGTCCAGCTGGCTGTGCCTGAGGTCAAGTTCTATGAGTACCTTAGCATCCTATGCAGGATTTTCTCCTAGAAACATGATCGCTGAAGCAAACATTAATCAATCTGGTGTATCTGTTTTGGTCATGATGTCGAATGATTGTCATAAACTAATAGAGAGCTGGCATTTACATAGTTGCACAAAGCGCCAAGCACAATGCCTAGTGCATTATGTGCCTCAACTCACGTTACCTTAATAATAATAATTTTGATGCTGTAATAACTCCCATTTTACAGATGAGGACGATGAGGCTTAGCAAGCTTAGATAATTTGTTCAAGGTTGCAGAGCCAGGATAAAGCATTGCGTTGTCTGATGTTTGCACTGGAGCTCCTGGCATGCTGGATGTTTGCACTGCTTCCTGGCATGGCATTAGGTGTGGCCTTTGGGTGCCTTATTGTTTAGCCATGATTTAGCCATGATTACATACAGCCTTCTGTGCTCAGCATGGTGAAGGGTGCACAGGTGATAGACAGTACTTTTGCTGGGGGAACTTCACTGATTCAATTAGTCTCCAGGGTGGGCCAGCGTGGTGCTGGGCACTGGATTATCAGAAGAGACAGGCATCTGCCCTCCAGAAGCTTAGTAAAAAGCAATGAAACATGCTGTGGTCCTGCAGTAAGTGATTTGTCCATTTAAGGGCTTCATAGGATAAGGAAGGGGAATCATGGTGGGCTTCTTGAGAGAGATTCACCTTGGAGGATGATTGGATGAACCATATGGGCAAGAGCTCAAGGAGGAGAATCAATCCATGAAAGACCATGGTTGCAAGTGGTCAGGGACAAGGCTCATGCCAGGAGTGGGGCTGCAGTTGAAAGACAAACTGTGGCCAAGAAAGTCCTGATTGGGAGGGCTGGGTTTTATTCTATAAACGTGGGAGGGCTTTGGCTGAGCTTTTTCTTTAGTAAAGGCATACCAACACTGTCCAATCTGGATTTTTCTGTTTGTTCTTCATTTGATTGTCTTTAGCAGCAAAGGTTCTCAGACTTCACTTGCATCCTATACTGGGGTGATTTTGCTAGACCATGGCTCTCAAAACGTGGCCCCTGCACTGACCAGCAACCTGTGTTTGAAGGAGCCCTTGAGGTGTTTCTGAGTAACAGCCTGAAGTTTGAGACTCATTAGTCTAGATCAATCAGGGGTTGTCGCAAACATTATCTTCCCTGAGGTATGGATTCCTTAGCCAAATCAAGTTTGACTCACAAGGGAGAAAGGGAGAATGGTTGTTATGTAGGCAACCACAAGGATCAGCTTACCATTGGTAAGGACGTCAGAAAAAGATGGACATCCAAGAGTATAATGGATGCCAAAGTTTTTGAAGTCATTTAAAAAAAATGTACTGAGTAGGTACTCTGTGCCAAGTACCTTATAAACATGGAAGAACTCTTCTAGGCATTCTTTTAAAAAAATAATAATTCAACATTTATTCCCCTTCCTTTCAATGACAGTACTCACTTTCCTCTGGGGACCTGCCTAGACCCAGTTCAAGTATCAGGTGGAACTGTCTCTAACCCCAGCTCCACAGTGGACCTGTGACCAATCAGAGCACAGCATCATCTTACCCTGTTGATTGGTCAGGGTAGGCATGTGACTCAAGCCAAGGTCCAATCACTGCTCATCCAACACTTTTAACTGCAGTGTGAGAAGTATACTTTTCTTTTTGTGCTCTGCAGCAGTGAAGATAAAACAACAGTGGACCTGTGACCAATCAGAGCACAGCATCATCTTACCCTGTTGATTGGTCAGGGTAGGCATGTGACTCAAGCCAAGGTCCAATCACTGCTCATCCAACACTTTTAACTGCAGTGTGAGAAGTATACTTTTCTTTTTGTGCTCTGCAGCAGTGAAGATAAAACCTAGAGCTTCTGGGAGGCCAAACATGTCCTTTGAGAACAAAGCCAAGGAGAACTGAGGGACAGAGAGCGATTGGCTGATGATGCTGTTGGCAGCCCTGAGCAGGATCCTTCCTGAAGCATGGTTCATCCCCAGACTTCCAATTATGTGAGCTGATGGATTACTTGTTTTGCTTTAGCTGGTTTGCACGTGTGATCACTGCAAATAAAACAGTCCTAATACACTAGTGTCAGAAGGGCCACAGCCCAGAGGATACTGAGATCTTGGGGAAATGAGCATTTAAGTTTATACTCAGAGCAAGAAGGATGAGGAAGACATTAACCTGCAGCTCAGGCCCGATAAGATAATACAGCTGTGACGACGGAAATGCACCATGCCTTTCCAGCTCAGGAAAAATAATGTCCTTTGGACTGAAATGGAGAGCTGAGGGTTCCGGAGACAGAAGAAGAACCTACCTGATAGTTATTAATTCAAGAACCCCTGGCCATTGGGCAAAAGAGAGCTTGAACGTGGGGCCACTCACCCTTGGCTGGAGACATGGAAGGAGTCGAGGAATAAGGAAGAAGTGAAGATGCTGATTGTCTCGATGCAGGTGCATGAATTTCCCATACTCTGACCCCTGGCAGCTAGCCCAGTGCCAAATAGAGAGCAGGCCCTTGACAAAGTTCAAAAGATGAGTGAAGACGGGCAAGGCTACTTCAGTTTTCAAAAATAAGATGAGGGCAACATTCAAAGGCCCAGACTAGATGTTGCTTCTGCCCAGTCATCTAGCAGCAACAGGGATGGTTTTCAAGAAAAGATAGTCTGGGAACTAATGTTGATTTGATTCCTAAATTACCCTAAAATCAGGGTAATCATTTAATAATGAATCCTCTTGAAGCACTCTGCTTTTCTTTCTTCCCTCCCTCTCTCCTTTCCTTTTTTTTCTGAGGGTGTTTGTAATTATTAGTTGGTTAGATCAGGGAAATGCAATCGGGCACAGTGTATTTGAATTTCCACATGGTGTGTAATAAAGTTTTTATGATATCCTTTTAGGTAACATGAAAAACTCTAGCTAAGGTAATAACACAGTCAGGAAGATGGACTTGTAACCACTTCAAGAACCGCGCCCAGGGCTTGCTGATTAATTCATTCCTGTTCAGCTTGTCACTTCAGGAGCTCTCCAGGGCCCTGAGATAAGGTTTTTGTCCTTGACTCTCTCCTGCTGAAACAAATTTTGTGAATACTTGAATGAAGGCATAGAAAGCTCCTTATCAAATCTGTAGATGCCACTGAACCGGGAGGGGATGACAAACGAGTTAGATGGGAGAATTCCTATCCAAAAAGCTTTCAGTGGGTTATGGTGGTGCAATGCAACTTATAAGGCAAAAAACATAATGGGCCAAGTAAGCGTCCCCCAAGAAGCTCTACTGTGTCAGCACAGGGTGAGAGAGCTCTGTCTTGAAAGCAGCCTGAGTGGTCTTCAGCCACTCCCTAAGGATCCATATTGTGCTCTAGCTCTCACTAGAGAGAGCAATTGAGGGTTGCATTAATAGGAGTGTGTAGAACAAAGAAGGTCAAAGTCTCAAATTCAAGGCTTTCCTAGTCAGGCCTCACCTGAGTCTTACATTCAGTTCTCAGCACCGACTGAGGATGAAAACGGATAAACTTGATCATGTTCAAACCTCACGATGACTATGCTGTGTTGCGCTTAGTCGTGTAGTCGTGTCCAACTCTTTGTGACTCCATGGACTGTAGACCACAAGGCTCCTCTACTCATGGGGATTCTTCAGGCAAGAATACTGGCGTGGGTTGCCATGCCTTCCTCTAGGGGATCTTCCCAACCCAGGGATCGAACCCAGGTCTACCGCATTGCAGGTGGATTCTTTACCATCTGAGCTATCAGGGAAGCGTAAGAGTATAAGGGAGTATAAATATTCAGCCTGAAAAAAATTCAGAGGGTGAATATTCCCCATGTTCAACTCCTCAAAGGGTTGCCAACTGAAAGAGACTAGACACGATGTCTTCTGTTTAAAGGTTGGAATTAGCAGCAATAAGCAGAGACCCTCTGCATATTGAGTCTTTCCTTACATTGAATGAGGGGAAAACAGCACAGCTGCCCGAAGTGGAAGCTATGGTATTGTTAGGAAGGGAGTTCCCCAGCATAAGAGACACCTCAGCAGATGCTGTACGTCAGCTTAGAGGAGTTTGGGGAAGAAGGCTTTGGAATTGACTGAGCCATGGGAAATGATGACTCCACCAAGATCTCCACCTCTACACATCTGGATCTCCAAGATGATAGGATGACCCAGAGTGGAAGGGGACAAGCATCCTGTGGAGGAGGAAGCAAAGTGGAGAAGAAGCAGAAGAGGGCGTCTTGGTGGCCACTGGTGACCTTTGGGAGAGCAGCAGATCACCTTTCTTTCCTGCTTCTCCAATTATCTCTTGTTTCCACAATGATATGGAAAAGCACTTCCAAAATTAAACCTCCATTGAGAGCACACATTAATAACACACCAAAGGACACATAAATTACACCTGTGAGTCATATCCCACTGCAGACGAGTACACTGATTAATATCACATTCCAACAACATCAAGAGCACACCATAATTAAGCTACCACTGGTGGCTTGAAACGCTGTCCTACATCACTATGGACACACACAGCAATCAAGATGACTAAAACCTGAAAAACCTCCCAATTTGGAGTCATATCATTGTATTGGAGGATTTAAAGTGTGGGTTCTAGAGTCAGGCTGCTCTGGATGTTAATTCTGGTCCTACCGTACACCAGCTGTGAAACCTTGAGCAAGTTGCCTAACCACACTGAGCCTCAGTTTCCTGATCAGTAGCAGGGGACATTTATGTGGGGGCTCTTGGCAATGTTAATTCAAAGAACACTTGCAAAATGCTTTGCACAGACCAGGCGCCCAGACCACGGCTCTCAGGGACATGAGTTCCTGTCCCTGAACATGGGTTCATGTCAAAAACCATCCTCTGGTCCCACCCGTTAGCCTCACGCTTGTCACGTAGTTCTTAGTTCAAGTGGGCATTTCCAGTTGTTTTTAAACTGCCATATGATTGCTGTTTTGACATCTTGATTACAGTACTCGTTCATGGCTGGCCGGGCGAAACTCTCCCACCTAAAGTGCGAGGATTGTCATCTGTTTTGATTCAGGCTCTTCGTCCGAGAGAATGACCAAGAATCAGTGTCCCACATTCAACAAGTCAATCACCGGAATATGACTGGTTCACGACGGCTTGGCGAGGCGGTTGTGGGATGAAGGAAAAACACTGGCCTGGGTGTTGGCAGACTGTCAGGACTTGGAGCTCCTCTTGAGATGGAGCTTCAGGGAGTTCTCTCATCTTGACACGTAATGGCATCTTCTGACTCCCAGGACAGCCCTCTAGACAGCATCAGCACCCTGTTGAGGGGAGTCACAGTTTATTGAAAATATTTCCATCCATTCCTCTGTGCATAGACGCAGGCAGATACCCTAGCAGACAAGCTCTGTAGTTCATGGACACCTTCATTCACTTTTCCCCCTTTGACTTACTGTTTTCTTTCCCATTCCTCTCTTTTTCTCCCTCTTCCTAACTTCACCTTTCAACCCATCTCTCCAATCCTCAGGCAACCAGTGTTAATAATCTGAAGTGTGTCCCCCCGCCTTCCTCAACATTCATATGAAAGTGAAAGTGTTAGTAGCCCAGCTTTGTCCGACTCTTTGTCACTCCCTGAACTGTAGCCCACCAGGCTCCTCTGTCCATGGGATTCTCCAGGCAAGAATACTGAAGTGGGTTGCCATGCCCTTCTCCAGGGCATCTTCCCAACTCAGGGATCGAACCCAGGTTTCCTGCATTGGCAGGTGGGTCCTTTACTGTCTGAGCCACCAGGGGAGCCAGCTCACATAATTATATATAAATATTCATTCTGTTACTCTTGGCTTTACACCTGGGATCATAATCCACATGCTTCTCTACATCTGAAGTCCCTCCAGTAGACTGCTCCATGAGTTTTTAAATACGTTCTTTATTTTTTATGGCTGCCCTGGGTCTCTGCTGCTGCCTGGGCTTTCCTTTTCTCTAGTTGGGATGCGTGGGTTCCTCGATGTGGTGGCTCCTCTTGGTGGGCAGCATGGGCTCTGGGGTGCAGGCTCAGAGCTGTAGCGTGCAGGCTTAGTTGCCCTGCGGCATGGGGGATCTTAGTTCCCAGACCAGGGACCGAACCTGTGTCCCCTGCATCGGCAAGCAGATTCTTAACCACTCGTACATGGTTTTGTCACTGGTACGTGCTGTTTGGAAAGGCTGCCTCACATTCCGCCCTGGGGGGCAGAGATGCAGCAGAACTTCCAGCCGCGCCTCTCCTGCTGGCCACTCACATTGCCCTCTTGGGTCCAGATCCACTAGAGACCACAGTGCCTTTAGCGTCCCTGAAAGCACACAAACCTTTCGTTTCTTGTGCTCTGATTTCAAAAGATTGTATTTCTCNTGGGGAAGAAGGCTTTGGAATTGACTGAGCCATGGGAAATGATGACTCCACCAAGATCTCCACCTCTACACATCTGGATCTCCAAGATGATAGGAGGACCCGGAGTGGAAGGGGACAAGCATCCTGTGGAGGAGGAAGCAAAGTGGAGAAGAAGCAGAAGAGGGCGTCTTGGTGGCCACTGGTGACCTTTGGGAGAGCAGCAGATCACCTTTCTTTCCTGCTTCTCCAATTATCTCTTGTTTCCACAATGATATGGAAAAGCACTTCCAAAATTAAACCTCCATTGAGAGCACACATTAATAACACACCAAAGGACACATAAATTACACCTGTGAGTCATATCCCACTGCAGACGAGTACACTGATTAATATCACATTCCAACAACATCAAGAGCACACCATAATTAAGCTACCACTGGTGGCTTGAAACGCTGTCCTACATCACTATGGACACACACAGCAATCAAGATGACTAAAACCTGAAAAACCTCCCAATTTGGAGTCATATCATTGTATTGGAGGATTTAAAGTGTGGGTTCTAGAGTCAGGCTGCTCTGGATGTTAATTCTGGTCCTACCGTACACCAGCTGTGAAACCTTGAGCAAGTTGCCTAACCACACTGAGCCTCAGTTTCCTGATCAGTAGCAGGGGACATTTATGTGGGGGCTCTTGGCAATGTTAATTCAAAGAACACTTGCAAAATGCTTTGCACAGACCAGGCGCCCAGACCACGGCTCTCAGGGACATGAGTTCCTGTCCCTGAACATGGGTTCATGTCAAAAACCATCCTCTGGTCCCACCCGTTAGCCTCACGCTTGTCACGTAGTTCTTAGTTCAAGTGGGCATTTCCAGTTGTTTTTAAACTGCCATATGATTGCTGTTTTGACATCTTGATTACAGTACTCGTTCATGGCTGGCCGGGCGAAACTCTCCCACCTAAAGTGCGAGGATTGTCATCTGTTTTGATTCAGGCTCTTCGTCCGAGAGAATGACCAAGAATCAGTGTCCCACATTCAACAAGTCAATCACCGGAATATGACTGGTTCACGACGGCTTGGCGAGGCGGTTGTGGGATGAAGGAAAAACACTGGCCTGGGTGTTGGCAGACTGTCAGGACTTGGAGCTCCTCTTGAGATGGAGCTTCAGGGAGTTCTCTCATCTTGACACGTAATGGCATCTTCTGACTCCCAGGACAGCCCTCTAGACAGCATCAGCACCCTGTTGAGGGGAGTCACAGTTTATTGAAAATATTTCCATCCATTCCTCTGTGCATAGACGCAGGCAGATACCCTAGCAGACAAGCTCTGTAGTTCATGGACACCTTCATTCACTTTTCCCCCTTTGACTTACTGTTTTCTTTCCCATTCCTCTCTTTTTCTCCCTCTTCCTAACTTCACCTTTCAACCCATCTCTCCAATCCTCAGGCAACCAGTGTTAATAATCTGAAGTGTGTCCCCCCGCCTTCCTCAACATTCATATGAAAGTGAAAGTGTTAGTAGCCCAGCTTTGTCCGACTCTTTGTCACTCCCTGAACTGTAGCCCACCAGGCTCCTCTGTCCATGGGATTCTCCAGGCAAGAATACTGAAGTGGGTTGCCATGCCCTTCTCCAGGGCATCTTCCCAACTCAGGGATCGAACCCAGGTTTCCTGCATTGGCAGGTGGGTCCTTTACTGTCTGAGCCACCAGGGGAGCCAGCTCACATAATTATATATAAATATTCATTCTGTTACTCTTGGCTTTACACCTGGGATCATAATCCACATGCTTCTCTACATCTGAAGTCCCTCCAGTAGACTGCTCCATGAGTTTTTAAATACGTTCTTTATTTTTTATGGCTGCCCTGGGTCTCTGCTGCTGCCTGGGCTTTCCTTTTCTCTAGTTGGGATGCGTGGGTTCCTCGATGTGGTGGCTCCTCTTGGTGGGCAGCATGGGCTCTGGGGTGCAGGCTCAGAGCTGTAGCGTGCAGGCTTAGTTGCCCTGCGGCATGGGGGATCTTAGTTCCCAGACCAGGGACCGAACCTGTGTCCCCTGCATCGGCAAGCAGATTCTTAACCACTCGTACATGGTTTTGTCACTGGTACGTGCTGTTTGGAAAGGCTGCCTCACATTCCGCCCTGGGGGGCAGAGATGCAGCAGAACTTCCAGCCGCGCCTCTCCTGCTGGCCACTCACATTGCCCTCTTGGGTCCAGATCCACTAGAGACCACAGTGCCTTT
Source organism: Oreotragus oreotragus (assembly GCA_006410675.1). Classification (NCBI taxonomy): domain Eukaryota; kingdom Metazoa; phylum Chordata; class Mammalia; order Artiodactyla; family Bovidae; genus Oreotragus; species Oreotragus oreotragus. Next base: position 169,670 of record SJYX01012848.1, on the reverse strand, counting down.
AGCGTCCCTGAAAGCACACAAACCTTTCGTTTCTTGTGCTCTGATTTCAAAAGATTGTATTTCTCCATCTCTTGATTCAGAGAATAAAACCAAGATATATGGATGGAGGGGTTTTGTCTGGAATCACACAGCTAGTAAGTGTCTGAAACATTTCAAAGCCAGCCCGCTGGACACGATGGTGCATACTCTTTATTCCACCAGACACTCGACCCTTCTTCTAAATTCTTACTGCCAGAAATAAGATTTTTGCCATCAAATGTAGTCAAGACTTGCCCTGAATCCCCCCACCACCCCCTGAGACAGAGATGGTCAAGTCCCTGGCTGTCACAGAGTATCCTGGTGACCCTGGGTGGTAGGAATTCAAGGCAGATGAGGGATGCTATGCCAACATGTAGAAAGCATTTAGGGGAGTTTTTGATAAAAATACTCCGTCTGCTCAATAAACAGGTATTGAATCTCGACAGTACTTCAAACTGGCAGGTGGGAGACTTTGCTCAGCCCTCTCTAAAGGTAGCATAAACAGCCTTGGGCCTCATTCATTTCTATCTTGGAGGATTTGACAGCCAGGCCCAGAGTCCCTGAGCATGTTGTCAAGGGGCTTCAAGGCTCTTGCAACTGGTTGGGCCAGATTGACCAGAAAATTCTGTGGCCCTGCTTCTTGCTTGAGTCTCACTGTCCTCATCTGTGGACCCGCGAGAGGAGAGGCTTGAAGAACTGGGCCTGAGGGATCTTGGACTTCAAACCTGCCTCTCACCAGTGAGGAGGGTAAGATGTGCTTCATCACTCAGTCGTGTCTGACTCTTTGCGACCCCATGGACTGTAGCCCACCAGGCTCCTCTGTCCATTGGATTCTCCGGGCAAGAAAACTGAAGGGGGTTGCCATGCCCTCCTCCAGGGGATCTTTCCAACCCAGGGATCAAATCCAGATCTACATTTGCAGGAAGATTCTTTACTGTCTGAGCCACCAGCAAGCCCAAGGAGAACAAGGTGCAGAACATCAAAGGGATGTTTCCAGAGTGTCCCTGGCAGCTGCTGATGGCACTAGGGTGCCAGTCCAGGGCTCCTGGCCTCATTGTTCTTTGTTCTCTGCTGCAGTCATTGGAACCCGTGTGCCTGCTTTCTTTTTCCCACTACAAATCTGGATTGGCATGCATGCACAGAGATGAAAATTGGTTACTAGGTCCCTGCAGGCTTAGCCCTCCCACCCATTCAGTGACTTTGGGAGAATTATTTAACTTCTGTGGGTTAATAGCAATAACCAGTCCACCAGTGTTCTGGGGATTCCACAAGACAATGGCTTGAGAAAGCCTGACAGGAAACTGACCACATAGTACGCACTCAGTAAATGTGGGTTGCATCTTTGAGTTCCCACTCGCTTCTTTGAATTCTTGCAAAACCTCTCTGAAATTCCCAAAGTCTCCAATACAGCTTAGTTTCCCCCAAACAATAGCTCTCTTGACGTATGTGGAGATGCAGGCCCCTCTGTGAAGCTCTTCCAAACCCTCTTTTGCAGGCTTTCATCCGCTGAACCCCTGAGGGATTGCTGGCCTGCACTTAACTTCTCAAGAAGCAAGACTCTACTGATCGCTTCCTGGTGAACAGCTATGAACTTGTCAAGAAACCAGCCAGGAGGGAGGTGGTGAAGGGCCAGGAGCGAGGCCGACAGGTGCGCAGCAGGCGAAGAGGGCTGGCGCCATCCATCTTAATTCCTTGCTCCGTGTCCAAGTGTAAAGGGATTTGTGTCTACAAGGCTGTCTTCGCCAACCTCGGGGAAGAGCAGAAGTCATTTAATTTGAAATTTTTACGTCTGCCACAGGGGAAGATTCTGGGGGCAATTAGGGTTATTGTAATTTCTTATTAAGGTCAAAAAGAAACTACAGGTAGAGCCCACGAGTCACATGCCAACACAGTAAAAAATGGAATTTCTGGGTGACTTGGTGTGGGTGAGTCTCTGTGCCCCCCCGTGCCCATAATGATTTAGGTTGAGGGGAGGGCGAGGGATGTAGGCCACCTCCCTCCTGCCTCTGAAATACTCACCTTTTTGGAAACCCAATGAAATTAATTCCAAGCTCAGGTTATTAATTCATCGTGGCGTGTGAATAATTCATTGTGGCAGGAGCCATGTCACATTTTCACATTTTGGAGTGCACGCCCTCCCCTGCTCTTGCCGTGGGAGAAATGGCTCCCCCTGTTAACCTGCCCAAGTGCAGAAAGGACCAAGCAGACCATGGTCTACTCTCCAAGGACATCAGAGCCACGGCTGAAGCCCAAAGCCTACTGCAAATCCAGTAGCCAGAGTGTAGGCAGCTGCACTGACCCAAGGTGACCTACTGGAGTCAGGATGCTTCTTAAGGACCAGGGGGACTTGCTCGCCATGTTTATGACTGCACCAGGATGTGAAAGGAGTTCCTGTCGTGACCAAGTGCCACTGCTGATTACAATTTGGTCCTCCGAGAGGTTCTCCGATGGACTGCCCATCAATTATGCATTTCCCCAACACACCTTGCAGGCTGGCTTCTCATGTTAGGGACATTTCCTATCTGGTCGCCTCTGAGCAGGCATCCCCCCACTGCTCCTGGGAAAGAGACAAAAGATGAGGCACTGCTGGTCTACAGTCTCTAGGGAGCCTGGTGCCGAGGCTAAGTGGGACAAGGGAGGGGTAAGCTGGTTTAGGAACTTCTCTCTAGAACGTGAATGGGGGGTCATGGGCCATCCTCTGCTGAACCAGTGTGTCTCTGGGGCTCAGCAGTGCTTTCCACACATGTTCTCACTGAACTGTGCACTTACAAAGGACCCTGGGATGCAGATGGGTGAATGAAGCTGCTCTTGTGATCGATGAGGAATCTATAGGTAGGGCTCAGGGAAGGGGTAGGTTTTCCTGGCTGGTTCTGGCTGCGCTTGAAATAGTCCCTACTCTGGTGGGCAAATAATTCCTGTATCTACTATTTCATCAAGGAGGATGTTCACCCCAACTCTGCTCGCTTGTTAATTGTGGTCTGATTCAGAGCCAGACCCAGTGCTGAGGATAAAGATCCTAGAGATGACTCAGACCCAGTTCTTGTGCTAAAGGAGCTTCTGCTCTTGAGTTGGAGGAAGACACCCAGTAAGGTCTCTGTGGGGACAGGGTTGTGACGAGGGATGAAGAAGGCCTATGAGGAGCATGGTTCTCTGTTCATCAGTCCATCCTGCTCTCTTCCGTTGAGCTTCAGCCACAATGACAGCTGGGTGCCTGTCCCCTGACAGTCTGCCCAGTGTGTCTGCTCCTACAGCTGTGCACATGTCTGGCTCTTTCCATCCTCTGATCCTCTCATCTAAACAAGCTCCTATTTGACTTCTGTCCTCCAGAGCACCCATCACAATTTGTAAGAGATTCTTATTCATGCTCTCTCTCCATCACCAGGCTGCAAGCTCCCTGAGGAACTCACAGCACATCTGATTCATGTGTCATGGTGGCCTATCACGTCTGTCGATGAAGACAATCCATAAACAGTTCATACTAAGAACAGAAAGTAGCTTTACTTGCACAAAACTGAGGACTTAGCCTGGAAAATAGCTCTGAGGAACTGCTCCAGAGAAGCAGGGTTTTCAGCACAGTTTTATGTCCTGTCAGAACAAAGAACATCGAACAAGTCAAGGATGCGTTCCTTCAAGGCTTCAGGAGGAACAGATGAGCACTTCCGCAGCAAGTCAGTATGGCCTGGGCACCTGGGAAGGGAGTCTTCCCATCAGAGGGCTAGAACTGCGGTCCCAGGAAGGGGAGCATTTAATCTTTATCTTCAACATGAACATTCTTTACTTCTGGTCACTGCACCTCTGTTTAAAATTGTTAAAGCAGATGTACAATGTATGTTTGATAGGCCACAAAGAGGCTGTTTTAGTTAGTATAAAATTCAAGTTAACGCATATATAAGCCAGAATGACGTTCTCATACCTCGATATGTGAAGATTTCTTTGATCACGTGGCACAGTTGCATCTTAATAAATACTGAACGAAAGAATAACTGAACATGAGGCGGATGCCAAGAAGCACCAACAGAAAGGTAAAATCAAGCAGCCCCAGGAGGTCTGAGGAAAGAGTACCATGTCCACCTGGGGGATCAGGGATGGCTTCACGGAGGAGGAGGCATTGGAGCTTTGGGGACTCTCAGGCTATAGCAGAGAGTTTTTTGTTTTGTTTTGTTTTAATTTGAAAAATAGGCTTTTTAAACGAGCAGTATTGTATGACATTCTATATGGCAAAATTGATTACAGCCAAGTTTATGAATATAAATCAATGGGATTTTTCCTCATTCTCCCTTTCATTTTCTGTTCAGAGAAATCAGGAGATGGGAGCATTATGCTCAGAAACCAAGGAACTCCTCCATAGGCTCCAGCTGAGTCCAGGCTCCTAGCGCATTCTCCTCTTAACACGTATACGGTCTCATGTGCAAAGACCTTTATGAAAAAAATATTCAGAGCAGTCTTTCTGTAGGAAATCACAGAAGCATTGCAAGGTTTCCTCCTGCCTCATTTAGAAGTTTGAAGACTACTTATTAATTCACAACTGGGGAAAGAGTCCTGCAACCAGGCTGTTTGTACATTAGCTGAGTGTCAAAAAACTTGGGAAACGTCTTAGTGATTAGTAGATTTCCAGCTGTGCCTGGAATCTTAGTGTGAGTTTTTGGGAGAAGGCTTGGGAAAGAGGGCTAGATGGCTACAGGCTATGGCAGACCTTCGTACCACACCCCTCTCTCCTCCTTTGAAAGAACATCTTTCCAAATAGTGTAATACTGGATCTTGCCAAATATTTGGTCAGCCTCTTTTCTCTGGGCAGTGCTGATGGGGAACAACATATGCTTGGCCTTCTGCCTTGCTCTCATATACACACCCCAACACACATCCACATCACACCCATTCATCTCTTTGACAGCAAGGGGAGAGACGCGGCCTGATGCTTCTGGGGCCCAATATGCAAATGTGTAGCCAGCAGATTTAGCAGTTCTGACCCTGCAGTCTCACAGAGAGGGGCTGGGATGATCACAGAGACCACGCGTGGAGGAGGGAGGGGCCATCGCCCTGTGCACCCTACTGGTGGCAGTTTGCTGATGGCACGTGTGTCTGCTGGAACAGGTTGGTTGTTTCACCCCTTAGCACTTGTCAGGAATGAAAAGTGATCTCGGGAAGAAGGACGGGCTTTGCATCCAATCCCAGGTCTATTACGTACCTTGTGAATTCTCTGAACCTCAGTATCTTCACCTATAAAAGGACAACTCCTTAAAAGGATGGCTGTGACTTCCAGAAATTGGTGTAAAAAAATCTATCAACTGCCCCATCTCAGAGATCAAATGAGATTGGTCAAAACCAGAGGAGGGGTCAAGGGGCATGGAAAACATGGAAATCAACAACAAAGGGAAACAACTCAGAGAAGGCAATGGCACCCCACTCCAGTACTCTCGCCTGGAAAATCCCATAGACGGAGGAGCCTGGTGGGCTGCAGTCCATGGGGTCGCTAAGGGTCGGACACGACTGAGCGACTTCACTTTCACTTTTCACCTTCCTGCATTGGAGAAGGAAATGGCAACCCACTCCAGTGTTCTTGCCTGGAGAATCCCAAGGACGAGGGAGCCTGGTGGGCTGCCGTCTATGAGGTCACATAGAGTCGGACACAATTGAAGTGACTTAGCAGCAGGGAAACAACTAGTCAGTCTAGTTAAGAAAAGTAAAAGAGACAAAACAATACTCAAAATTAAGATGGGGAAAAGGAGCGGGACCCTTGGTATCGTATGGACAGCACTGTGAAACGAATATGAGGCTGTATGCACCAACCGTGCGAAATATGCTGCAGTCACAATCAGATGCGTGCTTTTCTGTGAAAATATAAAATTAACTTTAAAAACGAAAACTTCATCAGGGCAAAACCCTTGGAAAAAGTGAACAGAAGTCAATGAATTATATTTCTAACCAGTTTGCAACTACATAATATAAGTAACAGACTAAATTAGTTTCACAGGCTGTTTTTTTTTCCTCAAAAATTCAAGGAATAAGTCATTACCAAGCTATATAAAGTGTTTTAGAATGCTAAAAATAAAGAGGAAGCAATGCCCAGTTCATCTTACAAGCTAGACTATTCCTAATAACCTTGTTTGACAAAGATAATATACAAAAAAATCCCCAGTCTACAAAATAATATTACCAGTGAATTTACATGTAAAGATTTTAAATAAAGTATGCACGTATATCAAATTTTAGAAATATATTAAAAGGATAATGCACCATGATTATGTTGATATAATCTGGATATGGTAACTTTAAAAACCAATCAACACAATTTATCAAGTTAAAAATAATAAAACATAATTGCACCTTTACTATCTTGTTAAGATACATTTATATAAAAATTCTGAAAATAAAAACTATTAAATTGAATTTCATCAAAACAAAAAAAGGAGCGGGACCCTTGGTATCGTATGGACAGCACTGTGAAACGAATATGAGGCTGTATGCACCAACCGTGCGAAATATGCTGCAGTCACAATCAGATGCGTGCTTTTCTGTGAAAATATAAAATTAACTTTAAAAACGAAAACTTCATCAGGGCAAAACCCTTGGAAAAAGTGAACAGAAGTCAATGAATTATATTTCTAACCAGTTTGCAACTACATAATATAAGTAACAGACTAAATTAGTTTCACAGGCTGTTTTTTTTTCCTCAAAAATTCAAGGAATAAGTCATTACCAAGCTATATAAAGTGTTTTAGAATGCTAAAAATAAAGAGGAAGCAATGCCCAGTTCATCTTACAAGCTAGACTATTCCTAATAACCTTGTTTGACAAAGATAATATACAAAAAAATCCCCAATCTACAAAATAATATTACCAGTGAATTTACATGTAAAGATTTTAAATAAAGTATGCACGTATATCAAATTTTAGAAATATATTAAAAGGATAATGCACCATGATTATGTTGATATAATCTGGATATGGTAACTTTAAAAATCAATCAACACAATTTATCAAGTTAAAAATAATAAAACACAATTGCACCTTTACTATCTTGTTAAGATACATTTATATAAAAATTCTGAAAATAAAAATTACTAAATTGAATTTCATCAAAACAAACCAAAAAAAGAGAAATAAAAACCTATTACTCTTTAGAAAATAGCATTGAGATAATGAAAAGATGAACTACTGATTGATTGCAAGTCCTGCATCTGATAAGGATGTATATACAGTACAGTATATATATATATACTGTACTGTATATACGTGTGTGTGTGTATATATATATACATAGAGTAAAAGTTGTTCAGTCATGTCCAACTCTTTGTGACCCCATGGACTGTATAGTCCATGGAATTCTCCAAGCCAGAATACTAGAGTGGGTAGCCTTTCCCTTCTCCAGAATATATCTATATATATCTATATTTCTTTTTTTTTAACTCTTACAGCTCAATAAGAAGGTAAACAACACTGTTAAAAAAGAAAAAAAGGTAAAATATTTGAACAGACCTCTCACCAAAGAAGATACACAAATATCCAATAAGCACATGAAAAAACAGGCTCACCCACCACCATTAGTATTAAGGAAATGCAAATTAAAATCAAAGTGAGCTATCACAGTTTGGAGAAGGAAATGGCAACCCACCCCAGTATTCTTGCCTGGAGAATCCCAGGGATGGGGGAGACTGGAAGGGTACAGTCCATGGGGCCGCACAGAGTCGGGCACAACTGAGTGACTGACCACAGACACCTGCATGAGATGTCACTTCACACCCACTGCTGCTGCTGCTGCTGCTGAGTCGTTTCATTCGTGTCCGACTCTGTGCGACCCCATAGACGGCAGCCCACCAGGCTCTGCCGTCCCTGGGATTCTCCAGGCAAGAACACTGGAGTGGGTTGCCATTTCCTCCTCCAATGCATGAAAGTGAAAAGTGAAAGTGAAGTCGCTCAGTCGTGTCCGACTCTTAGCGACCCCATGGACTGCAGCCTTCCAGGCTCCTCACATCCACTAGAATGACTCTAATCAAAGAGACTGGCAATGCCAAATGTTGAAAAGAATATAGAGAAACTGGAAGCTTCTTAGATCATCAGAATATAAAATGGTACAGTTTGATAGTTTCCTAATCAAGTCAGACACCTACCACACAGACCAACAATTCTACTCCTGAATATCGTCCTAAATGAAATGGAAACATATGTCCAAACAAAGACTTGTACAAGACTGTTCATAGCAATGTGACTTATAATAGCTCAAAACTGGAAACAACCTAAAAGCCCATCAAGCAGCCAACGTATAAACACACTAACATGTTCAGACAGAGAATTCTGCAAACAATAAAAAAGAAAGAGTGCTTGACACACGTGACCGCACAGGGGGCCTCAGACGTGTTATGCTAAGCGAAAGACGTCAGATACCACATGCTATAGACTGTATGTCACAGCATGCCGTTTACATGAAATTTCTGGAAAAGAGACTGAAAGCAGATCCGCATTTGCCTGGGGCTGGGGGAGAGCAGAGGCTGGCTGCAGATGGACACTAGAGAGAGTCTGCGGGTGATGGAAGTGTTCTTGAGCTTGAGTGTAGCAGTACATTCCCAGTTGTAAAAAATGCCTCATCAAACTATACACGTCAAATGAATGACTTCTGTTTCATGTAATTTATACGCCAACATTTCTGTTTCTAAACGTTTCTGAGAGGACAGAGAGCAAACTGATGAGTCGTTATCTCTGAGTGACACAACAAAAGACGTGTGTCTATTTTGTTCTTGGGTGATTTCTACTTTTTCCTCTAATTAAGCATATGTGAAAGTGAAATTTGCTCAGTGGTGTTTGACTCTGAGACCCCATGGACTGTAGCCTGCCAGACTCCTCTCTCCATGGAATTCTCCAGGCAAGGACCCTGGAGTGAGTAGCCATTCTCTTCTCTAGGAGGTCATCTCGACCCAGGGATCGAACTTGGGTCTCCTGCATTGCAAGTAGATTCTTTACCATCTGAGCTACCAGGGAAGCCCAATCATATATTATATTCATAATGTCAAAAACTTCCCCACCAAGAGTATCGTTCTTTGAACAGCTATGGAAAGGGTGCTTGATAAATAAAATGTTTCCTCTGTGTTCAAAAATCTCTCTTCTTAGGGCCATGCATCATCGAGCCCTCGCTCCGACCCTTCCTACATATTCCAGGGCAGTGGCAGAGCCTCACGTCCACTTGGCTGAGACCTGAATCAGCACCCATCTGAGGCAGCTACCCCTTACCATCTAGTCTGCGGGAGGCTTTATCACTGCTCTTAACAGGCTCACCTGCCACCCGGCTTTCTTCCCTAGGGATTCCAGGTTCCCACTGCTCCTTCCCTAGCCGGTGTCATAACAGTGTTGCTGTGAGAGCAGAATTGTTTGTCCCGAAATAGCTACAATGTCACAGCAAATAGAGGCTTATGGATTCGCGCAGCTGCAAACCAAGAGAAGACATTGCCAGCATCTTCGACTGGGACAGAGGACTGGAACACGGGGCATTTAGGTGCTGGTGGCAAATCCCAAAGTGTGGGCTCTGGAGTCAGGCATCCCTGCTGCTTGTGTGACCAGGCCCTGCACATCTCTGAGCCACTGTGTCTTCTTAGCCTTGCCAGGGTTTTGCAAAGGTAATTTTAGAAAAAGGAAAGTGCCTTGTCTATTGCAACATGCCACCCCAATTGTGAGTGACTGCTGCTGTAACCATTCCTGGCACTGCAGGAAGTGCTGGGAATCAGATTCTAGCTCAGGTTGGGCATAATTCACCCTAAATGGGACTTGTTCAGGAAAAGAGACCTCCTGGAATATAGCATATTTGAAGTTGCTGGGGAGCAGGATGGAAGAGTCCAATAGGAAGGTTCTCTAGCCAGAGGGAATATCATCAAAATATTAAAATTGAGACAGGATGAAATATTATGGACCGGACATATCTTCCTGCTCTGCACAAGTAGAAAAATGGAGCAAGTACATGAAACAGTTCTTCCCAAACGTGGGGCAATGGGCAGCATAGGACTGCGGTCTCTGAGAGGATATATCAGGGAAGTCCTACAGTCTTCTCAGCTTTCTACCTGTGGTCACCTCAGCCTTCTGCCTCGAGGCAAGTTCTGGCCACAACATAGGGAGGAGAGGTCCAACAGGACTCATAGTCTTGCTGAATTCAAGGGGTGGAGAAGGAAGTTTGGGAAGGTTGACGTGGCTGGAAGTTGTAGGACATATTTCTGAAACAGAGTGAAAGAGCTCCAGAAATCTGAAGAGGAGTCTCCATGGGTCTTAGTAAGTATGGGGCCTTACTGCATAGCGTGAAATTCCACAAAATCATGTAAACAGTGAATAGGGGGCTGGAAGCTGTATAATTCCCAGTATTTACACAGGGCAGGGTGATGTTTGAAGACTGACAACAAGAATGATGAGTCCTCAGCAGTCACATGGACTTTCAGTGGGATCTCAGAGGGGTCACATCTGACTATTCAGGCTGAACTCTCCCTGCAGTGAAGGCTACTCTAGATCTGCCCTAGCAAATCTCCGAAATAGACTGAACGTGATCAAACAATCTGTAAGTAGCTTAGCCGCTCTCCAGGACAAAAACCAACTCCTTTTAAAGGAAGACGACAAGATCCAGACACTCAACAACATAAAATTCACCATGTCCATCATCCTCTAAAACTCACCAGATGCATCAAGAAGCAGGAGGAGAAAGGCGATGAAAAAGGAAAAGCCTGTCAATACAAAAGGGATGAGAAATAGAGGAGGTGAGACTTGCAGACAAGGGTGTTAAAACGATTCTCATGTTCAAACATTTAAAGAGAAATAGGAACAGAACCAGGAGAGAAGTAGCAGTCATAAAGAGGGAGCAAATGGAACTTCTAGAGATTAAAAAAATGCAATATCTGAAATGCGTATTCCACCAGATGAGACTGACAACAGATTAGATGCTGTAGGTAGAGAGATCGGTGAACCTGAAGACTTAGCAAATTACTTTATCCACAGTGAAGCACAGATATTCAAAACTAGCAGAACCTTGGTGTGCTGTGAGATGATATCAGACTGCCAAACATAACCATAAAGGGATGGGAGGCAAAACAACATTTGGCAAAAAAACACTGGCTGAACATTTCCAAACTTGAGGACGTTTATAAACCCACAGACCCAAAAAAAGCTCAGCAAACCCTAGGCAAGAAAAATAAAAAGAAACCCAAATGACAATACATTATAATCAAATAGCTGACAAAAATAAAGGAAAAACTGCAAAGCAGCTGGGGGTGGGGGCTGGGGGCATGCTATACACAAAAGAACAAAAATTTGCCATCATTTTGGAGGAGTAGGTAGAGAGAATCCCATGGACAGAAGAGCCTGGTGGGCTGCAGTCCATAGAGTTGTGGAGTCGGACACTACTGAGCACGCAGGTTCACAGGAAGAGAGAGGCTGGAGATATGTGCAAGACCAGATCATACCAGCTCGGAGAGCCTCGAACCTTTTTCAGTAAGCAGTGGGAAGCCAGAGAGGGCTTACCATGGGGGATGACACCTTCAGATCTGGGCTCAGGGAGGAGCACTCTGGCTCATCGTGAGAACTGTCAGCAAGCCAGGATGAGGCGTTTGAGGAATGGGGAGTGACAGTGAAGAAGGACACAGGACACCGCACGAGAGGTGTTTGGAGCGTGAGGTCTCCTAGGCGTGGGTGTGGTCCTGGGCCATGGGAGGTGGAGCCTTGGAAATAAGAACACAGAGGAGGAGCAGGTTTGGGGGAGGATTCGAGTTCAGTGTTGGGTAGAACCTGTTGGAGGTGCCGTGATGACATCTCTGGGAGAGCAGGGAGACAAATTCCAGATGTGGGCTTTGCTGAGATGGCAGAGATTGGGGTTTCTCCAATTAAAGTGCATTTGCCTCGCTCTGTCACCTGGAGACCTTGTTAAAATACAGATTCTGACTTAGTAGGTGTCTTGGTGTCTTGTAGGAACCGGTGTTCCTAAAGAGTGTCCTTGATGGTGATAGTTTGGAGACTGCACTTTTAGAAGCAGGAATGTAGAACACAGCCATGTATGAGAACCTTTTTAGTTATTACTTTTTTTCTTATTCTCACCCCAAGTCTGTATTTGCAGAAGCAGTGATGCTCCCTCTAAAGAAAGCAAATAGAAAAAAAAAAGAAAAACCTCCATCCTCTCTATTGGCCACCGCCATCCCCAGGAAGACACAGATCAGGGAACTGGCTGCCTTCCAAATTTCCCTGCCTGGCTCACTCGCTCTTAAAATACCCTCAGTCACAGATGCTTCTAGAATGTGAGCTGACCTGGAACACTCTTCGTCAAGGGCAACAAAGCTTTCAAGTGGTTTCCTGGAACAAGAAAAAGAAAACAAGAGAGAGAAAAGAAGGTTTCTGAAAATGAGACTTAGCAGCTCACACAAGTGGCACCAAACAGAGAGGCTGGATTCCTTGGAAAGAAAGCCAACTGCCTTCCTCAGGCACCTCTCTGAACCTGTCTTTTCACCTATGAAGTGGGGGCTGTAGCAGCCTCCTTTCAGAGTCTTCTGAGGAGGAAGGGGTCCCACAGGTAAACTGGTGGGCCGGGGCGTGTGTACAAAGAGCGCGCGGTAGATACAGCCCCTTCCATGTTCTAGGGCCTGAGCCACTTCAGAATTGCCTGGTCGGAGGTTGGCTGCACCCAAGCTCACTCTGGTCCCTTCCCTTACTACAGATTACTCCCCACAGATCGCCTATTACAGAGGATTCTCAAACACCTTTCTTAACCTCTCTGGACCATTTATCGAATGAAGATAATGTCAGTCATCTTACTGGCATGCAACAAGGACTAAACGAATTCATGTTTGCAAAGCACCTAGAACAGCCTCCACACACAACAGGCATGCAATTTGCCTTGGCGGCTGTCTCCAGCTTCCTCTGCTGGACACATTGGGTTGAGAATTCACAACGAGCCCTGTATAGTCCTCCAGCTATTTTTAACAGAGCATAAGTGGCTTGCCATTCTCTCTTCTTACATCTCTCCCATTCCCCCTTTGACAGGCCTCCCACAAGCCCACCTACACAGGGGCTATGAAATTCCAAAGGGTAAACAACCCTCTGCAGAGATTAGCAGATGACAACACACAGCGGAGGCATTTTCTCACCAGGAGTCCCCCAAGGCGCCACTGCTGTGTTTGGCTGCCAGCCACCCATCTCCCTTCTCTGTGTCTGTGCACACCGACCCCTGCCCGGCTGCCTAATAAACTATCCAGTTTCCAGAGTCCACCTGTTGGGACCCTCTAAGCCCAAGGCAAAGGAAGTGCCCACTCTGTGAGAAAGGAAATAAAGGTATGTTTACCAGGCACTGGGAGGCACCAAAGCTGACTCGTGGACTCTGGGCACACAGCCAAATGAATCCCCAGCTCTGCAGACAGGAAGGTCAAGATCTAAAAGATATCAAGGGCACAAGTCTCGAGCTGGGAGCTACCTGCCTCGGTGGCACCGTCGCTGCCAAATAAGTTCTTGTTTCCCCACATAGGACCCCATCCACATGGAAGTCTTTCCTGCGCACAGCTGGCCTGGTTGACTCAGATCAATCAGGGAGGGCAGGAGGAGAAAGCCAACCCCAGAGACACCTGGGGAGTCCATGCCAGAACCCTGGCTGCTGCCCCACCCCCAGGGAGGACGAGGGGAGGGCTGATGAGCCCTGCCGTGGGCCATCCCCTGCATGGCAAAGCGCCCACTAACTCCTTTTCTGGAATAAGTCATCTGAATTTGGATGCCCACAGGAGCAGCTTTAAGGGAAGACATTGAGTTGCTCTGGGCCTTGGGTATTTCTTTGAACAAACTGACCAACCACCATCCTTGGCAGTACAGAACTAAAACATAAAACAAAAGAGGTCTCTGGGGTGGGGTGCGGTAACTGGGGAGACTGTGAGGCTGCTGCAGTTAAAAGCCACAGAGGACCCGAACAAGCTGTCAACTCACACTCGTCATCCTTCCTGGACCCGTTGACCAAGACATCCAATTCCTCCCCGTAGGCCAACACGGCACCGGTCCCCCAAAGCTGGCCCCTGCCCAGCACTGACACCTACACATGAGGACCAGACGGGTTAATGACACATGATCAAGACACTCAGGCCCTTTGTCCAGGGAGAGAGTTGTGACTTCCTCCTGGATTTTGGCATCTTGTGACCTCAACCCATAAGAGGTAGAAGGAGGGCTTTATTGAAGAGCCGGGCCTTGGGGTCTTCTCCCACGCCCAGCACATTAGATATACTTATTTATAAATACCTAGAAATGTGTGCCTCATATAAATGGCCCCAGGGAAAAAGAAATGCCATTTGTGGTCTTTTGGCATCTAGTGATCCCTCTCATCCTGATTTCCTTTTATTTCAGTATAAAAAACCATGCAGAAAAGTGAGCAGAGCTGTGAATGGGCACAAATGTCATACTCACACAAGTGACCCGGACTCCATTCATTATTACACAGCTTGATTGAGGTACAATTCACCAGCCAGATAATTTACCCACTTCAAGTGTACAACTCAATGATTTCTGGCATATTTAGAGGCCTGTAACATCACTATAATCCATTTAAGAAACTTTTCATCACCCCAAAAGGAAACACTGAATCCTTTAGCTGTGACCCTTCATTCCCACCATTCGTTTTCGCCCTTGGAAACCACTAATCTACTTTCTCTCTGTAGATTTGCCTACTCTGAACTTTCACAGGAATGGAAGCATACAGGATGTGGTATTTTGTGTCTGGCTTCCTTCTTTTAGCATATTCTCAAGGTTCAGCCGTATTGTAACATGTATCAATACTTCATTCCTTTTTATGGCCAAGTAGTATTTCTTGGCCTGGGTATATCCCATTTTATTTTTCCACTTATCAGCTTCCCACTTGGGTTGTTTTCACATTTTGGCTATTGTGAATTGTGCTGCCATGGCTGTGATCAGTGTACAAGGTTCTTTGTGGGTGTGTACCTACATTTCTCTTGGTTGTATACCTAGGAGTGGAATTGCTGAGTCATATAGTTTAACTTTGCCAATTTCTTTTTGAGGAACCAAACTCTACTATCTAGAGTCTCATGGACTAGTAACTAAGGCTCTACTGATGCATTCATTAGGCAGGTATTGACCCAAACAAAGCCCACCTAGCTCAGTTCTGACCCCTTTCCAGCTTTCCTGGTGATTCCAAATCCTTGAAATCCTTCCAGCAAATCCACTGTTGGCTGGGTTAGCCTGAGCTGTTTTTCACTGCTTGTATCCAAAGCTCTCAGTCTGTTGGCCCCTCTCAGACTCAGAGCTTGCAGGCAGCTTTGATTAGAGAGTGGCATGACACAGCAGACAGGCCCCAACATCATACAATGCCGGAGTGTTTGTGACACCAGATTGCCAAAGTCTAGGGGAGGGACCAGGAACAATCCACCAGGTCCAACTAGAGAGATCCTAGCAGAAAGTCTCGCATGGACCGTGAAGCTCTTATCTGATCCCAGGCACGCAGTAGACACTTCAGCGGCCTGCATCACATCCCTACCTCTGACTCATTCATTCGCTCATTCACCCATTCACTCAGTCAACTAGCTTTTATTGAAAGACCTAGTTTCTTGTAACTACTCTCTGAGCTCTGGGTACACAGGAAAGAAGAATCGATTCTGCTCACAGGAGTCACCATCTCCTAAGGACCAAGGCAGACAAATGGAGTACCACAGCACGTGATGAGTGGAGGGCTGATTTAAGAGGATAGGGGAGAGGCGGGGAGCGGAGGAGGAAGCAGGGGCACATGCGCCATGAGTTTGCAGGCCTGTCTCACACCTTGGCTCACTGGCTGCTTCGGCCACTACCGCAACACTCAGCGGCTTCTGTGACAACTCCGAATTTCAGCTGTTCCACGGACTCCTACATCCAGAGCTTTTCCCAGAGCCTCTGCCACTGACTTGTGAGCCGCTCAGCCACACTGGCCCACATACAAGAGGGGTCAACACTCTTCCTGGGGCAGCCCCACCAATGGGGCACATAAGGTACTGGAGAAACACTCCTGTGTTCTATCAGGGCACACAATTCTCAGGCACTTTTCAGAAGGCTGCTCAGTGACCTGAGCTGGTAACATTCACGGCTTCTCCTTTCCTGTTCCATTCTTTCCAGTCCCTCCCACCACCGCACACTGAGATCACTCCCCCCAGTAAAAACCTGCCTGTAAGCCCTTGACTTAGGAGCCAGTTGAGGGAATGAGGGGGTAGGGGTGCAAGCTAAGAGAGGCAATTAACCCTGTCTTGGGAGGGTGGGAGGAGGTCCTGGAGGAAGTGACCCCTGAAATCAGAGTAGGGGGAGGCTGTGAGGAAGGAGATGAAAGGGGCTCCACAATCCTGGCTGAGGGGGGAACCCCAAGGGCACGGCTGCAGCTGCAAGAGAGAACTTAATGCTTGCTTCCTTGAGCTGTGAGTGGTTCACCTGGGGGATGAAGGCTGGTGAGAGGGGGTGTGGTGGGGGCGGAGTGACAAGGACTAGATTGTGAAGGTGGGGACCCTGATCTGCAGGCACAAGTCTAAGAACACAAGGCACAGCCTCCCTAAGAGGAGGCACGGTGCCCACCAAGCACCACCCACTGGCACAGAGCTCACTAGGGCTGCTACCAGGGTTTTCTCATCTCTCGATGAAGAAACCGAGGCACAGAGAAGTGAAGTCATTTTATGCACACACAGCGATGGACACACACAGCTAGTACATGGTGGAGACAGGTTGTAAACAAGGGCAAAGGGCTCCAGAGACCATGCTCTTCACCACCAGCATGCGCTGCCTCTTTCTGCTGAAGTGAAGAGGCGAGGTTTGGGCTGGCCCCGCCTCCTCTTCCTCTGTTTTCTTTCCCTTGATCACGGGTTCTCAACCCCAGGCAGTTGCTTCCAGGGGATGTTTGGCAAAGTCTGGAGATGTTTTGGTTACAACTAGGGGAAGAGGGTGCTGCAGGCCTCTAGTGGTCAGAGGCTGGGGGCGCTGCTAAACCCCCACAACACAGGCCAGCACCCCGTGCCCAACAACCAAGAGTCATCCAGGCCAAAGTGTCTGCCTGGTGGAGGAGAACTGTGCCCTGCTCCTCTCTCTGCCTCCTCTCCTCCAAACCGAGTGACAGCTGAGTGATGGTGGGAGGTCAGGACCACAGGAAGAGGAGAGGAGGACAGGAAGGAGCCCGCCGTCCAGGGCACACTGTGCCACTTGATGCTTTCTTGCCCCTCATGCTGGTCGGAGGGAGAGGGCTCCCTGTTACTGAGTTTAATGATTCCATAAGAGAGACATACTGATGGATGAAAGCGTCCTCTGTGGATCCTGCGTGTCTCCAGCAGGTGAGAGAGCACATCGGGCCTCCCAGAACTGTGCGGAATGGGCTTTCTGAAATAGGGGATCAAAACTGCCCTGGAAATTCCACTGTGGGGTCATCAGAGCAGTAAAACCCAGATCTGGAGGGTTAGATGCCGGTGCCGGCTTCCCACTCTAGAGGTCGAAAAGCCCTCCAATTGAAACCAATTGACTTTTTCACAAAACTGACATTTTTGACATTTACAGCAAAGTGAAGCAAAACAGAGTCTGGAGTGGGAGTTGCAGAGTGTTAGACCAGACAGAGCAGACAGGAGCTTGGGGATGGGGGTCAGGCCCTCTATGAGAAGGAGCTGCGGGAACTCCACCATCTCTCCTGCAAGAAACATTTCCTCTGGTAGCAGGAGGATACCCGCCCAACGGCTCAGCCTTTCACTTTCATGGAGTGGCAGTATCAGGGCACATGGTGTGACAAATACAAGCGAGCCTAACCTTCCAAGTAAACCCATCCTCGGGGCCAAGTCCCTGCTCTGTGACCACACCTGGGAATGTCTGGAATCCTCAGGGAGGCCGGCCACACCCACCATACCACCCACCTGCACAGCCACAGCCCGGCAGCCACACCAGCACTCCCCGGGTATACACAGCCACAGTCCCAGAGTCCCAGGTCTACCAGACAAACGCATGATTCTCTGGTCTCTGTTTGGCACTACTAAAGATAAACAGAGGCAGATACTAGTGAATGTGATCAGGATAGAGTTTAATCAGTAATAACTATTGCAAGAGGGAGTAAAGTCCAGGGTGAACAAGCTCGTTTCTATACAGAGGTGGCTGGGTGTTTTAAAGGGAGAACCAGGGAATGAAGGGTGGGGGGCAGTGAGCAGTAGGCTCAGGAGAGTCAGGGAAGCGAAGCATTACAAAACACAAGGAGATGTTGGTCCACGTAAACCCCCAGGGTTGGCTAACTGGTCTTATGGAGGCTAGGCTCCTCGCCTCCCTCAGAGGCTGGGAGGAGTCCCATCTCCTCAGGTGAGGGCTAGGACAGCCAGTTCTCTTAGCAGCCTTGAGTTTTCCATGTCGGCACTTTGAGAGGGGTCTACCATCATCCTAAGGATGTGGCCCTGAGCTGTTGTTAGAAACTATGTTAGTGTCTGTTGAGGTCTTTACAGGCCAAGGGTAAGGCCTATTGCACCGGAGGGCTCAGAGGAGCCTGGCTGAGGTTTGGTGGAGGAGAGTATCCTTGTTGGTGCCCATAAGCTACCAAAATAGCTAAGCATCCTACCGTGGCCGCATGACTTCTCAGACGTCCGTGGACTCCACATACTTCCACGTGTTCACCATGATAAAGGATCTTCAACTCCGCCTGGCCTTTCGTGCCCCTTGTGCAGGCTGTGGTCCCTTGAGACCAGCCACCCTTTCATCCCAGGCACCCCACGCCCTGTGACTTCAGGGTGGGCATGAATTGGCATGTCTCTCCTCCCTGGTAGCCGCATAGGTTTGCATATTAAGCATGGCTGTTGTTAGATACAATAGCCATTTCCTTCTCCAGGGGATCTTCCCAACCCAGGTATCGAACCCAGGTCTCCCACATTGCAGGCAAATGCTCTAACCTCTGAGCCACCAGGGAAGCCCCCTTCATAAGACAGATGTTTATTTCTCTTCTGAGTCATGGCAGGAATGAGAGAAATCCAGAGTTCCCACCACAGGTTTCTTTTCGTCACGGCTCCTCTTGTTCTGCTGTGCAGCCATGCGTGGACTCCACTTCTAAGACCACGTCAAGGGCCCAGAAGGCTGGTACAGCACCAGCGACATGCCCAGATGCCAGCTCACAGTAAGGGAGAAGAGAAGGCCATGTCAGAGAGGAAGAGAAGTGCCTCCCAGAAGCACGCCATCTTTCCAGGAAGGTCCTGGAAACGACGCCACCACACCTCTACTTGTATCTCCTTGATGAGATATTTGTTGAGCATCAAGGAAGGCTAGGGAATTTGGCCCTTCATTTGGTGGCCAAGTGCCCAGATATAAGTCAGAACTCATATTACCAAGAAAAGGAGAAAGGGTATTAGGAGATTAACTATAGCTTTTGCCCTGGTGAGTGGCTTGAGCCAGGGTCTCCACCAACCGAGCCTGCCAACGTTTTCTCTCCCTGGGCACAGTGGAGCAAATGTTGGTACCAAAATTTGGTTGCCAGGGTGACAGGACTAGGAAGCCCCACTCAGACCTCCACATCTCAGCCACATGCTCCCAGCCTCTCACTAGAGCCCAGTGCTGGCGGCAAGTGCTCTCTTACCAGGAGTCTCTACCGCAGCTCTCTGAGCCCGGTGTTCCACTGGCCCTGGCTGTGGCTCTCCTGAGCACTCCAGGAGCCCAACTCTGATACCAGCCCACCCTCTGGGCCCTCTGCCTGGAATCCCTCCCCCGTATCTTTCCAGCTCAACAGTCCTGTCCTCTTGAGCCCTTCCCGGCCCCGTCCACATTTCATCATCCTCATCGACATTTTGCCTTCTTCCTCTCCTGGTCTCCCCTGCCGTCGTTGGCTCATCTGATTCATTCTGTCTCCCCACTCTGTAACATAAACTCTAGCATACAGAGATTCTGGCTTATTGGTAAAGAATCCGCCTGTGAAGTAGGAGATGCAGGTTTGATCCCTGGGTGAGGAAGATCCCCTGGAGAAGGAAGTGGCAACCCACTCCAGTATTCTTGCCTGGGGAAAGAATCCCATGGACAGAGAGCCGCCTGGCAGGCTATAGGCATTGGGGTCACTAAAGAGTTGGACATGACCTAGCAACTAAACAACAGCAATAGAGAGGTCCTGCCTGTTTTGTTCCCCGTGGCATCTAGAGCAGTGCCTAGTGCCGAAGAGGTGATCATACATGTGTCTGAATGACTGCATGGTGGGTGGGTAAGTGAAAGAGTGAATGGAACTACTCAAACCGTTATCTTTATGCTCTCCAGCACATGTTCCCTTTTCCTTGCTGCAACCCCGCCTGCTACCCCATCAAGACCCCCTCCCACCCAGCTGGCTCTCGAGCAAGTCTCCCAGGCTGTCTGTGTAATGCCATAGGCAGCCAGGGGAACGTGAAGGAGGGGGATTCTTGGCTCCCCCAAATCTGAGGTTTCAGCCTCTGGTCTACCAAGCACCAGCTGGTTGGTAGGGAGGAAGTGACTTTTGACTCCTCGCCCCTATTTTCATACCTACGTCAGAGGCAAGTTTTCCTTTGGTCATTGGGAGGGGCTCAGAGATCATGCAGGACACATGGCACGTTCATGATGGTCCCCTCCTCCTCTTTAGTGGCCGGGAAATCAACCTTCAGCCTCTCACTGATGTTTCATGATTGTTTATCCAAGAGGAAGGACCAGGGCATGTCCCAGTCCTATGAGTTACAGTCTCAAGAAGGGGTATTGGGACTTTTAAGCTTGATTTCTGTGGAAAGTACCCAGCACTTGGAATCAGTGCAGCAAGACAGAGATCACCCCATTCACTGTAAGAATTTGTAAAGGTAAAAGTGAAAGTAAAGTGTTAGTCACTGTTTATGCCTGACTCTTTGTGACCTCATGGACTGTAGCCCACTAGGCTCCTCTGTCCATGGGGATTCTCCAGGCAAGCATGCTAGAGTCGGTTGCCATGCCTTCCTCCAGGGCAATCTTCCCGACCCAGGGATCAAACTTGGGTTTCCTGCATTGCAGGCAGATTCTTTACTGTCTGAGACCCCAGGGAAGCCCTTGTACAGGTAAATGCCCCCCTAAAGACTCCCACTCACCCTGGAGACCCCCACTCACCCACTGACATCCAGTGCCAATGTCCTCCCCGTCCCCTCTCCCTTACCTAAATGAGTTAGAACCCCCTCTTCCTCTCATGGCACTTTGTACATTCATTTGACTGTGGATAGCTCTTTAGTGCATTTATCCACTCATCCATTTGTACATCCATCCCTTCATCCATCTATCCACCCCTCCATCCATTCACCTGTCCATCCATCCATCTAGTCAGCAAGCATTTTCTAAGTACCAGTTACTACTGGAGTGAAAGAAACAAACAAGGGCATGGGCTTGGCTCCTGTGGACTTCAGCCTATAAAAAGCAATATCCATGAGGCGGGACACATGGGGGCCAGCGGGCTCAGGGTCGTGAGAGCCTAGACACCAGGGAGGGTGGGAGATGGCCCTCTAGCGAAAGAGAGAGAGGAGTGGACACTGGGGAGAATATAGTAGTGATACAAAGTGGCTGCTTCAAAAACAGTCAAAGTGGCAGGGTGAATTAAATGAAGAGTGATTAAAACATCATATGCCTTACAGGTATCCCCCACTTTTCGAAAGTTCACTTTATGCCACTTCAATTTGCAAAAGACTTACACTAGTACCTACTTTCACGAAAGAAATCCAAAGAGGATTTTCACTTTTACGAGAAAAGGCGAAAAGTGCAAACAGTGTTCAGTGATTGTATTGCAGCGAGCTGAGCCTTAGCAGAGGTGGCAGGCATCCTGGGCAGTGAGACGGGCACTGCCAAGCTCTTTCTCAAAAACTGCGCGCAGTGTCTCAGCTTCAAGCCGCCACAGCTTTGAATGGTGCGAGCATCTGTGCTTCATCTCCGTCTATTTTGTGCATCCCTTAGCAAGAGGTGTCCTAAAGTAACTGTTTCTTCATTTTATGCCATTTCGACTTATGAGAGGTTTCGTAGGCTGTAGGAATGCTCTACTTTTGGAGAGTGGGAGTCACCTGTATAGAGAACTGTGCTACATGCCATACACATGCTATTTCAACAAATTCTCTGGTCTTGTATGAGGGTGATGAGAAAACAGGTGAGCCATTTCTAGGAACATATCAGGGCCGCACAGCTAGCGTACGGCAGCATCTAATCTCATCCCAGGAACAGCTGACTCCACGGTCCTTGCTCTCACCCTTAGGCTGTACCACCAGCCACCAAGTGGTCCATCATGGAGCAGGGAGGAGGGGCAGGGAGCTCTGCAGGGCATGGTGCCCAAGGCAAAGGGGAGAGAGCCACTGACTCCTCTCTACTGAGTAGACGAGAGTCATTTCTGTACTGGGCGCTCTCAGAAAGCATAACGTAGGATTTCATTCATCTCTAGGCTTTCAACACCCAGCACATTGGCTACTACAGAGAATGTTTGCTGAGTGACTAAAAAATACCTCAGGGAATAGTGAACGAATAAAGCAATGTGGTGTTGTTAGACTTTGAAGTCAAGCTATACTTATTAGGATTAGATTTAGCAGTATGTGACAGAAAGCCCCATAGTGCTTTAAGCAAAATGCTAATTTATTAGAGTTTCTATAAAGAAGCCCATAGGCAAACAGTCTGGAATTGGTATAGCTTCCAAAAAGTGAAGAACTATATCTTCAGTATTGCAAACTCATGATTCCAGAATGTGGCTCCTAGTGTGTAGTTTTACATTGACATTCAAAAAAGGTGCTGGAGCTCCAACCATTGCATCCCCATTCCAGGTAGCTAGAAGCAGAACAAGAAGGAGTAGAATCCACACTATCCCTTTTAAAAGACTTCCTAAAGTTACCATACAACTTCTGCTTATACCTCACTAGCTAGAACCTAATTACATAGTCCACTTCAGCCCCAAGGAAAGCCAAAAATAGTCCTTTAGCTGGAGCCTTTGCTGCTTTGAGTACAAGCTGTTATCAAGGAGAACGGGGAGAATGGGTGTTGTGGAAAGCAACCAGCAACCTCTCTCACTAGAAGTGAGTGGCTTTGTGCAAACCTGCATGCATATGGCATCTCTTCCCAGGAAAGGAAAGGCCCCTTCACCTCCTGGGGAAGCAGTTATCTTAGGGAACTCCAGGAAGAGCAGGACTTGGCAGCTATTTGAGATTACATCTGCCTGATAAAAGGAAGCCACTGAACTCCAGCAAGTGCTGTGAGGACAGAAGATAGGAGTTCTTGGCTGGTTCCCGGTGCTGTCCCCGGCAGCGAGGCCTCCTTATCACCGCTGGGTCAGGGCCTACTCAACAAGGCCCATTAAAGGGACTGGACTTGGATTCCATCAGTGCCCCAGGGCCAGATGCTTAGAACCATCTGCTTTCTGGCAGAAGATAAAAAGGCCTGGGCCAAAGGATTCTTTTCTAGGCCACCTGAGCTAAGAAGTTTGCACTGAAGGTGGGTCCCAAGACCCCCGGTCACCTGCAGAACTCCCAACTTGTCACACGCAGGCTGGTCAAGTTAAAAGGCACCCTCCTCAAGGGGATAGAGACACTAGGCAGAGGCCATCATGAGGAGGCAGAGCTTTGCCCACTCCCTGAGCCCAAAGCTGATGGGGCCCGTGGAGCAGAGTCAGGAAGCCCAGGGGGACAGCGTGCTGTGCCTGAAGTAGGAGCTGCCCACAGGGAACATGCCCTCTTGGCACTGAAGCTCTCAAGATGATGGAGCTGCAGGGCCAGGCTCGTCCCTGGCTCCCTGACACGGCCAATGCTGGGTCTCTCTCAGGCAAAGCCAAGACTACCGCCCATGGGCCAGGAGTAGAGTGGGAGAGTTCACCTCCTCTTCGTCTCCCTGGGTCCTTGGGTCCCCTACTGTTTCAGCCAAAGGCCATCTCCTGTCTGTTCCATGGTTAAATCTTGGTATAAACAGAGTTTTGAATTGTTCCTTGTTTCCTCAGGGGAGACAAAGTAAGCCATATTATTGTGCCCACTTGGCAGATAAGCAAATTGGGGTACAAACAGGGTTCAGACATCCATCTAAGCTCTCTGTCAGAGTCTAAGGGGATAAAGCTGAAACTGGGATCTGTCTGTCTAACATCCGAGGAGGAGGCTGTCACTAAGACAGTGGAACTTCTGGGAGAAGAGTTCCTCTCCTAGCGGCGCCCACACCGTTCACCTCTGTCCCAAGAAGTCCAGATTTAGTTGAGATGATTAATGAAATGTGGTCAGCACCTGCCAGGACCCTCCCTGGGTAGACCACAGCTTCCTGGTTCAGGCACCCATGCCAGCCTGCCAGCCGAGGGCCAGTGTGGTGACGCCCAGGGAGGGGCTCCCATGGAATCCCGGTGCTGGACCATCTTTGTGCTCACCTGTTGTGAATGAGCGCCAGCCTCTGTTCCTGGTCTCTCTGCTGGTGTCCAGGGGAATGACCACATGTCATGCCTCCCTGTCCCAGCCCAGCAGACATGGAGGAGAAGCAATTGGCAATAAAGGCCAGTTCTAGGCCCTATGTGCCTGCAACAAAATTGAGGAAGATGAGACCTCCCCAGGACCCTGCAGCTCCCTAACCAGCAATGGCACAGCATAGCAGCCAAAGCTCCACCTCTGTTCCCTTGGGTTCTTGAGATCTTCCTTTTCAAAGGCAAGCATTTCTGTAAGGAGTGCTGCCGGCCTCCATTTCCCCAGCTATAAAACAGGTATGAAAATCCTTCCCACTCAGGAAAAAGAGACTCTGGGAAGCTGTAGGAGAAATTGCTGACATATTGGCTGGGGCAGCAGATGTTCAGGATTCGTGAACCTGAGAGGTGGACATAGTGGCCTTAGGGGTCCAGCAACGGAAGGGCACCCGCGACGGGAGAGCTAGGCCCCTGCAGGGCCATCCGCCCCTCTGTGGCTACCTCCAGTGGCCACCCAGCCTGTTCATCCGTCCTGGGAGGGTTCTGGAGCAGGGGCCTCATTTAGGGGGCTGGGGTCGGGGTGAAGTGTGAAGGAGCTGGCCTGAGAGCTGGGACTGGACTTGGGGAGGAAGAAGGAAGATGCCCTGCAGTGGAACCAGGAAATGACCCCCAGGCGGTCTGCCCTCCCCAGGCACCAGCCTTTGCCACTGTTCATTCATTCTTTGAACAATGTGCCTTACAGTTTACAAAGCAATTGCATATCTGATTTACTCTATGTGATAACCTGTTTTACAGATGAGAAAAGTGAGGTTTGAAGGAGACTTCATAGTTTGTGAGGCAAGAACAGAATCCAAGTCCCCCTCTGCCTCGTGTTCTCTACGTGGAAACGACAAAATCTGGTCCCAGGAAACCACAGACAAACGGTATTGGTCCCATCTGTCAAGGAACTGTAAAGAAAAGAGAGTTTACCAAAGGAGCCGAACATTATTTGTGTGTGTGTGTGAGTGTGTGTGTGTGTGTGTGTGTGTGTGTGTTATGTAGAACAAGCGATTAGATCCAGCTAGAGATTTTGATTATTTTGTGCTTCTGAGTGTTTTTCACATTTCTTACAATGTTACTTTTGTAATTAGATATAGAAAAAAGAAATAATAAAAGTTATGAAAATCATTTTAAATAATGAGAGAGGGTAATTGGGTTATAAGGAAACAAACATGGATTTGGAGTCTGGAAGCTTGGCTCCTAGCCCTGAATCTTCCCTTTCCCTGCTGTGTGACCTTGGCCATGCAGGATCCCTCTCTGGGCTTCAGTTCCCTCATTAAGAACCCAAGCACTGGTCTAGAAGCTCCTGCAGAACCTTTCCCCACTGGTCTCTCTGGGTCATGAATAGTCACTTCTAAGGACAAAGCAGATCAGGGATTCCCAGCGCGAAGCCCCAGACTCCAGACTTCCATACCCACCTCTTTGCTTTTGGGAATCTGGACTCAGGACACGGCCACGGCCACTCCCTGCTGTGGGGAAAGAGCGAGAGGAGGCAATTCCCCGTGAATCTGACAAGTTGTTTCCAGCTGCTGCTAACATGTCATTAGCAGGATTTTCCTAAACCTCACATCTACTTTCCAAAGTCACACCAGGCACAGTGGCCTTCTTGTCCTCCGCCGCCCTCCAGGACTCAGAGCCTGAAGAAGAAAGAATGCACCCCCAAGTTTCTGATCGGAGCCATGCGTGCCTCTCTAGCTGGTTCCTCGCAGGTTGGAGTTCAGAAGCCGCACCGCGACGTCTGGACGCCCTGATCCCTGCTTTCTCTCTGGGGCTGTGTCTACTACTTCCAGATGTTTACACAGCTGGCTGGATTACTTAACTGCCTTGACATCATACACCTTGATATTTCCTCTACACAAGAACAGTTCAGATGGGAAAGAAACTGGCTATTGAGAAGCTGTGCTCTGTGGAACTAACCAAAATAACATTCCAGCTCACCAAGGAGAAGCTGAATGCCTTGGCTTGCATGCCCTGGCCCCACACGAATGCACAGGCCTTGCTTCCCCATCTGCTAATCGAACGTGTGGGTTTGGACTCCTCTCAAAGTTCCTTTGGATGCATAGAATTGAAGTTGCCTCACTGGACAGATTTTGATCCCAAGTCCTGGGGTGGGGAATTGATTTTATTCAACTGATAACTACTTGTAGAGAACCAAGTACCAGGGTAAGACTGCTGCTAACTGCTGAGTCACTTCAGTTGTGTCCGACTCTAGATGGACACAGAAGATAGAAATCCTATCACGCTAGTGAGTGGCCCCAGGGATTCCTGTGTGTCAGGCTCTGTGCTGAGCCCTTTGTGGCTGGTGTCTCTTTCTTAACCTCATTAACAGGAGATCGATGTGTTTTGCTTGGCTTTATAGATAAAGGGACTGATGCTTAGAGATGTTAACGAATTTACTTCAGGTCACAAAATCTGGGGCATCCACACCACTAAACATCACTGCATACTGCTCCTCAAACATTTCCTACCCATAGACACACCCTCTAGTCCAAAAAAGAGACGCAAGTCAAGTAAAGAATAGACATTTTCACTACCAGAAGTTGGCACGTGCCACAATCAAGACATGTTACCAAGCGCTAGGAGAGCTCTGGCTGCTTGGAAAAGGCTGCCTAGAAAGAGGGCCGTTTGGACTAGGCTTTGAAGGCTGACTAAGAGTCCACCTGGCAGAGGCAACCAGAGGAGACCATCCCTAGCTGATGGTGATGCCAGGCCCTGACATGGTTCAGTGCTCCCAGAACACGGCCGTTTCCACAGCCTGCTCATTTTAGGAACGGCCCAGAGGGCTTTGGGTCTAGGTGTCACTTTGTGACCAACAGTGGCCTCCTGGCACAGCCTCTCCCTGACTGTCAGCCCTGTAAGGCCAGGGTCAGGGACTGTCTGGGGTTGTGCCCTGGCACCTGGCACCAAGCAGGGCACAGTCTGTCTTTACTGGGCAAACAAAGGTTTCAGTTTGCAGGATTCGTTCCCCAAGCAGCAGCAGCAGGAGTGTAAACAACTAAATTTGTTGAGGGTGGTTTGCCAGGCACCGTGCTAAGTCCCTTTCATGCATCATCTTACTTAATCCACCCGAAGCCCCGCTCTGAGTAAAGAACGATGATTTTCCCTACTTGACACGTGAGGTTAAATAACTCATCCAAGGTCACACAATGAGCAAGTGGTGGAGCCAGGATCGTGCCCAGCCTGTGAGGCCTCAGAACCCATGGCTCAACCCCTCTGCCTCCCGTTTCTCTTTGTTGTGGCCTTGCCGCCCTCTTAGCTCTCCAGGGAGAAGGAGCTGTTGCAGGCAGGCCTGATGTGCCACAAACCTCCCAGCACATCCTGCCCCTTTGTCCTCAGACATCTGTTTATCATCTCTCTGATCTGGAGCCGGCTGGGCCCTGCCTCCTGCCTTGCCGTGATTCAGATGTCGGGGAGGATGGAAGCCAGAGCCCAGCGTCTGAGCATCTGAACCGGCAGAGCGCAGGACAGCCTGGTGCACACTTGCGTTTGTGTTGTCAGCCCACAGCATGACATTTGTCAGAGACAGGGACTCGTGGATGCCACCCAGGCCTCCCCAGGTTTCTTGCTGTGGCCAGCCAGCCAACACAGCACCACCGCCCACAGTTCTGAGAAGGTGACAGAGAGAGTACCCTGCTTCCTGGCCCCTGCCCACCGCCCTCTCCTCCACTCTCTGATACGCCACCTCCCCCACCCCCAATTCTGCAGCCAGCTTCCACCGGGATGGGATTCCTCTTCCAACTTTGAGCAAGAACAGGAGCAGCCCTGGTCATTTCTGAAAGCAATGTTCTTTTCAAAGCATGTTCTCTAAAGTCTTAGCCTTGAGAGATGTCCTGCCAAAAAGAAAAAGAAGAAATTTCAGAAGATGCTGCGGACTGTGCCCTGCTCTTGCAGTTCCCGGGGCACACTGGAGTGATGCAGTCACGGAGAAGGTCTGCAGAATTTCCCAAATTACCCTTTATTCTAGGCGCACTTGCTCTGAGTGGGAGAACACCCTCCATGACCTGGAGGGGAAACCAGGTTCAGGCAGGAGACGCCTCCCTCACATGCTCACAGGCCCACCAGCCGTCAGGAGTCCCTGCCTCTCTGGACATGTGCAACCTGGAACCCCTCCCCCTACTTCTTGCTCTGGGCATCTCCTACCCTGCCAGGAAGCCCCCAGTTCACGCAGAATCCCCAGAACGGTCTTTCCTGTTAGTCCTCAGAGCGAGAACAAGACCAGTGTTTGTCTATAAGGAGTCAAGGACAGACTCTTCATCAGCATGTTGCACTTATGCAGAGATGCTCAGGACTGTGGAAGCTCCTGTCACTGAAGGCGCAGGTGCAAGGCTGGGTGGACTGACGACCGGGGAGTCTCGTCCCAGAGGGAGGCTAGCCTCTTCCTACCTTTCGGTTCTAGGGCACTGGGAATACCCTCAGAGGAACTTGAGCCGCCCTGGATAGACCCTCCAGGAGCAAACCCCTGGGACGGCACCCACCGCACTTTACACTAAGCATGTGCTTACCTATCGGCTCCCCAGACAGACAGGAGCCCATGCAAGATGTTCCCTCCGTGGACTGCCCCTCGGGGCCTGCATATGTCTGTCCCACAACAGGACTGGACGCAGGTTTATTGACAATGTGCTAGATTTCGGTCAGTGACTGTTACACGTCACGTTCCTTGAGAAGCAGACTCTGGGCCGGAGATTAGTGTGGGATGTGCTCAGGATCCCGTTTGCAGGAGCAGGGCAGAAAGCAGATGTGAGCTGAGGGAGAATCAGGCTGCAAGGCAGTCATGGCGAGGTCTCAGCTGGCCCCATGGGAGAGCACTGGAGTGGTGGCCTTTCACAGGGCTGGACCTCTGAACCTCAATGTGGCCTGGCAGTGAGTGTGGGCTGCCCAGGGGAGGAGTGTACCCTGGACATTGCAGCTCTTTTTAGCCAGCCAGCTCCTAAAATCCTCCTAAAGAGGACTGACCAGGGAGCACTGTCAGCTGAGGACATTCCCAGAAGCTGCAGGAAAAACTCCCCTGGTCCTGCAGGGGAGACCTGGATGCCCAGGCCAGAGCAGAGCAATCCCATACCACTGACCCCAACCCCGGCTTTGCCTCCTGGCCAATCTGGACCTTTCTTCTCCTCCTGGCCCCTCTGCCCAGGCCAGCTCTCTTCTTCCCTCCTTCAGTTTTCCTTTGTGCAGGACAGGGGCTCCTCCACGGGACAACCCTTGCATGGGGGGCTAGAGTGGGACATCGGCCAGTAAGTGTCCTACCAGGGCCATGATTGGAGCGAGCCAACTGTATGTGGTTAAGAATAAGGATCCCACCTGGTCCTCCATCCATCACATGCTAGCCAGGCGACTTCCACAATTTGCCACACCTTCGGATATTCATTTCCTCTTTGTGAAGCAGAGGTGACAGGGCTCAGTTTAGGGGGTGCTATGCCCCAAGGCTGGAATGAGAGAATAAAGAGCACCATCCACACTCAGCAACAGGGGTGGTTTTGTTCTCACTATTGTGCTCCATCCTGCTTGACTCCATGTCCACAGAGTTCTCCATCCCCCCACACGCCCGCCTCCTTCCCTCTGGCATGAATATTCTCTGCATCATTTCATGAATAAACTGGTGACCCAGGTCTGTCAGGGCAGCCCACTGCTTTCGCTTGGAGTCTGAGCTGGACCCTCCTGCACTGAGCCCTCAGATTAGCCGGTGTGGTTCCCGGGAGGAAGAAATGGATTGCTCGGCCAGGGGCTTTCCTCTGCTGTTCTCTGTGCTGGCTGGGGGTCCCATTAGTGAACCAGCTCAGACTTCCCCCAGCAGGAGAGAACACTGGCATTGCAGGATAGCCTGTAGCTGTGAGAGTGCCCAGCTCTTAATGGAAGGGGATGGCAACCCAAAACACTGTCCATTAGCAACATCTGCTGTGACCCCAGTCGCTCCCCACAGAGCACATCATGCGGTCTCCTGGTGCTCCATCTTTGCAGATGGAGGATGTTTTCCTGGTCCAGGACTCCTCATTAGCACTGATGGAGATGCTCGTGCCCCAGAAGGACATGGCTGCAGGGTGTGAGGGGGCTTTCTCAGCAGAGTGGTGAGAAGGGACACTGAGTGGGCTGTGTTTGGTCTTCCTAAGGGGTAGCTATTGGTTAATACACAGTGGTCCCAGCCAAGGATGGCCATACAGTAGCAGGAATCTGCAGCTACTGATGATATGGGGAGTTTAGGGGGGCACAGCTCCATGATTTGGGGGTTGGCAGCAGTTGGGAAGAGTCTATTCAGTTCCAGACTGGGCCCCCATCAGCAAGAGATGTGGAAAAAGACAGCTCTCAGATGGGGCACGTATGGGAACTAGGGTATGAGGAATGCTGGCAGAGGGGCTGGCTGGGGGGCAGGGAGGCACGCACAGTGAAGAAGCAGTGTGGAAGCTTGGGGTGCTCTTTCCAACCACGGTCCAGGGAAGGGCACGGGTGTATTGCTTGGGCAGGCCCACAGGGGTGAGGAGGGTGGAGGTCACACTCCAGCAAGGGCTTAGGAAAACACCAGTGAGATCTTTTAGAGTCACTCATCAAAGTTGAGTCATTCCACTGCTTAAACCCTCCAGAGACTGCCTGTGTCATGCGCCCTGACAGGCTCTTCACACCACCTTGCATCGCCTTCCTCTCCTCCCTGTGGCCTAACCCCTGTCAGTTCCTCTAAATTCCTCTTCGGTAGCATCAGTCCCTCAGTCATGTCCGACTCTTTGAGACCCTGTGGACGTACTCCACCAGGTGCCTCTGCCCTTGGAATTCTCCAGGCAAGAATACTGGAGTGGGTTGCTATTCCCTTCCCCAGGGGATCTTCCCAGCCCAAGGATTGAACCTGGGTCTCCTGAGTTGCAGGCAGATTCTTTACCATCTGAGTCACCAGGGAAGTCCAGATTCATCTGAAACACTGGAAAAGTCTTTCCCTGCCCCAGGGCCTTTACACGTGCTGCTCTATCTAACTGCCTCGGGCTTTGACACCAACCCCATCCCGACCTTCTCAAAGCAAGTCCACGGAAGGACCATCTCTGCCCACCTTATCTGAAACACCTGCACCATCCCATTAGCCTCTATTTTAGCATCCTGTTTGTTTCCTTTAAGCTTCTTAGCAGAGTTTATAGTTATCTGGCTTATCTGGGAATTCATTTATTTATTATCTGTCCCTCCAGTTGAAAGACTCCAGGACAGTAGGGAACCCCCCTACCTTTCGCTCACTGGCCATAATTGCCAGCCTCAAACATTCAGGAAGCCCTCAGTAAGTGTCAGCTGTTATTTCTACTATTTTATTACTGCCGGGGTGGTTGTTACTGTAGGCCTGCAATAAATATCGCTCGAACATTGAATGAATATCAAGAGTCACCCCAGGCCCCACTAGCCAGGGGAATGTGATGCCAGATGTGTGGCAGGTCTGGGCGGGTAGGAGAGACCTCGATGCCCACTTCTGCCCTCTGGTCCTTTCTGGGGGGTATCTCAGCCCTGAGGCAGCAGAGCGTGCCAGCCCCCTGGCCCAGGATCACTCGGGCTCTATCCTACCTCTTGCAGTCCTGCCCGGCTGCTGGAGTCATCCCGGTGATTTCCCCCAGCACACTACTGTCATCTCTTCACCGTGAACTGTATTTAAAATGTAAATAAAAAAAGGCTTTTAGGAGATTTAACTGTTTCCCTTGGTATTTAAATTATTCAATTATAACTAAAGCTATTAAAATACAGTTAATTAAAATTGTTAGATTGTTTTCCTTTGCACTGATCACAGCATTGCCCGACTTCTCCCTCTAGCTGTTTAATTCCTATTAAAAATGATAATGCCTCGCTTTATTCATAAATGCAGCAACCTTCCCGCACATTCTTCAAGTGATCTCCTCGGTACAAACCGCGCTGTTTTCTTTTCTTCTAGCAGCCAAGCGGAAATTCTGCTGTAGTCTTTAGAGGTTTAATCAGCAGTAAAAGGACTCAAAATTTAAACATTAGCATTACCAAGTCACAACAAATAATACAAACCCCAGTAAAAAAAAAAAAAAACAAAAAAACTGTCTAATTCTGATGCAACATAATGTCATTAGAGACCAAAAGAGAACCCTGAGGTTTAATAAAAGGTGGGACCTAAATAAAGGTTTCATAACTCACAACATAAAATTACCGGATCCACACATTAAATATTTTATTTGAAAGGTTTCACAGCATTTCTAGAGGGAATAGCTCTGTAGTGGAAGTACAGATGGGTAAGTGCTGCCCATAACCAGAAAGAGAAAATGAAGGAAGGAGGACAGAAGGCTTCTAGGATCTGCATGTATCTCATTGACTTTGGTGTGTTTAAGATGATGCACCCCGAGAAACTAATTGGTTTTAGTGTTTAAACTCCTGAGCCATGAGTTCACACAACGGTAATGGCTGTTCCAGGTAATGGTGGGCAAGGTGGCAGAGGCAGTTAACTTTTCAGGATGTGGCGGGCACCGCTTCTGGCATTTGCGGTGATCTGTGAGCCACGTGTGATGGTGGCAGAGAAGGGTCGTAGTCCCCACACTCAGGAGGGGAAGGTGTGGTACAGAGAGGCACTGGACTCCTCCAGGGACTAGCTGACTAGGAGCCCTCTGTGCGTAACAGCCTCCCACCCTCCAGAAACTCCTAGCCCTCCACGGTCCCTGTAAACTGCATATGGATCCAAGTTCAGAATGCACTGGCCCCAGTAAATCATTCCTGTGGGGATGAGGAGGGCTGTGAAAGAGGGTTGGGGGATGCGGCTGAGAAGGTCTCCAACTGCCAAGTGAGGGAGAAGCATAAAGGAAGATTAAGGCAGGGAGACAGAAAGGAGCTGACAAGTCTGGGACAGGAGGACCTTTGTCAGATCTGGAGCATGGGCTGGGTGGATGCTGTGGGAGAAACTAAATTTCAGAACTTGGTCAAGAATGGCTTGAGGGTTTTGACTTTACTCTGAAAGTTGCCAAAAAACAATGCCCATTAAAGGCCTACTGCTGGTCACAGAACTGAACTCTGGGGAGGAACTTAGGTTGTTGAGCAAACAAGTCAAGTCTGAGGGTTAGGAGCTGATGCATCCTGCATACTGATTACCCGTGGAAAAGCTCTAGGACTGGCTCCTGAGCATGTGACTACCCCATCCAACGGGTGGTCGCTGCCAGTCAGAGCCACGGGACCAAGTCTGAAAGTGCCCTGGGCTCTCACATGGCCATCCAGTCTTCATCCTGGGTCCATCCACTTGCCTGCTGTCTGTTGGGAAATTGAACATTCACCTCTGGTCTGCAGGGGCATGCCCTGAGCTTCTTAGTCTCATTGCATGTACTTCCTCACCCAGAAGGGCACAGTGCCCCCAGATAATTAGGAAAGGGAACAGCAGGAAATAATATCAACACCACTGATCACTAGGACAACGCATGTGAAAACCACAGTGAGACATCACTACAAGTCCACTGGAAGGGTTCTAATCAAATAGACTGGCAGCACCAAGCCAGTCCATGCCAAGAAAAGAACATGGAGAGACTGGAAGCCTTATACTCCACCAGGGGTAGGGCTGCTTTGGGAAACAGTTGGGCAGTTTCTTAAACAGTTCACATACTCCCACTATATGATCTAGGCCTCCTGTTGAAATGAAAACAATGTCTACACAAAGACCTGTACACAAATCATGGCAGTTTGATCCATGATTGCTCAAAACTGGTAACAACCCAAGTGTCCATCAGCAATAGAACAGATAAACTAGTATGTTCATCAGGTGAATACTGCTGCTGCTGCTGCTAAGTCACTTCAGTCGTGTCCGACTCTGTGCGACCCTGTATATGGCAGCCCACCAGGCTCCCCCGTCCCTGGGATTCTCCAGGCAAGAACACTGGAGTGGGTTTCCATTTCCCTCTCCAATGCATGAAAGTGAAAAGTGAAAGTGAAATCTCTCAGTCGTGTCTGACTCTTAGCGACCCCATGGATTGCAGCCTACCAGGCTCCTCCATCCATGGGATCTCCCAGGCAAGAGTACTGGAGTGGGTTGTCATTGCCTTCTCCAGATGAAATACTACTCAGCCATAAAAAGGAATGAATGTTTGATGCATGCTTATAACATGGATGAATTGCAAAGCAATTGTGAGTGAAGGAAGCCAGGTAAAAAAAAGGAGTACATTCTATATAACAACATTTATGTAAAATTTAGGAAATGGAACCCAACCTATAGTAAACAGGTGCCTGGGGTTGGGGTGGGGATGAGAAGGGCTGGTAGGGAATTGTTACAAAGGAACAGCGGGGGCTTTTTGGGTGATGGGTATATTCACTTTCCTGGTAGTGGTGATGGCTTCATGGGTGCCTACATATGTGCAATTTATCATAGCAATTCATCATATGGAAATTATAGCCCAATAAAGCAGCTTCCTTGGTGGCTCAGACAGTAAAGAATCTGCCTGTAATACAGGAGACCCAAATTCAACTCCTAGGTCGGGAAGATCCCCTGGAGAAGGAACTGGCAACCCACTCCGGTACATGGAGAATCCCTGGGACAGAGGAGACTGGTGGGCTACAGTTCATGGGGTCACGAAGAGTTGCACACGACTGCATGACTAAAGCAGCTTTAGCTGAGACTTTGGAGTGTTCTTTTTTTACAATTTTAATCTTGATCTAGTTTTAAATGCACAGAATGGTGGTAAAAATAGTCAAGGATACCCTGCACATCTTTCACCAGTCTGAAACTGCCACATTTTGTCTCATTCACTTTATCATTTCCTCCACCCTTCTTTCCCTCCACACCCCCCTCATCTATTTAAGAGTACACTGGAGACATGTTTCCTTATTATTCTTAAACACTCCCATGTGTTTTTCTTTAGAACAAGAACTTATCCTACATTTCCATAGTAAAGTTATCAAAAATCAGGAAATTTAACGTTCACACAAACTATTATCTGGATTCTCTATTCAAATGTCACCAGTTGTCTCCATAGCATTCTTTAGAGCTGTCTTTCCCATTCCCCAGGTTCCACCCCAGAATCACACATTCTGTGTAGCTCCTTCTGACCTGAGCTGAAATCCTGACTCCATCACTTACTTGTCCTGTGATCTTGGGCGTTCACACCTGCATCCTGAGCTGAACAAGCTCAGCCCTGACGCCCACCCCAGGGCCTGGGGGAGAGAGGAGGTCTGGACTGTGTCTTTGGCACAGAGCTGCACACAGGGAGCATTCAGGGAGTAGAATCATAGCAAAAGCAGGCCAATGTCCCAGGGCCCTCGCTGCAGACCCTCCAAACACCCGGAGTGCACAGGGGTACCCCCAGCTGGGCCAGGGCCCTGGCAGCCCCCACCTCCTGTCCAGCCTCTCCCTGCCCTCTGCTTCCATCACCAGTGCCTCTCACACTGACCCAGAGCACTGAGCTCTTTTGAGCAACGTGTCCTCCAACAAGGAAGGCAATCAGATTGCAATGTTGATATTTCAAAAGCGTCTGTGGTTACATTTTCTTTCTTGCATTTGGAAAAAGTGCTTCTTCCTTGTCTTCTTCCTACTCATATTATTCTATAGGAAGTTTGGGCTTCCCTGGTGGCTCAATGGTAAAGAATCCTCCTGCAATGCAGGAGACCTGGGTTTGATCCCTGTGTCAGAAAGAGTCCCTGGACAAAGGAATGGCGCCCTTCTCCAGTATTCTTGCCCAGAGAATCCCATGGACAGAGAAGCCTGGTGAGCTACAGCCCTTGGCATAACAAAGAGTTAGACACAAGTGAGTGACTTTAATACACACACACAGGAAGTTTAGTCTCAGCAGTGAAGGTACATCCTTCCCAGAGTCTCCCTATGTGGGTGGGAACATATGACCAGCCTCCCTGGCCACAGCTGGAGGAGCAGGCCCAAGGGCTACTGCCTGTGAGTTGGCCTGGGGTGAAAGCTTTGCCCTTTGAGGATGATGGTGGTGAGCTAAATCGTTTGCTCACCTCTCGTGGACAGTTTGAGTGTCTCTCAGCCAACTGAGAGAGTTGGCTGGTCAGCACGTGTAACAGACACGGAAAGACCACCAAGCAGATGGACACTGGGCAGCTCAGGCTGCAGAGCCTCTAGCAAAGGGAAACCGCCACGTGGGGCCTGAGTTGGAGGCACACGGAGGAGGAGGAATGGGTTGGCTGGTGGCAGTTGAAGTCAGAGCATAGCATTGCCAGGGTGAGAAGCAGAGTGGGGACTCCACACGTGATGGTGAGGGCTAAGGAGCACCCTGACCTCCTAGACTCTGTGGCCTGGCTGGGCTTCCCTTGTATCCTTACACTGCCCAGTTATATTCATTATTTTAGGGCTGCCTAAGTAACAAATGACCACAGTTGGGTGGCCAGAAGTAATGGAAATTTATTCTCTGACAGTTCCAGTGGCCAGAAGTCTGAGATCAGGGTGCAAAACGATTGTTTCTTCTGAAAGCTCTGAGAGAAAAGTCTGTCCTAGGCCCCTCTCCTAGCTTCCACAATTGTCAATAATCCCTGCGTTCCTTGGCTTGGGGACGCATCACTCCTGTCTCTGCCTTCATCTTCACTGGAGCCTTCACGTGCTAGGGACACGTGCCATCACACTGACAGGCCCCTCATCCAGGCTGAGCTCATCTCAAGATCCTTATAACCAGTTACATCTGCCGAGATCCTTATTCCAAGTAACGTCCCGGGTGGTGGGAACAAAGATTCTGGTCTTCACTGTGGCTCCTTAGATCCTTACTGTAAAACTTGAAACCTCGAGAACTTTGTTTTTCAGGAGAATGATGAGTCTCCTGGGAAGGAAGAGTCATGCTTTTTTCCATGAGTGAAATCTCTCTGGTGGTCTCTGAGCCTCACTCTTTCAGACCTTGGCTTTCCAATGGCCCTGCTGGTCCAAGGCTGTTGGGCAGCTGGTGGAGAAAACATAAGGAAGGAAGAAAGAGTTTGTCATAGCCCTAGCAACAGAGAGGTGGTGTGTGGGTTGTGGATGATGCTGAGACCCCAGAGCATGCAGGGAGGCAGGGAGGCGTAGTGACAGAAGAGGGCCACCAACTGGGCTTCTTTCCAGACAAGCGGCATTCAACCCATCTGTCTACCCTGAGCCTCAGTGTTCTCACCCACAAACTCAGCTTCACCAATGCCAGCTGAGCACCTACGAAGTGCCGGAACCACGCTGGATGGAGGGGCCACGGCAGTGAGGAAGCATGACCTTAGGTCTGACAAATTCCCAGCGTTGTGAAGGAGGCAGGTGCAGGAAGGACCAAGGGGACCATCGGGGGGTAAGGAACGTAATAGCCTTCAGTATAAGCTCCATGGGAATACTGGCAGTTGGGCAGGGAACCCCTAGAGTAAGTGATGCCAAACTGGTCTTAAAGAAGGGTAAGAACTGAAAGACGGGAGAACCCAGAGGTCCAGCCTGAGCTCTTGGCACAAGCGGAGGCACTGTCCCTAGAAGAGCATGGGGTATTCAGAAAGCACAGCATCACCTCCAAGGGACTGGGCTGTGGAAGATATGGTGGAAGCTACAAGAAAGAGGCCTTGTAGAGAGAGGAAGCGGACGGAAGCAGCAGTCCTTGAATGCCTGGGAACTGGGACCTTAGTCTATAGCTGTTGGGGCTGCAGGAGGCTGTGACACCAACTGCAGGATGAACAAATCTGCAGCACAGAAAGATCACTCAGACAGCAGGAGCGGACGACAGGGCTGAGAGGGGACCGTGAGACGCTACTGCCACATCCCCAAGAAAGACAAAAATGGCAGTGGCCGTGTGACAGAGAAGGAATGGACTCAAGAGGCATTTCAGGGGCGCAGGCGCAGGGCCGGGTGACCTCACACCAGCCTGCTGCTCAAGCCTGTCCGTGGGTCGTGCAAGATAATGGATGCGAGGCACTCAGAAAACTGCAGAGCCCCTCTTCATCGGGGTGCAGTGGCTGGTTTCGGGAGGATGCTGTTCAGGTTTTCATGAAGTGAAGCCTCTCTCGCCCTTCCTGGCTCATCTTCAATGATGCTTTCTTTTGCCCGTAAGCAAGGGAGAGAGGGGAGGTGAAAAACAGAGACATTAAGTGCCAAAGCTTATGTTAATACAGCATTAAGGTTGAAAATGTAATCTCCTAGGAGTCAGGAAATTCTGAACCCTGGGTTTCCATGGCAACCCAGCCACACTGCTCCTCTGCCCATTCGGGCCCTGTTTTCCTTGTTAAATACGATCCCATCATATATTATATTTTATCGAGCTGAGTGTGTTACCCACAGCATGCAGAACCCCAGTTAGCAGCAGTGCAGACCTTCAGGAAATGTGGTGTGTGTGTGTGTGTGTGTTTGTTGTTTGTATGCTGTGTGGCAGGGATGGACCTTCCAAATTTGCCTGATACAACACAGCTACGTCTCTCGTCTTTGTATCTAGGAAGTGGAATCTAACTCCATTAAGAGCAGCTCCCATGGAAATAACTGAGCAATAGGGCTGCAGTCTTGAGCTCTGAGGGAGTGTTTCAGGGTGCCCATTCCTCCTGGAGGGACACAGCCAGGCCCCTCACAGCCTTCTCTCTGCACCCCCTGGGCCCCAGGGGCAGGGCCATCGTTGCCACCCCTGGCTCCCTCCTGGATGGAGTTCTGAAGAAGTGGATTGGAATTACCTGGTCCAGTGGTTCTCCATGCGCGCCGGCCAACAGAAGCTCATCTGTCACTGTTCGTTAACATCCCAGGGTGCATTGGGCACCGGCAAACAGATGCAAAAAGGAAATCTGATTCTCCTCCAAACCCTCTCTCCCACTAAGGCAGCACAATGGACAAAAGGCTTCCTCAGTGGCAGCAGAGATGTTAGCGAGGAGGAGGGAGATGGCTTGTCGGGGAGGGCAGCTCAGTGGTGGAATGTGTGACGGAGAAACATCTGTAGGTTAATGTGGTGGAAAGACCGTGGAATGTTAGCATCAGGCTGCCCGGGACTCGGCTATCTCCCAGCCATGTGGTCTTCAGCAAGTCTCTTTATTTCCTTT
Source organism: Oreotragus oreotragus (assembly GCA_006410675.1). Taxonomy (NCBI): domain Eukaryota; kingdom Metazoa; phylum Chordata; class Mammalia; order Artiodactyla; family Bovidae; genus Oreotragus; species Oreotragus oreotragus. The sequence goes on along the minus strand of SJYX01012848.1, from coordinate 130,399 downwards.
TGTCTTAGTTTTTTCATCTGCAAAATTGGGATAAAATTACCATTAACCTCACACAGGCTTGTTGAAGGATTAAATGGGATCACTGATGCAAAAGCTCGCTGTAAACGTCCAAATCCCTACACAAATGTTACTCATACAGGGAGTTCTGGAAAACCATGCTGGATTCTAGACTTACGTAGTGGGTTCTAGAACTGCATTCTAAGGTTGGTCTGAGGATGCTACAGTAGGTTCCAGAATCAACTGATAGATCTAGAACAAGGGTTAGCATTTTTTTTCTATAAAGGGTCAGATGGTAAATACTTGGGGCTTTGAGAGCCATGCTGTGACTAGTCGACTCTGTCACTGTTGCTCGAAAGCAGCTGATATATGGCTGTGGCTGTGTGCCAATAAAACTTTATTAACAAAAACAGGAAGTGAGCTAGAATTGGCCCGTGAGCTCTAGTTGCCAGCCCCTGTCCCTCAATGGACTCTGTTGAAAGCTGTGCTGTTGTTGTGAATGCTGCTTTTCTGTCCAGAATTTACATCTCCTTCCTCTCCATCCTCCACCTCCTGCCCTGCCCAACTCTCACCCACTCAAACACATACCTACTGGCCAACTTGTTAACTTCCAGAATCAGAGTCCCCTCCTCCAAAAGCAAATAGCAAAAATCCCTTGGCCTTTATCTCCTTCCCTTACAGCCTGAGACCCTGAGGCAGTCAGCTCTGTCACCCCAAGCCCTACGTCCTGGTGGAAGTTCCATGGATGCTTGTGGAATGTAGGGGAGAACACACATCCTGGAGAACTGGGACATGGCCATTCTCTCAGGAGGTCTGTGAACTGCGGTGTTTTTCAAAACTCTGAGACCTGACATCAATCTTTTGCTGTGACTTGCTCCATCAGAGCTTCTAGAACAATCAGAAGGGAGAATCACCTTTGCAGACCCGGGCCAACACACGTAACTGGGGAGCTCAGGGGCTAACATGCTCTCTTTGCAGGGGTGCTGGAGCCCTGGGTGGCAGGCCAGAAGGGCAAGAGTGGGTCAGTGGGCTCATTTACTTTCAGGCTTGAGTGACCTGAAAAAAGCTGCCTGTTTTGAATGGGGCTCAGAGCAAGAGAAAGATTGGCACCTGCCATTCTCTGCAGGTAAATCCCTTCCCTTCTGAGTAACTGCTGAGCCATCTGATTTACACCTGCAGTGACTCTACTTCCGAAGAAGTTCGCATTCCGAGGTTCTGGTCTGGCTCTAGTGGGAAGGGGGCACTGCCCAGCCACCTCTCCGAGGTCATGACAGCGCGGCGGCTCCTCACCCTGTCCTCAGGGGGCCTCTGCCCCCCCGAGCCTAGACAAGCCACGTGATACGTGGAAGCATCCATATATGAGGCAGCCCTTTCTGCTTCCACGCTTGTAAGCCTTCCTCCTGGGCAGAGCACTCAGGCAGAATGGAGTTGTGTAACTCACCTCTGAGTCACACTTCCCCAGTGCAGCACTTGTTTTGTGCCTGACAGAGCCCAGCTTCCCCAGGACAGTCAGACAGGCAACTGTTGTTCCAAAGCCAGGCCCAGGGACGGGCCCTTTTGCCCCCAGTACACCAGCTGAGATGTCACGTTTCACTGGGGGAGCAGACATGTGGGTGGGTGTGCATGTGAGGTGGGGATTCTCCAGTACATGGAACGTGCACACGTGTGTGCATGCATTCACACATGGCATCCACGTGTCCTTGGTGCGGGTCTGTAGGCTGTACGGGTGTGTGGCCACTGCCCGTGTGTGTGTGTGTGTGTGTGTGTGTGTGTGTGTTTAGCCATGTGCTTCCGTGTGTGAGTGAGGCTGTGTTGTTCCGACACATGCCTGGGGAAGTCCGTTGGTCGGGCACGTGCTTCTGTCTGGGTCTGTGTGTGTCTTTAATCGAGGACTCTGCTTCTCCTGGAGAACGTGATGGCTTCCATCCTCCAGCCTCAGCAGATGAATATTTTATTGCCTTGCTTTTGCCATGACATTAGGCAGTTTTCCTGTGAGAAGCCAGAGCAGGACGCACTTCAGGGAGGTGGAGATGGAGGTGCTGACGCTGGAGCCTGAGCAAGCCAGTCACCCCTTCCTCTGGAGACGAATCCCCAGGAGGGCTCACAGATGCTGCCGGTTAGTGTCATTAGGAACTGATGAGTCAGCCCCCTTTCCCCTGTCCCCTGACGGTGCTCTCTCGAAACACCAAGCCGGCACACCCGTTTCACTGGAGGCATGAGGGAGCTCCCTCCTACAGCCACCCCAAAGCAGTTGCATTTTGTCCCATCTGCCTGGTCCTCCATGGAAGAAGATGCTGTGTCCTGGGAGCAGAAGGTCACTGTATGACCCAGATGACCAGCAGAAGGTCCTGACTTCTCTCACACTCTGGCATTTGGGCGAGGCAGCCACATTGAGGAAGAGCCAGGCAACACTGTAGCCAGGAGGCCAGGGAGACAGCATCTCCCAGACATCGGGCCCTCCAGCCCTCAGCCGTGGTAGCCCTGCCAAGCACTGCTCTGTGGCTGGGCTCCCAGTTCAGTTCAGTAGCTCAGCTGTGTCTGACTCCGTGGCCCCATGGGCTGAAGGACTTCAGGCTTCCCTGTCCATCGCCAACTCCCAGAACTTGCTCAAACTCATGTCCATCAAGTTGGGGACTCTCCCAGAAGCAGGCCCTAAGACTAGGACTTGGGTGCCAGCAGTGTATCTGGGAGGTGACCCTGGCCTAGGAGCATGGTGTGAACACGGGCACAAGATCGTGAATATAGATAAGCAAACTAAGCAGGTATTAATGAATGAGTATGTCTCTGGCCCACTCCCCAGGGGCTGTGAGGCTGAGGGATTCAGGTATATCCCCACCAGCTCTTACCTCTCCAGTCCAGGGATGGCTGCACCGCGGGCAAAACTAGCACCCTCTGCTGTAGGCTTCCCTGGTGGCTCAGACGGTAAAGCATCTGTCTACAATGTGGGAGGCCTGGGTTTGATCCCTGGGTCAAGAAGATTCCCTGGAGAAGGAAATGGCACCCTACCCTAGTACTCTTGCTTAGAAAATCCCACGGATGGAGCAGCCCACTACTCCATGCAGGCTACTGTCCATGGGGTCGCAAAGAGTCAGACACGACTGAGCGACCTCACTTTTCTTTCCTGCTGTAGAGCCAGGAAGGGCAGGGCACAGTGCTGTGCCGTTCCCCAGAGGGGCAGGTAGCCTGGGCCGCATCTCTAGTTGGTAGGTGCTAATCCAGGCCCCAGGCCCCTCTCTGTTGCCCCGGGCATCCTCCCTGGTCCCCGGACCGAGGTGGAAACTCTTCAGGCTGTCCTCTCCAAGGGAAGCAGGGATTCCCCACTGGCCCTGTGTGGGGCAGGGAGTGCTCAGCCCCCTTAGGCTGTGAGTCCCCCATGGAAGCTCTCAGAGTCAGAGCTGCTGGGATGGGAGTGGGGAAAGTTGGCCATACCTGAGGCTCCTGAAGCTCTGGAGCCAGGTGCCCTGGGCATGGATCCACTCTTGCTGCTGGAGTCTGGAAGGTGAATGTGAATAAGATGGAAAGGGCTTCAAACAGGAGGATTATAAACATGATAACGAAAGCAAACAGGAAGCCTTCTTGAGTCTTCCCCACCCCAACTTTCCTCTTCCCGCCCATGCATCCCGATAGCCCTTTATTTCTGCCTCTCTGATAGTTTTTAAAGGCAGCTGCTCTTAACTGTTAAACTCTATCTGGAATGGGAATAAAAGCATCATTGTCGTTATTTTGAAGCTTCTACTTTGTGTCAGGCCTTGTGCTTAGCACACATTATTTTACGTAATCTCCACAACAACGCAATAAATTAAGTACAACTACCTGCGTTTAACAGAGAGACTGAGGATCTGAGATGTACTGCTTCTCAGCTCAGGTCACTCTGCCCAGAAGGGCCAGAGATTTGTCTTGGCCAGTGTCGGTGGAGTGGGTCTTAACACACTTGCCATCTAATTCCTACTGGTCCGTGCGCTCTGGTGGGGCAGGGTTGAACACTCCCCCTCCAAACTCCCCACAGAGCCTGGAGCCTTGTCCGCCGTGGGTGGCTATCAAGTGGAGCTCTTTTCATCTCTTTATCTATCCAACCAGGAATTACTGTGCCTTGGTCAGCATCTATTGAAAGGGCCTGTGAGTAGCTCCACTCTTGGGCTTCAAGCTCACTACAATAGCCTTTCACACCACCTGTCTCGGAGGAGAGAGTGGGTCTGCCCCGATGGAAACAGACAAGCACTCGAGTCTGATGCACCTGGGTTTAAGCTTCACTCCCACCTTCTGGCTGTGCGGTACTGACTGAGCAGTTTACCTAGAGTCTCTGAACCGTTGTGTCCTCCAGTGGGGATTCTGCCTCCCTTCCCAGGGATGCTAGGAGGCTGGGATTTGAGAGATGCAGGTTGGATCTCTAGCCTGACTGTCAGAAAGACTTAGTAGATGTGGGTTCCACCCTGATCAGACTGTGAGTTTCTCAGGGCTGGGAAGGGGGTTGATTTGCCTCTGTCTCAGCCACACCCATCCCAGGACCTAGCCCTGCATGGACACGTGGTAAGCGTCAGTGCCATTGAACTGTCGCCGGTCCAGAGGTGTTTATAAGGACTTGTCCTAGCACACAGGCCTCAATCAGAGCGCGGACAAGTGAGTGTTTTGCAGCCAGGACTCTGGCCTGTGTGTGCAGCTCTTTGAAAGCATGGGTGTTCACTTCTTCCCCTTTGTTGTTTTTTGGGCCACCCTCCTTGGTCCCACACCTGCAGTCAAACACTGCCAGAACCAAGTCCCCGGCCTCTGCTGAGTCAGAGCTCAGGGCAGGGGGAAGAGGCTGCGGCAGGCCAGCTGTCAGGATGTTAGGCCCGCCTCCAGCTCCCTGACCGCTGGGGGACCGCACCCTGACAGCCAGCCCTAACCTCTCTTGCTAGCCTAGCTCTTCTGGGGTGACTGTGCCACTTTCCAGCGGCCAGAGCGCCAAGCTGGGGCTTCCCTGGCAGCCCACGCCCGCCCCCCACCGCTCATGGTTCTCTTCCTGACCCGTCGCCCAGGCCTGCGTGGAGGTGGTCCCTCAGCCTTTCACTTCTCTCCCACCACATCCTCTGTGCTTGGAGATGCTCATCACTGCTCTAAGTTTCCGTGGGGCCACAGTGCTTCTCTCTTTGCCCGTTCCCCTTTGATAAAATCCTTGTTTCTAGCTTTATTTTGTCATCCTGGCTGTGGATGGTGATTCTGCTCTGATGAGCCTGGCTCCTCAGAGGGCCCCGGAGAAACCACCACGTGCTTCACACCAGCCTTACGGTGGGTAGGACCCTTTCTGCCCTTGATTGCTCCCTGTGCAGCCAGCATTCCGTGCCTCCTTCTCCCAGGGCAGGATGTCTCTTCTTCCTCCACCGTGTCTGGGTGGAGTGGGGAGTTGCTGAGCCCAGTTCTGCCCCTTCCACCCACTCCGCCTACAGCTGGGGGCTCACGTGCCAAGCCTGGCATCGGTGGCAGGCGCCATGGAGGGCAGACAACTAGCTGGGAGATGAAAACCTCCATTCAGGACAATATCAAATCCCTGGCTCCGGACAGAGAGACAGGTTTGCTCCCCGTCCGAGACATTGCCTGCAAAGCGAAAGCCGATACCGAGAGAGGAGCGTCTTGTTAATACGGGCTCTGTTCTCTTCACCTGGCAGGCCAAGCACAGCGGCTCACTTGTGCCTCTGAAATCCTAGCTGGCTCCTGGCTAGGAGCTCTGGGAACTGCTTGGGAGACTGCAGGCAGAGTGTGCCGGGGGTGCACCCGGCCAAGTCTCAACTCAGCCGGGCAGAGACTAGAGAGGAAGGCCCCTGGAAGGCGGACCACACCCGCGCCGTGCGGTCATTGTCGGAGGAGGCTGGAGCCGTGTGCTTCAACCGCCCCGGTGTCCTTCAACTGCCTTTTTCTTCTCTCTGGCCTCCTTTCCAAGTGTACGCTGCAAGATGGCACCAGGGAAGCAAGCAGTGTGTGTATGGAGGGCCCTGAGTAATTCTTTCACTCTGTTCCTCAACTCGTTAGGGTCACAAAACCTCCTATAAGCCTCGAAAGCCATAGGCTCTCTCCCAAGACAAATGTATACCCCCCAAATCGAGTATAGAAGTGTATGGTATTCACGGATCCTGAAAGCTCCCCTCAGCTAGCCCCCTGGAGTTCATGTTTAGAATATTTTTCAATGGCCGGGAAAACAAAGGCTAAATAGGGCAACCCAGGGAAACAGCATGTTGCTGGCAGAGATTTGATCATATTTAATAGTTATTTGGTTAAAAATAAGTATGTCAGTTCACAGAATGTGTTTTGCAAATAAGAACTATCGAACTCAGAGAAGCCTGTGGGCTTGCGCAGCATCACTCGTTTTCCCTCCATAGATCCCTTCTCTCCTTCCTTCATAGTGGAAGTTTTCGATGGCTACTTGGACACCGACAGCTCCCAGCATGCCTTTCACCTGTATGGTTTTTCTTCTAAGTTTGGCCAATGGCATTTTAGCGAATTTCTAAGTCGTACACATAGAAAAAGATGAGTGCACCCTATTCCTCTTTTTCCCCATCCCACCAGGTGGAATGCAGATGTGACAGAGGAAGTTGGAGCAGCCATTCTGGGCCACATGCTCAAGGCTGGGTATTGGAGATGGCAGAGCAATAAGATGGGAGGAGTCTGGGTCTCTGAGGAGCATGGAACCACCATACCTGCCTGTTGTTTTGAGTTTCTCTGCCATAGCGTCAGAATCCAAATTTTAACTTATAATCTAAGAGACCAGAACATCCATAGATCCTACATCCCTCCTCATCCCAGCGGTTCCCAAGTCCCATCACATTACCACCCCTCCTTCCTTTGTTTCTCTACCCATTGTCACTGTGCTGATCCAGGCCATCTCCATCTCACCCCGTACCACTCCAGGTACCTCCTGGTCAGTCTCTGTGTTATAGCCATTCTGCCATCCAGTCCAAAGCACTTTTCCTGAAATGAACACCCAAACTGGATTGGTGTCCAGTTTCTTCAGCCCTTTCTTTCTTTCTTTCTCTTCAGCCCTTCAATGGCACCTTCTTCCCAGCAGAGTGAACTTCACTCCTCAACAGAGTGATCCTCAATATGCCTCACCAACCCCACCTATTGCCGCTTATTTTACGTACCCTCTGCTCCCAAAACAGGGAATTGCCTGTCCTTTCCCAAGTACCTTGCAGCCTCAAAGACCTTTCCACTCTCTGCTGGACAGCCTGCTGGGTTCATCCTTCCAAGCTCACCTCCTTGGCCAGCTCACCCAGCACTACCTCCTGCGTGCCCCACACCACCCTGTCCGCACCTCCATCACAGGCCGTGACTGGTGTCACCGACCTTGCCCATCCCCGTGCGTGACTGCCAATGCCATGCCACTCAAATGGCTTCACAGATCCGTAGGTGCCCACCATGCAGCTGGGAATAGAGGCTCTGCTCCAGAAANGTGATTCTGCTCTGATGAGCCTGGCTCCTCAGAGGGCCCCGGAGAAACCACCACGTGCTTCACACCAGCCTTACGGTGGGTAGGACCCTTTCTGCCCTTGATTGCTCCCTGTGCAGCCAGCATTCCGTGCCTCCTTCTCCCAGGGCAGGATGTCTCTTCTTCCTCCACCGTGTCTGGGTGGAGTGGGGAGTTGCTGAGCCCAGTTCTGCCCCTTCCACCCACTCCGCCTACAGCTGGGGGCTCACGTGCCAAGCCTGGCATCGGTGGCAGGCGCCATGGAGGGCAGACAACTAGCTGGGAGATGAAAACCTCTATTCAGGACAATATCAAATCCCTGGCTCCGGACAGAGAGACAGGTTTGCTCCCCGTCCGAGACATTGCCTGCAAAGCGAAAGCCGATACCGAGAGAGGAGCGTCTTGTTAATACGGGCTCTGTTCTCTTCACCTGGCAGGCCAAGCACAGCGGCTCACTTGTGCCTCTGAAATCCTAGCTGGCTCCTGGCTAGGAGCTCTGGGAACTGCTTGGGAGACTGCAGGCAGAGTGTGCCGGGGGTGCACCCGGCCAAGTCTCAACTCAGCCGGGCAGAGACTAGAGAGGAAGGCCCCTGGAAGGCGGACCACACCCGCGCCGTGCGGTCATTGTCGGAGGAGGCTGGAGCCGTGTGCTTCAACCGCCCCGGTGTCCTTCAACTGCCTTTTTCTTCTCTCTGGCCTCCTTTCCAAGTGTACGCTGCAAGATGGCACCAGGGAAGCAAGCAGTGTGTGTATGGAGGGCCCTGAGTAATTCTTTCACTCTGTTCCTCAACTCGTTAGGGTCACAAAACCTCCTATAAGCCTCGAAAGCCATAGGCTCTCTCCCAAGACAAATGTATACCCCCCAAATCGAGTATAGAAGTGTATGGTATTCACGGATCCTGAAAGCTCCCCTCAGCTAGCCCCCTGGAGTTCATGTTTAGAATATTTTTCAATGGCCGGGAAAACAAAGGCTAAATAGGGCAACCCAGGGAAACAGCATGTTGCTGGCAGAGATTTGATCATATTTAATAGTTATTTGGTTAAAAATAAGTATGTCAGTTCACAGAATGTGTTTTGCAAATAAGAACTATTGAACTCAGAGAAGCGTGTGGGCTTGCGCAGCATCACTCGTTTTCCCTCCATAGATCCCTTCTCTCCTTCCTTCATAGTGGAAGTTTTCGATGGCTACTTGGACACCGACAGCTCCCAGCATGCCTTTCACCTGTATGGTTTTTCTTCTAAGTTTGGCCAATGGCATTTTAGCGAATTTCTAAGTCGTACACATAGAAAAAGATGAGTGCACCCTATTCCTCTTTTTCCCCATCCCACCAGGTGGAATGCAGATGTGACAGAGGAAGTTGGAGCAGCCATTCTGGGCCACATGCTCAAGGCTGGGTATTGGAGATGGCAGAGCAATAAGATGGGAGGAGTCTGGGTCTCTGAGGAGCATGGAACCACCATACCTGCCTGTTGTTTTGAGTTTCTCTGCCATAGCGTCAGAATCCAAATTTTAACTTATAATCTAAGAGACCAGAACATCCATAGATCCTACATCCCTCCTCATCCCAGCGGTTCCCAAGTCCCATCACATTACCACCCCTCCTTCCTTTGTTTCTCTACCCATTGTCACTGTGCTGATCCAGGCCATCTCCATCTCACCCCGTACCACTCCAGGTACCTCCTGGTCAGTCTCTGTGTTATAGCCATTCTGCCATCCAGTCCAAAGCACTTTTCCTGAAATGAACACCCAAACTGGATTGGTGTCCAGTTTCTTCAGCCCTTTCTTTCTTTCTTTCTCTTCAGCCCTTCAATGGCACCTTCTTCCCAGCAGAGTGAACTTCACTCCTCAACAGAGTGATCCTCAATATGCCTCACCAACCCCACCTATTGCCGCTTATTTTACGTACCCTCTGCTCCCAAAACAGGGAATTGCCTGTCCTTTCCCAAGTACCTTGCAGCCTCAAAGACCTTTCCACTCTCTGCTGGACAGCCTGCTGGGTTCATCCTTCCAAGCTCACCTCCTTGGCCAGCTCACCCAGCACTACCTCCTGCGTGCCCCACACCACCCTGTCCGCACCTCCATCACAGGCCGTGACTGGTGTCACCGACCTTGCCCATCCCCGTGCGTGACTGCCAATGCCATGCCACTCAAATGGCTTCACAGATCCGTAGGTGCCCACCATGCAGCTGGGAATAGAGGCTCTGCTCCAGAAAGCTGTTGAACAGCAATGTATCGCTGGAATAAGAAGTAGAACTCGGCTTTCTTTACATATCTCTCAGGGCCCGTCCTGATTTGCTGGCTCTATCACCCTAGCAAGGAATTTACTCCTGCCTGCCTGCCCTCTTTCCCTCCTTTTTTTTTTCTTTCTGCAAGTATAACCCCAGTACCCCCACAATGCTCGATAGAAAGAGAACTGCTGAGTATTTGTAAAATTCATGAACATATGCGTTTAGTGATGGGGTTTATTATTATTCCATTTTATATTTTTGCAGGTCCCCAAGCTGGGTACTCAGAACACGGAAGTAGAGAAAGCCCCGACCTGCCCTCCAGGCCTTCCCAGCCTGAGGGGTCAGGGGAAACCCTGCCTGTGGAAGGAGGTGGAGGCGTCGGCTCCCCGGTACCTCGTGGGTGGGTCTCTGTAACATTCACTTGTGCCTGAGTGATGTAACAGGACCCGAGGAACTGGTCTTCCCCACTCCCGTATGCGGGCTGGAGGAGGTGAGAGGCGGAGTGATCCCAGCCTTCAGGCAACGTGATGAAGCCATTTGCAGAAAGACAGTTTTGTTCTGACTTGAGTGTTTTTCCACATGACTTCATTCCCCAGCAGGTCGTGCTTGGGGCTTAGTCTGCGACGGGCCCCAGCCCCAGCTGCTTAGGGAGAATGGTCCTGATCCCTTCCGCGGGCAGCTGTGCCAGGACAAGCAGGGCCTTGTGTCACCCACCGCCCTGTGAACGGCCCAATCACAGGCAGCGCCCACCACGGCCGGAAGAGGCTACAGAGAGGTTGAACTAAGCATTGCGGGGGCTCTGAGGAGTAGGCGGTCAATCATGCAGTCAGGATGGAGTGAAAATTTCTCAAAAAGAGACTCTTAAACTGGGTCTTAAGAGATGAGAAACAGTTTTCAAAACAAAAGCAGAGAAAAGGACTTTCTACAGTGGGCCCTGTGTACTTGGTACAAACTAGGGAGACCCCAAGAGCAGCGATACCAGTCCTCACTACCCAAGAGCAGCCTGGCGCCTGGGTTATACGGAGGCCCAACAATGCCCACAAAAACCGAGACTCACATTTCTGCTCAGCCCTCTTTGATGTACTGGCTTTTTGCTGTTTATCTGTTATCTCATGATCAAAAGATGGCTGCTAAGGCTCCAGACATCATATCCACTCACCACTGGATGAAAAGACTCAAGGGAATGCTTCCACCTGCTCTCCTGAAGCTCTCTTACATATATGCCTGTCTAAGCCTATTCAGGCTGCTGTAACAAAGTATCATAGACCGGGTGGCTTATGACTACGGAAGTTTATTTCTCACATTTCTGGAGATGGTGAAAGTCCAAGATCTGGATGCCAGCACTGTCAGGTTCTGGAGAGCCCTCTTTCAGTTACAGATGGCCAACTTCTCATCAAATCCTCACAAGGAGGAAAGAGGGAGAGAGAGTTCTCTGGGGTCCCTTTTATAAGGACCACCAAGGAGGCTCTACTCTCATGGCTTAATCACCTCCCAAAGCAAAGACCCCCACTTCCAAATACCAACAGGTGTATTAAGTTAGAGTTTCAACATATGAAACGGAGGTGGACAAAACATTTGGTCCATAGCAGTCCCCCGTTCTCCTTGACTTTGTCACTTGGCTAGTCACCACAGTCTGTGAGGAAGACTGGGGAAATGCTTGGCAAAAGGGATCTGGATAAGCATGCTCTGTTTACACTGGGGTTGCTGAGGAGCTGGGTACTAGAATCTCTGTACGCCACTCCCACAGCATCAGAGCTCTGCTGCCAGGCAACATGGGCGGTTGGAAGGGAGGAGGGGCTGTTTGGCGGACAGCAAGCAGGGCGGTCACATGTGTCATATGTTGGTAAGTGCGAAGTTCCACGGTGAAGGTGGTGAGAGAGGAGGCTGGTTGTACGAGAATATGAACAGAAAGTTTATAGAGTCTGGGGCTTTACACTAAGCTCAGTCCATGCAGGAGTTCTGAACCTGAGTTTGGTTCATGTTTTAGAACTAGCACCCTGTCAGCAGCTAGCACTCCCTAAGGGAACAGAGACACCCCAAAGGTGATCGTGGCATTGTCACTTTCCCTGCACAAGCCCCTGAAGGTAGGGACCTCCTCTTATTTATGTCACTGTCCTTAGTGGCTTCCACAAGGCTGCTCCTACAGAAAGGAAGGACGGCTGAATGCGTGAATGAATGAGTGACTGAGTGAGTGAGATTCACAACCTCTCCTTGTATCGTTTCCCTCCTCTGTATCATGGGATCAGTAAGGTGGTTCTCGTCTTACAGGGCTGTGAGAATCAAATGAGCTGATGGCAGCCACGGTGCTTAATACATGGGAAGGCTGTGGGCAGAGAGGAGGAGGCAGACAGGGTACATGAGTTGCCTTGAAACCCCACGATACCAAGCACAGGCGCCCCCCTGCTGGCACCACTCACTGCCTGGCCACATGGAACTGCCTGGAGGTGCCTGTTTGGCCATCCAGGACTTTCAGAAAAGGAGGCAAGGAAACACCTGGAGCGGCCCAGTGAGTCCTGCCAAAGACAGCAATGGGAGAGTGATGAGGATAAACAGCTGCCTGTCTCTGGTAACGCAATTAGGAGATAAAATATTAAATGCTTTACAACAGGACATATATCTCCCACATAACGAGCTGCCTCTTGCAAAAGCAAGCATTGTCCAGGCGGGAGGCAGGCAGGCCCATGTCTCAGAGCCAGCAGCCTCTGAGAAGGGCAACAAATTCACATTCCATCACCATTTGGAGAGCTCCTCTTCCTTCATCATCATGATCATTGCAGTCCCCATTTACTGCTATGTGTCCGGAGCACTCTCAGAGACTAGCTCATAGGCTGGACCACTTTTTTTTTTTCCCCCAAGAGAAAAATGTTAGGGTAAGGGAGCTATGCCGAAACCAAGACTCAAAGATGTTGAGTAACTTACCCAGAGTCAACCACCTTGAAACAGTCAAAGCTCCTGGGGGCAGCTGGTGTCCAGTGCAGGAAGCCAGCACAAAAGATGGAGGTGGAGTGACCCGGTAGGTGGGGAGGGTGAGATTAGGCTTGTCCTGTGATGTCCCGCAGCACGATGTCCTGCGTGGCCCTGGTTTCCCAGGTGATGGGATAGCTGGACGTGAGGCTGATCTAGTTGTGAAACACCCAGACTTCCAGGCTGTCTGTGTCTCAGGGAGAGGTTTGTCTCACCGCCTCCTGACTTTGATGGTGAATGACTGATTACTCTAATGGGTTTTTTGAATCGACACAGATTTGTGATAAGAGCAGTGGAATTTCAGGCATCAGCAGGGCACTCACAGCACTTCTGAAAGCACGCTTAGGCAACCAAAGACTGCTGGGCACGCGTTCCCAGGGGCCTGCCTGTGTCAAAACCAGAACCACCGCCAATCCTCACTGGAGGGTTAGGAGGAAGATCAGGCAGCCCTCACATGAGATGAGAGGTTGTTTGCCAAAGCCCATCATTCATCATCCCACTTTCTTCTCACAAGAACATTGTGAGAGAAATGCAATTTCAGCCCATTTTATAGATGTGGAAAGTGAGGCTGAAGGCTTTTAAAATAACATATATGGTCCAACAGACAGGACCCATATTTGTGGAACACTTGCAGTGCACTAAGCATTGGCTGTAACAGACAGGGATGGGCATGTGCAAAAGACCTGAGACTCGAAGGACCTGCCACGTTCCTGGAGCTGAGAGGCAGGCAGTGTGTCCGTGGGAAGGTGAGTAAGGGACTTGCAAGAGGCCCAGTGATAAGCCACGCCTTCTGATGGGTCTCTGATTTCAGTCTAGAGCTCTTGAGTGGTGCCCCCTCCTGCAAGGAAGCCCCCCGCCCCGCCTGCCCCCCCTCATCAGTCAGGATTCCCCCCAGGGTGCTGAGAGCCCCACCACTGGGACTGGCCCCCTGCGGCCTGCCCGGTGTGGTCCTTTCACCTCTCTAGGACCACCCTCTTCCTTAGGTCTGCCTCCATCTCTCCATGGCTGCATTCCTAGAAGCCAGGGAGTCGGGGCCGGGGGGCCAGCAGAGGGAGGGCTGTGCAGGTTTCCACGAGCTCTACATCTGGAGAAAGAGACCGGAATGTTTGTGTCTGAAATTTAGCTAATATCCCAGGAATTTCTCCTGGCGTTTCGGAGGGTTCCTAGGGGGACTGCAAAGCTGGGATGTCTGGGTTCCGGGGGCGGGCTGGCCTCGCTCAAAGCCTCTTTGTCTGCATAGCTCTGCCTGTGTCGATCTGGCTCTGCATCTGTGTGTCTTTGTATGTGTGTCTGAGTATCTCCTTGTGTATCTCCTTGTGTATCTCCTTGTGTATCTCCTTGTGTATCTCCTTGTGTATCTCCAGTATCTTTCTGCTGAGAGTGGAAATGAGCATCTGTGAACATGCCAGTGTGTGTCTGGCTGTGGGTGTGTGTCCGTGAGTGTGCGCCTGTGTGTGTGTGTGTGTGTGTTGTATCTGCGTGTGTGAGTCTCTGTACGGATCAGTGTGTATGCATGTGTATCTGAGCATCTTTCTTTGTCTGCATCACGCTATGACTGGAGTCTGTGTCTCTCCATCTCTTGATGTGTCGGTGAGTCACCGAGTGCCTGCCTATGTACCTGCCCCTCTCTGGCTTTGCTTTTGCAAAAAGATGACTCTCTGGGACTCTGGACTTCTGCTCTTGTCTCTTCCTTACCACTTCAGGCTGGGGCTGGCCCTCGCCTTCCCTGTGAGTAGGTAGTCTCCACAGTAGGGAGAAAGGAGAAAGACTAAGGAAGAGGCAACGGTGAGTGGGAAGGAGACAGGGGAACAGGCTCCTCTGTGAGTCTGCGTGCATCTGAATGAGTCTGTGTGTGTGTGCATGCATGCGAGTGTGTGTGTGTGAGTGTGTGTGGCTGTCTGGCAAGGAAAGAGTCCTCGTAGGCCAAGCCTTGCCTTCAGCTCTGCCACGAAGAGGCAGTGTCCTGAAGCTATACTTGGGTTCTCTGGGCTCCGCAGCCTGGGTTGTGGCCCTCGCTCCCGTCCTGGCCTCTACCCCTAGTGGGTCACAAGGCACTTCAGAATACATCCTCCAGCGGAGTCGGCCTCTCCCCTCTGCCTCCGGCTGGACCTTTGCTCTCCCCCGTAGCCCACTGCTCTGCAAGGCCCCTACCCTCCAGTCCTCTACACCCACATTTCACTCCCTGGAGGATCTCACAGCTCCCTGCTCAACAACAATCCAGGCAACTCCTTGAAGGTCAGACTTCAAGGACCTAAACTTGCCACTTCTGCCAGGAAGTCTCCCTGGACTCCCCAGCCCAGGGAGAAGCCTCCTTGTCCTGACTACCTTGCATTTTGCCTGCAAGCCTCTGTTGCTATCATCCCTGGGGCTGGAGTTGTCCACTTACTGACTCCTCTCTCCCAGTAGACAGGAAGTAACAGTGCATTATTCAACTCTGGTCTCCCACCACTGGGTCCACTGCTTGGAACTCAGTATTCTCCACCATACCTGCCCTTGGACAAACGGATCACTCCCAGGGCCTTCTAGGAAGATAAAGAAGCTGGAGGACTTGATGTCCCACGATTCCCTGACAGCCACTATATTTGCTGTCTCCTTTAATGTATCACCGCCCACCCTCCCCCAAACACAGCATTGCACTGCTCACCTCCACATTCCCACATGACTCTGCACCGATGTTCAGCATCCTTAAAGCCCACATGCAGGCCACCTCCCTACACCATTGCTGTCCACCTGGACTGCTGGCCTCACCACCCCCAGGGCCTCCACTGAACAGTGAGGTAACCCTCAGGGCCCTCAGACCCCGTCAGGGGTCCCACGCCATCTCAAACACATGTGTAGTCTCTTTATCTTACATTTTAAATTTTTTTATGGAGTGCAATTAGTCTTCTAGGGCTGGCAAATTACCACAAATTGGGTGGCTTGGGCAGGAATGTGTCCTCACATATTTATGAAAGCAAAAAGTCCAAAACCAAGTTATCGGCAGGGCCTGAATCCTTCCAGAAGCTCCACGGAGAATCCTTCCTTGCCTCCTCCAGCTTCTGGTGGTCGCTCACGGTCCTTGACATTCCTTAGCTTGTAGACACATTGCTCCAGTCTCCACATCCACCTTCACAGGGCTTTCTCCTTGTGTCTCTCTGTGTCCCAGATCTCTAGCTCCTTATAAGGACACCAGTCAGTGGATTTAGGGCCCACCCTAAGATGATCTCATCTCAAGATTCTTAACTTAATTACCTCTGCAAAGGCCCTAGTTCCAAATAAGGGAATCCTCCACATTCACAGGTACTGGGGATTAAGACTTGGGCACATCTTTTGGAGGAGACACAATGCAACTCACTTCATGGACTTATCAGGCTAGAAACTCAAAAATAGCTCTTTGGCCTGAACAGTTGATGATAACAAGTAACAGAGACCTTAAGACTGTCTGGGTTAGAAGTTACCTAACACGCCTGGCCAGGAGTGCCCCACAAGTCTCCCTTTTGGCTGAAATACCCGCAGGGACCAGAACATCACCTGTGGGGCCTGACAGCTGGGCAGGGAACCTGAGTGGCACAGTTGTCAGGGACCATGGGCAGGAAGGATGACCTTGCACTCAAGATCCCTCCCATTTTCCTAAATACACAAGGCCCTTGTACTTTTGGACAGCAAAGAGTGGATCCTAGCAAGTTGAAGAATAGCTCAGGAAGTAAAAGGAACAAACCCGTCTAGGTCTTCTGAAACAGGGCCCTCCCCAGGACGTGAGCGGGAACGGCACGATGGCAGAGCCTTGCTTACAGGTCTCTGTGCTAATCCACGCTTACAGAACAGCCCTGAGGGAGGCTCCCTGGGCATCACCTGGGTGGTGGAATCCCCCGTGCTGGCCCTACTTGTCTCAAGGTCACTCCGAGGCCCACATAACCTGTGGATCTGAGCCACCGTGTGCCTGTGAAGGCCAGAGCTGTGTTCACGGTAAAGGAAATTACAACATCTGGGACCAACAGGAACTCTAGCAGGCTGCCTGCTTTATATGAGCTCCTTAACCCTCGGAGGGCTGAAAGGCAAGAAAACAGGCAGGCTCATGGCGTTACTGTGCACCTACTACGTGCCAAGCATTCTGCGAGGCCACGCCTGCAGCGTCCTGTTTAACTGTGCCAACTGTTGTGCTTGGCCCAGGGCTTAGAAAGCCCTTGTTTTTTGTTCTGTTTTCGGTTTTCTTCTCTTTTGGCCGTGAGGCATGTGGAATCTTAGCTCCCCAACCAGGGACTGAACCCACACCCACGGCGTTGGAAGGTGATGTCTTAACCCCTGGACAGCCGGGGAGTCCCAGGAAACCGACCGCATGTTTTTTCACAAGAGGAAAGCAGAGCCTAAAACCTGACCAAGCTCACGTCGCCAGAAGGCTGTTGAGTGTCTACAAAGAAGTCACCAAGAAGTGGTTTGAGGTGAGAGCCAGGGGGGTGAAAGGGCAGTTTTAGAAGCTCAAGTTCATTTTAAGACCTGGATAGAAGTCCTGGAGTCAAAATAAATAAATAAGCCACTGATTTCCCTGGAGGGGACTCAAGCCACCTTACTTTATTTCCTTGGCTCAGGAGCCAAAACAGCTGCATTTTATCATTCCTCAGAAATCCATAAAAGGGTTGGAAAATGCTGGTGCTTGTGGGGAAAATGGATGAGCATTTAAATTTAATTGTGGGCCCCCGCTGCTCTGTGATGGGGCCTTGAGATATCACCTACAGGGCCTTGGAGTTACCAGCAGAGCAGCGGAGAGACAAGCCTTGCCTCCAGGACTCCAGTACACAGGAGTGATTCCTTCCCAGCCTCTGGCTCCAGGCCCACCCTGACCACGCCCTCCTCTGGCCTCCTGCAGCTTCTATCCCTGCCCTCCCCAACACCCAACTTGATATGCTGAGTCTGTGTGCCTGGCCCCAGCCAGGAAGCTCCCAGCAGCTTGCTGGGTTCTCCCAGCCATCCTGGCCTGCCCACTGCGGCTCCTGTAGGAGCTGTCCCTTCTGTCCCAGCAGGGGCCTTGCTGGCTATTCCCAGCTCATCCTTCTTGGCTCAAACAACCAGGCTGAGCTTCCAGTTGCAAGGCTGGGCTTTGGCCTCTGGTGCTGAGAGTGAATCACAGAATGCCTGAGCTGTTGTGTATGCAAGAGACTCAGGAGCTCGGGAGAGCTCCATTGTTCTATAATCTCTGTGAACGTGTGAATCACCTGGTGCCCTAGAAAAGCACAGATCCTGACCCAGCAGCCTGAGGACCAGGCCCCCCATGCTGACACTTGGCGGACCCCGCCTTGAATCACAAGGCTCTTGGTCGTAGATTAGTTAAACTGAGGCCCAGAAAGGAGTGAAGAGCTGCCTGAGGTCGCACCATGAAAGAGAAGGGGCTGAGATGGATTCCCACTGTTCTGCCCACAGTTGCAGGGTGCACACACTCCAGGGCCTCAGGGATTGGAAAAGCAGAACCCTGGGTCTGCCTGCCTTGTACACTGTGTGTGGCAGGGACCCAGCCTTCATGCTGCCGAATGCTGGGGCCAGAATGGGTCACTTCCAGTCCCAGCCCCAGCCCCAGCCAGGAGAAGGGCCCGAAGCACCAGAAGCGCTCTCTGAAAGGCAGTGTGGAGAATGTGAGCTTTACGATCTGGCAAACTTGGACACTAAGGCCAATTTCAGGCACTTTTGGCTGTAACCTCACCCAGCCTCGCTTTCCTTTTGCGTAAAGTGGAAATATGAATGGCATGGACCCCACAGATATGCTGTGCTCATGGGATGAGAAGCAGAGGCATTCCTTCATCCAGGGCAGTGGCTCAGCCTCTCCTGCGTGCTCCTCCTGATTGCCTCTTCACATACTTTGCCCACCGCCATGGGCTCTTAAGTCCTGCCGACACTGCCTATGGTCCATTTGATGCTAAGAGCCCTTTACTCGGGCTGAGTCTCCTCTCCTCCCTTCTCCTGATTTCCCACTTTGTGTTTTACTCAAGCTCTGACTTTCCCTGGAGAGGCCTGGCTCCAGAGCAGCAGCTTCTCAACAGACCATGTAAGGATGAAAGCTCAAAGCCAAGCTTCACCAGACTGGAAGTGACTGCCTGGGGCACTGTGGCCTGAGAGCAGTGCTGAGACTGTCCACATGCCAGGGTATCCAGGGGTGGGGCTGAGGAGGCGGGAGTGCTGTGATCAATTAGTGATGGCTGCTGTGGGCTCTGAAGTGGAGAGTGATGGCACGTGCCATTTACCATCTTCTGTAGAGCAAACATGTCTTCCAGGCAGGTCTTCTGATAGCTCATCATAATCCACGGCCTTACTCCATAATACTCAAAGCCACTCTGTGAGGTCAGTAGTAGTACCATCACGTGATAGATGAGAGAACCAGAGACGGAAGGAGGTGACGTACTTTGCCCCAAGTCCCCAGCAAGCCCCAGAACTAGGGCCTAGTTTTCCCTGAGCCCCTTTCCCATGTTTTGCCTTCTGACCTCATTTCTCCCCATTCTAGACTGGTCAAAATACGGGGCCAGGGGGAGATCCCTCGTCAGCCCCAGACTTGGGTTCTGACTCTCTAAGCCTGTCTACACATATCTCAGAGTGAAAGCAGGCTTTGAGATCTCCAGACCAGCCTGTGTCTCCCTGGGAAGGGCCTCTCCGTTTCCAGGCCTCAGGCCTCAGTCTCCCCATTTATATAGCGTGGGGAACAGCGACCCTCCAGAATGCTTGGCCATGGAGAATGAGCATAAAGGGCTGGCTCCCCAGGAAAGAGCTCACAGCTCTCCCCTCCCTGCTTGTCTTCCCTTCCCGTCTCCAGCAGACCTGACCCCTGCCAGCTCTCACAGAAGGGCCTCTGACCCCTCTCCAGCCTTCCCCATAGCTGTGGCTCATTTACAGGCCTGTAAACAGCCCCAGGAGCAGTGTCCCGGTGGCCTGCAGAAGGGGAGGCGAGCAGGAACCTCCCACAGGCCCACCCCCACCACCTTGGGATGCTGCCAAGGCCGCCACCAGCAGGAAAACATTTCTGCCCCTCAGGCCACCCAGCGAGGCCAGGCTGGGCCCTGGCTGCTGTTGTGGCCCAGGATCTTGGGTCAGCGCCCTCTCCTGCGTGCCCAGTGACTCAAACCACAGCCCCTGCCCGGTAAGCCACAGCGGCTGGTGGCACCTGCCCCACTCCCCATCACCTGGCGGGAGAGAGCGGGATGAGATAACGTCTGGACTGGGATCCGGCCGTGGCGAAAGAAAAGCTCTTTGCACATGTGGCTGAGCCTGCACTTATTTATTTATTTTTGTTTGCGGCACTCGGCCCAGCTCAGCAAACCGGGTCATGGCAGGGAGTAGCTCAACTTGTCTCCTGCAGCCTAACTTCCCAGGAAAAACCTCCCCCACCACCCCACCCGGGTTACAGTTCTGGGACTTCCCAGCAAAGAACAGCACTGGGATCAGATGCTTGTGAGGCCAGAGAATGTCTTTGGAAGAGGAAAGGCAATAAACCACCCAAGAACACAGGGAGATTTTTGGGAGGCGGGGGGAGGTGGGGTAAGGGGGGGCATCCTAGGAACAAGTTTGAGATGAGAGGGGTAAAATAGACCATTACTTTAGCACCTATTGTGTCTAGGTACTCTGCAGGAGATTTCATTTCAGCTCCTTTATCCTTAAAATGATCAAATTTAAACTTACGGTGATTGCATTCTCAAATCCATCTGAGAGTTTTTAAATATCATCAGTGGTTCTGATGTAATGGTTCTGACGGGTGGGTATATTTTTAAAGCCCTGCAGAACCTTCTAATGCGCAACCTGGGGTGAGAACCATGGCCTAAGGTAGTGCTTCTCAAACTTCAACCTTCATGCAAATGAATCGCATGGATCTTATTGAAACATAGATCCATTTCCACAAGGCTGGGGCATAGCTGAGTGTCTGTATTTCTCTGCAGCTCCAAAGGATGCTTGAGTTGCTGATCTTTGGGCCACACTTTGAGTAGCAAGTGTGCAGCCTGACAAGAGCACAACAGGACTCCCCCTGGTTCATTGCTGGAGCCCAAGCACCCCGAACAGCACTGGGACAAAACAGACGAATAAATAACTGGCAAAGGCGGAAAGGAACGAGCGGCTCTTGAATGCAGGCGTCGCGTGGCTGCCATTTGTGCGCAAGAAAGTCGAGGTCGACGCAAAGCCATAATGAAAACAGCCTTGGGGAGGGGCTGGCCTGCGTGTGAGGCTGGTAGCGGAGTGACCATGGGTTCCAGAGTTCAAGGATAACAGTGGGGAAGGAAGGGCTCGGGTCAATCGGGATTTGACAGCCCGATTCCAAATCCTGCCTCCAGCACCCACTAGGCAAGTGGACCCAAGAGATGAGGCTGCAACCCAACCAGTGCACGAGTGGATGATTGTCTCACTCACTCCTTTTTTCTTCTGAAGGGTGAGAGCAACCGGATTCGTAATCCGTAAGGGTTACTTTGAGGAGTAAATGAGATGATTCACAGACTGGACAT
Organism: Oreotragus oreotragus; assembly: GCA_006410675.1. Classification (NCBI taxonomy): domain Eukaryota; kingdom Metazoa; phylum Chordata; class Mammalia; order Artiodactyla; family Bovidae; genus Oreotragus; species Oreotragus oreotragus. The sequence goes on along the minus strand of SJYX01012848.1, from coordinate 109,327 downwards.
TAGATGGTATTGAAAATGGTGGTTGCTTTTTTAGGTAGAATAATGTTTTTGCTTTCTGTTTTAAAATTGGGTATCCGGTATCAATACATACGGAGGTATTTATGAGTGAAATGATACAATGTCTAGGATTTGCTTTAGATATTTCAGCAGAGAGGGAGAAGGCAGAAAAGGAGGAGGAGGAAAAGGTAACAGAAGGGATGGATAAAAACGAAAGACAAATGTCAGTCATTACTGAAGCTGGGTGATGGGCCCCAGGGCGCCCATGACTGCCCTGTCTATCTTTGTCCACCCTTGCATATTTCCACAATCAAAGGTTCACAATAATAAATTAGAAAGTGAAGAAGCAGGAAACTTGCTTGGCTTGGCTCCTGATTCACAGTAAGTCCACAGGAAACATCAGCTCCTTTTCCTTCAAGACAGGCCAGGCTCTGGCCATGAAGGAGGTGCTCAGTGGCTACCAGGCATGTCCCCCAACCCTGAGTGATGTGCCCAGGGTCCCACTATTGACAGGAGCAAGGTAGAGATTTGACACCATGCCTCCGAGGGTTCAGCCCACAGGACCACACAGTTGGAAAAGCAGGGTCAGCTTGCCTTCTGGAACAATCGGCAGTAGGGACAGTGCTAAAAATAATAACCACTTCTGGGGACTGACTTTGCCAGGCCTTTTACATTTGTTACGTTATTTAATTCCCCCAAAATCCTACGAAGCAGAGGTCATCCTTCCCACTTCCCATGAGCAAATGAGTAAATGAAGACTCAGGTTGGTGGAGTGCCTGGGCTGCAATCACAGTCTGTTGCTGGACATACCCTGTCCATAGGGGGCAGCTACTCTGTTCACCCACCCCTTCCTCTGCATTGTTTAATGTGTGGCCTGGTTTGGTCAGGGATCAAACACTGGTCTCAGCTCCTGGGAGTGTGTCCTGCCTGCCCAGCTCTGGGCCACCCCAGGTACCTGCAAACTCCAGGTAGACATGCAGTCCAGGGCTCTTGCCTGCTCTCCAGGCCCCAGCAAGGTTCTTAGGTACTCCAACGGGACAAGCCATTGCCCCCGCCCTCCCTGTCTGAACCCAGTGGGGTGGGATTTGCGTCCCGGGCCTGGCTGTTACAGGGATACGGCCGCCCGCTCCCCTGGGCAGCACACCAAGTCCTGCTGTGAACCCCACCATGAATGGCAGCCATTCTTCACCCCAACTCCAGGCCACCACTGCCCCGCAGCCTTCCCCAGGCCTGTAAACACCAAGCCACACACACAGCAGGGCCCCAGCAGCCAATAAATCTTGGCCCCAGGTTCTCTTAAAGAGACAGAGCTGGGACAGACAGCAACCAGACCCCAGGTAGCTGTAGCCAGCTCCACTCTGGCTCTCCACCGCCCGCCCCAAATCAAGAGAGACCAAGTGCACATTAACAGCACTCTCCCTGTACACTTTTTGCTCTTGCTTCTGACATCTAACTTTTCTCTCTCTCTCTTTCATTCTTCCCCTCTGCTGCTCACCCTGGGGATAGGGTAACGGGAGACCTGCTGGTGGGAAGGCGTACGTGATTCATCTTTTGGAAGCTGAGCCCCTGGGCTCATGGCGGGAGCCGGGTGGAGAGGCAGAGGTCTCTGGGCTTTGCACCCAAGGAAGCCTCAGGGAAGCCAGAGGGACAGTCGGGGTCAGATGGGAAGCCAGCCCAGCCCAGATGCATGTTCTATAGAAGGAGCGTCTGTCTTGATTAGGCATAGTGGCTGCTAAGAGGACTCTGAGGCCCGCAATCTGCGAGAGGAGAGCCAGCTGTGGCTTTGGGGATGACATCCTTTCATTCCACCCCAGGGAAGAGCCAGGTCACTCACAGGGGTGGGATTGGGAGATCTATGGCAGGGCCAGGGCTAGACTCTTCTCCGTTAGAGGTGTTTTGGTTTGTTTGCTCTTTGGTTATGAATGTACCTTCATGAGGGGAGTCTTGACAATTGCATTCTCCTAGAAACCGTGGGTCCAGTTATCTCTGGAATTAAATTTGCATGTGTTTACAAACCCATCAGACAAACGTCTTTCTCAGACCCCAGCACTAAATGGCACCCCTGTAGTCTGGCAACCACCAGGCACTGTTAAGTGTCAGGTGCTGGAAGAGACATCTCTCCTGCCCTAAGGAAGCACACAGTTTGGGCACAAGTTGAAGACTCTCCTCCCTGTCCCACCCCAGCACCCTTTGATCACTGTACCAGGCACCCCAGATAGACTTTCACTGTTACCACAATCACAATCAGAAGACGGAAGGCACGGAAGGCTTCTCTTCCCAAGAGGAGGGATGTAGGCCAGGTGGGAGGATGAGATCAATTGGATTCCAAGGATCAGAGCTGGAGGGCAAAGCAGGCTGGGCAGACAGGCTCCCGAGCAGCACCGCAGCAGGAAAGAACCAGGCACGTGCGTTCTGGGGAAAGTGAGTGAGAAGATAGGGCCAAAAAGGGAAGAAGTGACATGTGAGATCGCCTGGCCCCAGACCACTTTCCCGCCTTTGAAACCATCAAGGAACATTGCCCTCTGCAACTCCCCCTGAATCCCAAACTCTTATTTCACAGATGAGCAAGCTGAGGCCACGGTTGGAGAAGGTAACTCCCCAAGGTCACCCGGCTAATTGGGGTCAATCCGGATCAGAAGAGGGGCCTCTGAAACTTGCCCTGGTTGTGTGATTTTTATTATTCCCAGGTATGTGGAAATGGGGTGTTTGCTGGTGTTTTGAAGAAATTATTAACTTCTGACTTGCTGACCTTGATTACCTGGTTGCCAGAGTGCTAATTAGCCACTTGGCTGGTCACCTGGACCAAAAAAGGGCTTGGGAAATGGCCACAGCCCGCTGCCCCAGCCAGACCAGCTGCACTGGCTGTCCTCTGCAACCTGGCACCATGGGATATTCAAACTGGAAAGACTAAGGGAACTTACATTCCCTGCTTAGAAAGAACATTCAGGCCCAGAGAAGGAAAGGGACCAACCTGAAGTCACACAGCTGAGGGAGACAGGTGCAGATGAACCCAGACAAGGACATACATAGCATGTTCTTGAGGACAGAAGAAGCGATCTGTCCACAAGCAGCCTTAGGGCTGGCGTTGTCCAGCCTGGCCCCAGCCTGGTGTGGTGGGGAGGGGCTGGCAGACACAGGATGCATTGAGGACTCATCATCCCAGGCTCGGGCAGTGGATTTTAAGCCTGCTCTTCTTCATTCCTCATTCTAGCCTTGTGAGGCAGGCGTCATGCCCATTTTATAGATGGGGAAACAGACTCAAAATTATAAAGAAGGATCATACATTTAAAAAATGGCACAGGCCGGGTTCCAACATGGTCCATCTCAGGAGTCAGGGGTTTATGTTTCCTCTCCTTCTCCCTCCCCAGATAGTCCCTGCTCCTGGGGGTCAATGTTCTAGTAAGAGTGCCCTCAAACCTAAGGACAGGCAAAGCCCTCTCCTCCCCCAGTGCTGTACACACCTAAAGATGAGGGTGTGGAGGATCAGGAAGCCCGAGGCCTGGGTTGTCAGGCGCACCGAACGGTGGGGTGGGGGTGGGAGGAGGCTCTTTGAGGATTTGGAGAGGCCATCATCAGACAAGCAGCGGAACGTCACACGCTCCTGGTCAGTGGTGAGGATGCAGGCTATTTCCAGACTAGATACGGTAATTGGCATCAATCGTGCCAACGATGGCAGTGACAACAATCATAGCTCTCATTTACTGAGATCGGATTCAGGACTGGGCACAGACCCTGTCCATGCAGGTGGCTTCTAATTTCTGTTCCAGTGTCTGAGAGAAGTGCTGCATGACTCCTTAACAGGTGGGGACCCTGAGCCACCATGAGGGCAAGTGGCATGTCAGGTTCTCACAGCCCACTGGGGGACCAGCCCTGAAGCCTGGATGCCAGACACCGGCAGACACCTGTGACCGGCATGTGGGTCTGACACCTGCCATGAGGTTGCTCACTAAGCATATGGGTAACGTGTCCCTGCTGCCCACCCCGCTGCTGGGCCCCCTGAGACCCATGCGCCACGTTCTTAAGGCTTTTGAATGGCCTTCAGGGGGCCTGCCCCTCTGCCCGCCCAAGGTCACCACAAGGATATGGGGCCTGTGATCCTACAAGCTCTCAAGGATGCGGGCCCTGTAGTGGGGAGGGTGGGGGAAGGAAAGCGGAGTTGGGCAGCAAGGGTGGGACAGGTTTACTCCTGCCTTTGCCCCTTCTCCTGCCCCGACAGAGGAGAAGGAGGTCCCTTCTTAGCTCCACTTTCTAAAAGTCTGCGTTTTACAAACTGTGGACAGGAAGACAACATGTGGAGCCCAGAGGCCATTGGGCTCGGGAGGTGAGCAAAGTGCTGGCAAGAAATTCAGCCTTGAGAGCAAGTCAGGAGTGGCTGCCTAAGGATCTTTGGGTTCTTACATAAAAAGAAGGGGTCCCAGGACTTTCTCTTCCTTATCCCATTCCCTTTATACCCACTCTTAGGATGACATGGAAGCATCTGGAAGAGAGAGGAAAAAAAAAAACAAAAACGTCCTGTGACATGTAGATCTATGTCCAGGAAGTTTTCAATCGTGACAACAGGAACACTCCCTGCCTCTCTCCAAGGCCCTGCCAACCCTGGCAGCCTCTCCTGAACCTGCCCAGTGGACCCGGGCGCCCTCGAGTCCACCGCTTCCCAATCCTGCAGGCTCCCTTGGCTCCCCCTCACCTTTTACCACCAAGACTGTTATTGGCGGATTCATTTTCATTAGGTCAACTTATTTTTAAGCTTCCATCAGTGCGTTTTAAAAGACCGTTTCATATCTCTCTCATAAAAAGGGAAATGGGTATTTTTCTAAAACATTAAAATAGCTCCCTATTAAAAGGGTTGAAACCGTTGCCTGTGTGCCAGCCCGGATCGCCTGGTTCACCATGGGGCGCTGCTCCAGCTCGTCCCTTCCCTGTTCACCCAACCCTCCACCCTGTTTGCTGCCTCGTGGCTCCAACACCCTCTCAGGGGGCACCGCTCACACAGCTTGAGGCCCCTTTTGGACCTGTCAGTCCTGGCCCAGAGACTCCCGCGTCCTCTGCCCGACTACCCCTCCACAGGAGCATCTTCAGCACCAGCCAAGCTCGACTGTGGAAGGCGCGCTCCTGTGACGCGTGGAGCCACAGCCTGTGAGGGGTAGGAGGGGGCCCCTGTCCACGTGCTGCCCGTGGCTCCGCACAGAGCCGCACTCTGTCACTGGGATGCATTCAGGGGTTCATCCTCCACAAACTCTCAAGAGCCCTGCTTCACCTGACTGAAATGTGTTCTCCCTAAAGCAACTCAAACACTAGCTCCGGAGTTCTCCGCACTAACTAGATTCCTCCACCATAAATCTTGGCAAGCTTTTATGATCTGTTTGGGAAACACAGTTCCCTGGGTGGCTTGTCCCTTCTTTGCCTCTCTCTGTGCCTTCACTCTGGTCGAGGAGGGTCCCGGCCCTGCTTTCCTGAAGCTCCTCCACCTGTTGCAAGCCACGCTGCCAGCCCCACGGTGCTTGGCGGGGAACATCTGGTGAGTTGCCGGGATAAACAAGGATGCCCTTGAGTGAACCACTTACGTCCAAGCTCTTCCTCCTCCCAAGGGACCACCAGCCCTGGTCAGATGACTGGGGAGAGTGGCCTTGCCTTAACGGAGCAGCTACAGCATTCTGGGCACTGGGCGGGGACTTTTCACATTGTTCCACAGCAACTGAATCACGTAGACTTTCAAACTGTGCTCAGATCTCTCCCCCTCCCCCCGACCACCGCCATCCCCCTGGTCCAGGCCATCCTTACTGCTCCCCCAGAGTCTGGCAGCAGCCCCCCTGAGGGGTCTCCCTAACTCCACCCTCCCACACCTGCTGCCCCACCAACTCCTGGTCTACCCAAATGGCATCTTAATGACCCCTTCTTTGGACATCTTATCAGAAATGGCACCCCACCCCAAGCATTTCCTACTCCCCTGCCCAGATAGATTTTTTTTATTTTTTTTTCCTTTTTTCTCTTTTAGTAAAAACAGATTCATCTTTGGCAAAAGGGTGAAAGAAAGGGAGTATATGAATATTACTACAGAAAAATCATTACTTTGCTATTAGAGACTGAGACCCAAGAGTCTGGAATCTTCATGGATAAAAGGACATTTTTAAAAAGAGAGGGGGAGGGGAGAGTGTGAGGCGAAAGATCACCCAGGTTTATGAAACAAGAGGGAGATTTGGGTGCTGGCTCCCACTTGTCCATTCTAAAGTAGTCTGGGTCTTCAAGAATACTTGCTCTTGTTGTTCACTCACCAAGTCATGTCCTACTCTTTGGGACTTCACGGACTGCAGCACACCAGGCTTCCCTGTCCTTCCCCATCTGCCAGAGTTCACTCAAGTTCATGTCCATTGAATCGGTAATGCCATTCAACCATCTCAGCTTCTGCCGCCCTCTTTTTTGCCATCAATCTTTCTCAGCATCGGGTCTTTTCCAATGAGTCAGCTGTTCCCATCAAATGGCCAAAGTATTGAAGCTTCAGTTTCAGCATAAGTCCTTCCAATGAATATTCAGGGCTGATTTCCCTTAGGATTGACTGGTTTGATCTCTGTGCTGTCCAAGGGACTCTCAAGAGTCTTCCCCAGCACCACAATTTGAAAGCATCAGTTTTTTGGCATTCAGCCTTCTTTATGGTCCAATTCTCACATTCATACATGACTACTGAAATGACCAGAACTTATAGGCACCTTTGTTGGCAAAGTGATGTCTTTGCTTTTTAATATACTGTCTAGGTTGGTCATAGCCTTCCTTCCAAGAAGCAAGTATCTTCTAATTTCATGGCTGCAGTCACCATCCACCATGATTTTGAGGTCCAAGAAAAGAAAATATGCCACTGCTTCCACATTTTCCCCATCTGTTTGCCATGAAGTGATGGGATCGGATGCCATGACCTTAGTTTTTTGCCAGTTCTTTCATTCTCTTCTTTCGCCCTCATCAAGAGGTTCTTTAGTTCCCCTTCGCTTTCTGCCATTAGAGTGGTATCATCTGTATATCTGAGGTTGTTGATTTTTTTCCCAGCAATCTTGATTCCAGCTTGTAACTCATCAAGCCCAGTATTTCACATGATATACTTTGCATATAAGTTAAATAAACATGGTGACAATATACAGCATTGTTGTATTCCTTTCCCAATTTTGAACCAGTCAGTTGTTCCGTGTAAGGTTCTAACTACTGCTTCATGACCCACACACAGTCTTCTCAGGAGATAGGTAAGATGCTCTGGTATTCCTGTCTCTTTAAGAATTTTCCACAGGTTGTTGCAATCCACACAGTCAAAAGTTTTAGTGTAGTCAATGAAGCAGAAGTAGATGTTTTTCTGGAACTCTCTTGCTTTCTTTAATGATCCAACAAATGCTGGCAATTTGATCTCTAGTTCCTCTGCCTTTTCTAAACCCAGCTTGTACATCTGGAAGTTCTTGATTCAAGTACTGCTGAAGCCTAACTTGAAGGGTTTTGAGCATAACCTTACTAGCATGGGAACTGAATACAATTGTTCAGTGATTTGAACATTCTTTGGCATTGCCTTTCTTTGGAATTGGGATGAAAACTGACCTTTTCCTGTCCTGTGGCCATTGGTGGGTTTTCCAAATTTTCTGACATATTGAGTGCAGCACTTTAACACCACCACTTTAATTATTTTAAATATCTCAGCTGGAATTCATCACTTCTCCTAACTTTATGGGTAGTAATACTCCCTAAGGCCCACTTGACTTCACATTCCAGGATGTCTGGTTCTAGATAAATGACCACACCATAGTGGTTACTCAGGTCATCAAGACCTTTTTTGTAGAATTCTTCTGTATACAAAGGATACTTAGATACTGTGTGCAATACTGTGTTCAAGAATACTTAGATAATCTGAGATGGCAAAGGAAGGGCGTAAGTGATGCCATTCCTTTGATCTATGCCCAGGGCAGACATTAGGAAACAATCACAGCATTCTTTCTCACCAGACAGGGATATAGACTCAAGACTGTAGGAAACCTCTACCACTTGATGAGAGTTGGCAAATAAGACAAAACAAGGTTACTTTTTTGTACTAATTTACTCCTTCCTTTTACATTTTCAAGTGCTTGAGACACACAGAGAGGAAGCAAACTGACAAGGGTTAACTTCCTCTCCAACTTTTACTATTACAAGCCTACATGAGCGACAGATGCCAAGAAAAGTGGGAGTTATTGTGTTACCCAGTTCAGGGAAACTAACTTTATGTTTTTGTTTTTAAATGCTGAGCTTTTAAACCCTGTTACATGACCTCTGCTTTATTGGCAGGAGTAGGGAAGGCCAGGAAATAAATAAGATTCATAGTATCAAGTTTTTCCTCTTACCATAATTCTAAACCATCTTCCAGAAGATAAACATGTGGAGGCTGGGAAACATCTGTACTCAGTTGAATAACTGGGAGCAGGAAAGGGTACAGGTTCTTGCTGTCTGCTCCTAATCCCTATGGGAAGTATAAATAAAACTTAACATAGATAATCTAAGGTCCCGCCTCCCACCAAAAAAATCACCTATCATATTAAAAAGCCCTAAAACCAATTTATAAAAAATCAATCAGATTTTAAAAGGATGATTCTAATTATAAGCATTATTAAAACAAAATTAGTTCTGTTTACAATTGGAAATCAGTACTAAAAAATATTCAATTGCCTAATGGTAGTAAAACCATATACATCAAGGTTACAAACATATGCTCATTTTAAAAGATTTCTCATATACATATTTATTTTCCCTTCCATGATGACTGAAGACGTGTAAACAGTGATGTGTTGAATTCTACAAATTATCCCAACTAAATAACTAAGTTAAAAAGAACCTAATCTAAATGTTCATCAGTTAAGATAACTACATTATAATACCTTCATATTCTAGAATACTCAGGAGCCATGAAAAAGGATTAGGCATGGAATGAAAACAATTTCAAAAATAATTAAAAATTGGGATTAAAAAGAAGGGTGTATAACAATTTCACAAGCCAAACAAGTTTTTTAATAGCTATATATCTGACATGAACATATACACATAAAAAAGTTTCTTGGGAGCAAACAGAAAAAACTGTTGACAATAGGTAAATATGGATGTTGGAAAAGGATGTTGGGAGGGGTAAAATGAGTTTTTTTTAATGTATGCATTTTTAAAAGAAGAATTTATGCCAATTTTTTAATAAGTTAAGAAAACAAAGATGGAGGAAGAGAGGAGGATTTTAATTTAAAACTCTAGTTTGACTAATTACTGTCTTATGGAGGTTGACTCAGTGCATCACACAAAATCTAATCACTTTCAAAGGAACGTTAAGAAGATAGAGAATCAATTTCTAACTCATAATCTCTACAATCCAATAAGCAAAGAAAGGAAACCAAATAATCAAATATCTCCCACTTAGAAAATAATTCAGATGTCAATACAATATATAATTACAAAGCAACAGAATGTATATGAAGGCCTCTTTCAATGACACACACACATATATATAGTCAAAATTTTATCAGAAGGATATAGATACTTCAGTGGAAATACACTAAGTTTATTCTTAAATAGATTAAGTTGGGCCTTTCTACAACTATGCAAGGGTTGATAGACTTTATTAAAGACTTTTTCCAAAGAAGAGATTTATTAAAATGTCACATTTAATAAAGTAGTAAACTTGGCCTTAAAATTCAGTTAAATTTCACTCTCCACAGCTCAAATCTTAACAGAACAAAAAAAGAAAAAAAATTAAGGAAAACTAATCAAGTTCATTTTTTAATATCAATAGACTTAATATTTCCTAGGAATGTTAGAATCTACTTACTTAGTGCACATTTTAATGAGCACAAAATGTTAGCATTAGCAAAACTAAAGTAAGTAACTGCTAAACATAAAAGACTCTCTCAGTTAAAGCTTCAAGAAATGTAGCTTTGTAATCTAGTGGGTTGAAGAATGTGTCAGGATGTGTCAGACATGCAGCTTTAAGTAAATTTGAACACTTTCAATCCACAACTGTAACTGTAAAACAATGTCTACAATTCTGTGAAATAATTACAATTATAGTTACAGTTAAGCAGGGAGAAAAGAATAACACTCTCTAAAAAGTGGTATTTCTCATGGTACTGTCTTTGGCTCTCTTCTCATGTGCTTTGTACTTGCTGCTGCTAAGTCACTTCAGTCGTGTCTGACTCTGTGCGACCCCACAGACGGCAGCCCACCAGGCTCTGCCATCCCTGGGATTTTCCAGGCAAGAGTATGGAGTGGGTTGCCATTGTACTTGCTGATAATGTCCAAATCTATTATCTCCAACCCAGACNTGTCTGACTCTGTGCGACCCCACAGACGGCAGCCCACCAGGCTCTGCCATCCCTGGGATTTTCCAGGCAAGAGTATGGAGTGGGTTGCCATTGTACTTGCTGATAATGTCCAAATCTATTATCTCCAACCCAGACCTTTGAACTCCAGACACTCCTTATGACACAGGAAATCATGAACCAGAAGGCATCTCAAACTCTCAAGTAAATCACTGAACCAACCCACTATCTTCCTAAAATATAGCTCCTGTTCCTGCATTTCCTAACTCAAGTGACTTGAACCACTGTCTATAGAGCAAAAATTATACCACAACTACCTTCTGTGCTTCTTCCTCCTCTCCCCAAATCTAAGCAATCCTTAATTCTATCTCAAATTTTCCCTCTTCTTTCCATGGCTTTACTTCACATCATCGTCTCTTTCACAGTTAACAGAAGAGCTTCCCAACTATTTCTTTGACCTTAGTTTTACACCATTCCAAACCAGTGCCCCCACTGGTGCACTGATTACCTTTCTAAAATGCAAATAATAACACAGCTTCCTCTGAACTTCAAGACACCTTCTTTATGCTTTCCTAACCAGGCCCCAGGATTCCCTGGTGGCTCAGTGGTGAAGAACCTTCCTGCCAATGCAAGAGACTTGGGTTTGATCCCTGGGTCAGGAAGATCCTCTGGAGAAGAAAGTGGCAATCCATTCCAGTATTTTTGCCTGGGAAATCCCAAGAAGAGAGGAGCCTGGCAGGCTACAGTCCATGAGGTTGCAAGAATCAGACATGACTTAGCAACCAAGCAACAACAAGAACTGGCCCTTACACCCAACTGTGATACTCAGTGCTGCAGCTATACAAAATGACTCTGTATTAGAAATCACTGTGTTAGCATCTGGAGAAAGCTGATGGATTTAACACATGCATTTTCTACTGTGCTCTCCCAAGATCCACTAAAAGGATATATGAGTATGTGTTTTTAAAGACCTAGAACTCTAAGTACAAAGACAGCTTAAGAAGAGATAAAAGCAACTTATTTTTGGAAGCAGGAAAGAAAGACTGATTTAGCAGACTCAGAAAACCAAAGCTCAAAGCCAGCAGTGAAAAAGGGCAAGAAACCACCTGATTTACACTACAGAAACTCCAAAAGACTTGGGAACTGATAGCACAAGGTATTTTGGAAAGGGAAGCTAACGGGAAATATTAAAAGTAATAGGACCTGTAGAAGGTATTTTAAAAGACATTTGATGACAAGATCTCATCCTTGTGCATAATTAAACAACTGGCCCTCTTTAATCAGTACAGATTTGGCCATTTATTCTCGTAAGGTAAAACAAAGCATCTGAAGACAAGGAGACAATCAGGTAATCAAGACTAGGGATACTAAATAAAATAGAGATATAATATAAAGGGCAAAAGCCTGATGGATCTTTCACTAAGGAAAGATCTCAGAATCAGAGAACCAAAACATTTGTCCCATACAAAAAGAAAAGCTTCCAGCTAGACTATTCTAAAGAAAAAACCCACAATCAGCAAGTTTCCCATATATATTCAATCCTTTTGATTAACTTTTTAGTGCCCACTCTAAAACATAAAATTCGTACAGACAAAATATTGATACAGCTCTTGAAGTTGGGAAATGGTTACCTAAGGATTCATTATACTGTTCTTCCTTCTTTTGTGCAACCATCACCAGTCACATCCACAACTGGGTGTTGTTTTTGCTTTGACTCCGTCTCTTCATTCTTTCTGGAGTCATTTCTCCACTCTTCTCTAGAAGCATATTGGGCACCTACTCACCTGGGGAGTTTATCTTTCAGTGTCATACCTTTTTGCCTTTTCATACTGCTCATGGGGTTCTCAAGTTGAGAATACTGAAGTGGTTTGCCATTCCCTTCTCCAGTGACCAGCCTTTTGCCGGAGCTCTCCACCATGACCCGCCCATCTTGGGTGGCCCTACACGGCAGGACTCAGTTTCATTGAGCTAGACAGGGCTGTGGTCCATGTGATCAGATTGGTTAGTTTTCTGTGATTGCGGTTTTCATTCTGTCTGCCCTCTGATGGATAAGGATAAGAGACTTATAAAAGCTTCCTGATGGGGAGACTAACTGAGGAGGAAACTGGATCTTGTTCTGATGGGCAGGGTGACTTTCAGTAAATCTTTAATCCAATTTTCTGTTGATGGGCTGGGCTGTGTTCCCTCCCTGTTGCTTGACCTGAGGCCAAACTATGGTGGAGGGAATGAAGATAATGACAACCTCCTTCAAAAGGTCCCATGCACAGCATAGCTGCAGTCTGTGTCTCCAACCCTGCAGCAGGCCACTGCTGACCCATGCATCTGCCAGAGACTCCTGGACACTCATGGACATGTCTGGGCCAGTTTCTTGTGGAGTCACAGCTTATGTTTTAAAAATACATTTATTTGTTTCCGATAATATATAGGTTCATTACAAAGAATGTGGAGAAAATTAAAAATATATAGAAGAAAATTAAAATTACTCATAATTCCATCATCTAGAGATAACCACTGTCAAAATTTTGATATATTCCTTCAATCTCTTTCATCTGTTAAAAGAATCTGTAGACACATTCTTTTGTCTTTAAAAAAAAATCAAAACACCTTATAATACTCATAGTTTTATATTCTGCTTTTCTTTCTTTTTTTTTTTTTTTTGAAAAAATATATAGAAGAAAATTAAAATTACTCATAATTCCATCATCTAGAGATAACCACTGTCAAAATTTTGATATATTCCTTCAATCTCTTTCATCTGTTAAAAGAATCTGTAGACACATTCTTTTGTCTTTAAAAAAAAATCAAAACACCTTATAATACTCATAGTTTTATATTCTGCTTTTCTTTCTTTTTTTTTTTTTTTTGGTTTTAATATTAAGAAAAACTGTGATTAACCCAAATATCCAACAATACTCTGCAAATACGAATTTAAATGATGCTACAGGATTACATCATATGAATATGCTCTGAAGCCTCTGGCCCAAATGTTTCAGAAATCAGAATAATTTAGATTTGAGAAAGGTAAAACTTGGTAAAAATGGTATTTTATGAAGCACCTGCAATAGAATATTAGCAGCGGCCTAGAATCAAACACAGTATCTGAGCAAGAAAACATTTGGATAATCACATGAAGGGAGATATACAATGGCTATGAAAAAGCCTCTTTTCCTTTTAGGTCAGATCTTTGCCACTAATGAACTTGCAACAAACTTAACAAAAATCTGTCAGTTAAAAGAGTTTGGTGTATTTGAAAACTGCACATTGAAAACAGACTTGTAGGCCTATACTGTGATTGCCCCCTGAGCCAGAACTTCATTGTTGACTTATGTGAGTTGTTTCTGAATTTTCATTATTATAAGTAAGGCTGTAAAAAGCCTTCTTGCCCATAAATTTTTTTTGCACATTCATAGTTGCTTCCTCAGAATATATTCTTAGAAATTGAACTCCTGGGTCACAAGGAATTAACATTTTCAAGGTTCTCGATATATCTGCCAAACTGCTCTCCAGAAAGCTGAACAATTTACAGTGCCAGCATCATTGTGTGAGAGAAGGGCTATTTCCCACCCAGTAGCAACACGGGGTGTTCTCAGTGTTTGAAGAATGAATTCTAATTTGAAGAGCAAAAATTTCCATCTCTCTCTGACTCACATTCTCTTTATTACTAGTGATAGTCAACCTTTTTTTAATATGCTAACTGAATGATTATGTTTCTAAGTATCTTTATATTTCCCATGTAAATCTTTTTATTAAGATGTTCATATTTTTTCTCTTGACTTGTAAGAGCTCTTATGGATTAAGCATATTAAAATACTTTGAGTATATGTTGTAATATTTTCCATTTTGTCATTTATCTTAAAGTTATTGATGATGTTTGAATGATTCCCTGAATTTTAAAAGTGAAATATGTAATACATGCAGAATATGAAACACTTGAAAACACAGAAGAATGTCCAACAAAAGAGCTTATTTGTAACTCAGTTCAGCTCAGTCACTCAGTCATGTTCGACTCTTTGCGACCCCATGAACCGTAGCATGCCAAGCCTCCTTGCCAATCACCAGCTCCCGGAGTCTACCCAAACCCATGTCCATTGAGTCGGTGATGCCATCCAGCCATCTCATCCTCTGTCATCCCCTTCTCCTCCTGCCCTCAATCTTTCCCAGCATCAGGGTCTTTTCAAATGAGTCACCTATTCGCATCAGATGGCCAAAATATTGGAGTTTCAGCTTCAGCATCAGTCTTTCCAATGGATATTCAGGACTGATTCAGCCACCCAAAATAGCCACACTACTGTTTTAGTGTAGAATGCTTAATATTGTCTGCTTTTTTCAAACAAGGGTATGTCACTTGGTATACGGTTTCAAAGCCTGTTTTGCATTCCCTTATCTTGTTTTTTTTTTTCCATTTTAACAAATATTCGTTTACAACTCAATTTTTGTGACTATATAGCTTTCCATTGTATCCTACCATTCCCTGATTTTGAATATTCAGATTGTTTCCAGTTTTAATCATTATTATTGGTGCTGTGTTGAGTACCTTCTTATCATCCATTCTCACATCTCCAATTATTTCTTTTTTAAATAGTTCTCTTTGTTTGCTTATTTGTTTTACTTTTTGATATGCAAGGTCTCAGTTCTCTGACCAGTGATCAAATCCATGACCTCTACAGTAGAAATGAAGTATTTTAACCACTGGACTGCCAAGGAAGTTGTTCTATTTCTTTGTAATGAATTCCTTTAATTTCTGGACATGGGTTTGGATAGACTCCGGGAGTTGGTGATGGACAGGGAGGCCTGGCATGCTGCGGTTCATGGAGTTGCAAAGAGTCGAACATGACTGAGCGACTGAACTGAACTGAACTGAGTTACAAATAAGCTCTTTTGTTTGACATTCTTCTGTTTTTAAGTGTTTCAAAGAGCAAGTACATTTTCAATTTTTCACTATTTTTCTAGTAATTAATATCTAATTAGTAGTAAACCAATTTTTAAAATATAGTGATTTTAAAGGAAATGGGAATCATCCTTAATTTTCCCTCCCAGAAACAGCTACTATTGAAAATGTTAGACTTCCCTCTATACCTTTGCATCTGTGCATGATGTTTGTATAAACAGAACAGGAATTATCTTGGATGTCCTGTCTTCTCAATGCAATTATTTGCTATATTATAAATATCTTTTTCAGTGCAAACATAATTTTAAAATAAAATACTTTTACTGGTCATATAATATTATACTGTTTGGATGCTCCATGATGTAATATATTTAATCAGTCTATCTTTACAGGGAATTTCAAGGTTTTGTTTTCCATATTCCTGAAAGTATCTACAGCATAGCAGTGAACATCAGTGTGATACCTTTAATTATTATCTTGGTATACTTTCTTGATGTGAAATCAGTGCATTAATGATGTGTATACATTTTTGAGAATTTTGATATATACTAGTGGTTTATATGGAGAAGGCAATGGCACCCCACTCCAGTACTCTTGCCTGGAAAATCCCGTGGACGGAGGAGCCTGGTAGGCTGCAGTCCAAGGGGTCACGAAGAGTCTGGCACGACTGAGCGACTTCACTTTAACTTTTCACTTTCATGCGTTGGAGAAGAAAATGGTAACCCACTCCAGTGTTCTTGCCTGGAGAATCCCAGGGACAGGGGAGCCTGGTGGGCTGCAGTCTATGGGGTCGCACAGAGTCGAACACGACTGAAGCGATTTAGCCGCAGCAGCAGCAGCAGTGGTTTATGTTGTGGAGTCTGGGCTTCCCTTGTGGCTCAGATGATGAAGAACCTGCCTGCAATGAGGGTCAGGAAGATCCCCTGGAGAAGGGAATGGCTACCCACTCCAGTATTCTTGCCTAGAGAATTCCATGGATAGAGGAGCCTGGCAAGATACAGTCCATGGGGTGGCAAAGAGTCAGACATGACTGACTTAACACTAGCACGTAACAGCAACCACTGGATTTGTCTCTATAATATCTTCTTTCAATATCTTCCTTAAAAAGACCCTCTTTAGCTCATATTTTATAGAGTGACCTACATTTTCTTCTAGTACTTTGTGACTTTATTTTTATATACATATCTTTAATTTGCTAGGGATTTATTTTAGTTTATGACTGAGCTAAGGATTGGGGTTAATTTTTTTCCAACATCATTTATTGAATAATCCATCCTTTCCACAAGGATTTGAAATGTCACCATTATCACATACTAAATATTTATACATACTCCAGTCTGTCCCTGGGTTTATGGTTCTGTCCCATCGATCTCTTTGTCTACTCTGAGGCTGAGGGGAAAGAGATTTCTGGGGTAGAACAGGCAGGACTTGATAACTGATTAGATGTAGGGGGAGTTGAAGATGACTTCAAGGTTTGAGTCTGAATAACTGGATGGATGGTGATGCCATTAATCAAGAAAATGGAGGTGGGGGAGGGCTTGTTCTATCTGGACTCTCCTTTCTTCAATCCATCACTCACATTTCAGGCAGAATAAAAATTTTAATACATATTTATTTTATATATTGGAAAAATAGTACATGCACATGATAAAAAAAAGATATTCAACTGGTACAAAAAGGTTTACAATGAAAAGCAACTCTGCCTCACAATTTCTACTCCCAAGTCTACTCCATGGAAGCAGCACTTGTAATAGTTTTTCGTGCATTTTATGGAATTGTTTTAGTTGTATACAAGCATAGATAGATAGATGCCTTCATGCATGCACATTCACACACATCTTTCAAACAAATAGAACCATATTACAAACACCATACCGCACCTTGATTATTTTAACCTCAACGATTTATCTTGGAAATGGTGCCATGTGAGCCCATGTAGATCTGCCTTACTGTTTTTAATGGCTATTTGGGGGTTCCACTGAATGATGTACTACCATTTTCCACCCAACTTCTGTAGAGAAACACTTTGGGAATTTGTCCCAATTAATTTTTCTTCTTAAGCACAGAGCTGACAGTGTTTCTCTTTTGTTTAAAATTCTCCCTGGCTCCTCACTACTCATAAAACACAATCGAAAGCCCTGGTTCTGACTAGTGAAGTATGCACAGCATGGCCACCTTTCCCTCTGAACCTCATCTCCAGCCCTTTCTCACCTTGGGCGTCTGACCCACCACTTCAAATTCCTTGGAAGTCCCTCTGTACCCCTATGTGTCTTTTAGATGCTGTCCTCATTGCCTTAAATCTCTGCTCTGTCTTGTCTAGCTGGAGAACTCTTATTTCTCCCTCGAAACTCTGCTCAGTAATCACCTCTGCTGTGAAGCCTTCCCATAAGCCCCTTCACCTCCTTAAAAATATGCATACCACACACACACGCACACACAGCCAGGCCAAATGAGTTCATCCTCAGTGCTCCTAAACCCACACCTTACTCTGCAGCAGCTCCTACTATCCTTCCCAACGTAGCCCCATCTTCTCTGGGCCGTCTTTCTTGAGCCTTCAGGTACCACTGATCACTCCATTCCTCACCTCACTGTCTTATACCTCTCACAGGACCCACAGAGCTTCATTTCTAGCACATCCATGGCCCTCTTCTTTCCTGGAGAGGAGAAGGCCATAAGCTCCTTGAGAGCAGCTTTTATCTCCTCAGCCACGGCCGTTCCCACACTGCTCCTAACGACTGGATGTTATACACAGCTGGGCAGCCACACTATTTGGATGTCCGTGGGGTCTTAACTCTCTTCCCAGTTGCCCATGCCAATGCCACCACTGCATAGTCCCTTAGTGTTCAATAAACATTGTTGATTGAACACTATTGCTTATACATTTATAATTCTCATTAGACTGCCTCTGACACAAAGACTGTATCATATTAATTTTTGAGTCCTCAAGGACCCACAGCGGCGCCTGGCGTGTCAGGGATACTGAACACTGCTCGAAGACCTGAGCAGGTGAACATATAAAGAAGCAGTTTGCTTTGGAGCCTATGGTACTGACTGGGCACAGCTTCCCACCCTTTCTGTTACTGTTGCTGAGGCTCTTAGACTGAGACAAAGCTCTTACTGGGGTCTACCAAACCTGGCATGGTCTGGCTTCTGCCTTTCTGTATGAGTTAGGCTTACTTTCAGCTGTGAATCATAGTAACTCCTAAATAGCTGTAGATTAAGTACAGGAGAAGTATATTCCCTTCTGAACCCAGAGACAAGTGGTGGAGGATGGGGAGTGCAGGTCCTTGGTCATCAGAGACCCAGACTTTTTCCTTTTTGTCCTTAGAGACCCAGACTTTTTCCTTTTTGTCCTTAGAGACCCAGACTTTTTCCTTTTTGTCATTCTGCATCCCTAACTCATCATTTTATGGCATGGACCACAGGGACAGCTCTGGCTGTAGACATGATATTTGGGTTTCACCCTGTCAGAAAGAGCAACGGGCAAAGAAGCCTGTGCCTTTCCCTTTAAGAACACTTCCCAGGAGGTGAACATTGGCCAGAACTTAGTCACATATGCATGCCTAGCTGCAAGGGAGGCTGGGAAATGCAGTCTTTGTTCTAGCTATTCACCCTGTCAGAAAGAGCAACGGGCAAAGAAGCCTGTGCCTTTCCCTTTAAGAACACTTCCCAGGAGGTGAACATTGGCCAGAACTTAGTCACATATGCATGCCTAGCTGCAAGGGAGGCTGGGAAATGCAGTCTTTGTTCTAGCTTGTCTTGAGCTCATTTTAAATAAAAGGCTCTCCAGTCAGAAATAAAGGGGAGATTATATTTTAGGGGACAAAGGCAGTTCTTTCCATAGTCTCTTCACCCCATATAACCATGCTCCCCTCAGTTTCTCCTCCACTCACCACCTCCTTCCTGTCTTGCTACCTAGTGACCTGAGATGCCTGTCTGCTTGTTACCACTCTCCTTTCTCACTTCTCCTATTTCACTCCTAGCCACCCATCAGAAGTCAGCTTAACTTTTACCTCCATAGGAAACATCCTCACTAAGTCAAAGAATCCATGACTGGAAATCAAAGACTCATGTATCTCTCCTTTAAGATGCTTGTCAAAATCCCAAATGTACATTCACTTGCAAGATTATTTGGTTAACTAGACTATAAGCCCCACCAGACAGAAAATGTGTCTGCATTTATTCATTCTTTGGTCTCCAGTACCAACACAGGCCCTTGTTCCCCAAGGAAGAGGGATAGACTAAGGCTTAGTTAAGAGATCAAGTGATCTGTTCAGGAGACAGATCAGGCTGATTCTCAATGGGAGATTCTCTTAAGGAGCAGAACGTGCTCCTGAAGACAGAGAGGAGGATAAGAGAGGACAGGATCCAAAAGACTGTGGACATGAGTCCTAAAGGTCAGTAAAAATCAGAGGGGTTCAAGCAGAGAAAGACCATTGGCTCTGTCCACTGGAGGTCACCATAGATGAGCGGGCCCAGCGGAGGCATAGCAAGCCCCAGGAACATGAGATGAGAAAGTCTGTGTCTCTGGGGTTTGTATCTTCTTTGAGAGTTTAGTATTGAAAGAACAGATAGGGCTCCAGGAGAAGGTAACCAGTGCTGGCTAGTACACCAGGAGAACCCCTAGGTCTCAGCGGCTCAGCACAACAGCAGAGCATCTTGCTTCCTCCATAGACTGATGACAGCCCTGTCACTATCCTGCACGGCCCTCCTACACCTGGTGGTGCAGGGGCCCAGGCTGCCTCACCTTTCAGCCCCTGAATCTCAGAGACCCGAACTCCCAGCTACACAGAAGAAAAGAAAAGAACGTGAGTAGAGAAGGTTCACCTGTTCTTAACTGCCTCCGACTACAGGTGGCATCTCACTTCTGCTCACTTCCCATCTGCAAGAACGAAGGCTGTGATTTCTCCTAGAGGCGTGGGGTCTGATGATATGTTAGGCGCCCTGTAAAAAGAAGTCAGTCCATAAAAACACAGCATTGCCTCTGCCACACAAAAGCTTTCTAGACGGAAGGAGGATTTGACTAGTATATAAACAGAAGAAAAAAAAAACTGATGGAGAGGGAGGTATGGGGACAGAAGAGGGCAGATGAGGCCGGTGAAGGGCTCTGGCTGGAGAACAGCAGGATTCCGTCTGAGATCAGAAGAGGGAGAAGGCCTCCGACCATCTCAGCAGCATACACGCATGGAGATTAAGAGCTCAGACCCCAGGGCCAGACTTCCCAGATGAAAATGCTCCCTCCACCCTTGGTGTTGTTTAGTCGCTAAGTCATGTCCAGCTCTTTTGTGACCCCATGGACTGTAGCCCACCAGGCTCCTCCGTGCATGGGATTTCCCAGGCAACAATACTGGAGTGGGTGACCTTGGATGAGTCACTTAACTTCTCTGTGCCTCAGTCTTATCATCTGTAAGGTGGAAATAGGACTACAGTCTGTAGCATTGCTGTATGGATTAAATACATGAATTTATAGAGGGCTGGGTAGAACACCAGACATATAAAAATAATTCAAGAACTGTCCTAGGCTCTTACAAGCATTTATTTGTAACATATGTACAAATACATTTTTACACAAATGAGTGTATACACTACAAGCTCTCTGCAATGGCTGTTCCCATCCAGGCCACATTCCCTCATCAGAATGCTTACGTGGCATTCCACTGCACACACGCACCATCATTTATTCAAGCAGTCCCCTACTACTGAGCAAGGGGTATTGCTTGCTGCTGTTAATATAAATAAAAATCGCTGCAGCAAACATCCCAGTCCTTGCATCTTTAAGCGCACATGAAAGTGTGTCTGGTCCAGGGATAGTTCGTTGTCCTCAAAAGCACACGAGTTTTCATTTAGACACCCACTCCTTCAAATTGTCCCCCATGACATGGCACATTTCTGACTCCACCTGGGAGCCTGGAATGATGGTGCCAGCTTCCCATGTGATAGATACCTGTTTAAGAAGTAAGCAGGGCTGTTTTTTACCTCTGGCACCATAAAGTCTATGAAAATCTTAGAGATGTAGAAACACACATGCATTCGCTCCAAATTAAGGAAAGAACACTGCGAACTCAAAATGAATAAATATTTAGTTCAATGTCCCCCAAGCAGAGAGGAGGTCCTGCGGGAGACAAAGGACAAAGGCTGGGACAGCCCAGGGGTGCCCTGCTGCCCTCTGCCCTGCACTGCGTGACCTGGGCAAGCCACCTGGGCTGCGTGAGCCTGAAACTGCTTCCTCTGTAAGGTGGAGACAGAGGCAAGTCCTACCATGTGGGTTCCTTCTAAGGGTTACCTAGGAGCACGCTGGATACATGAGGCCCCCAGTCATGTCGCACATTAACGTCCTGTGTCAGGAAGGCACCCACAGTTCATCTTCTCATTATTTATGAGTTTTATACACACACCCCATATATATATGTGTGTGTGTATATATATATATAACTGCAGGGTGTAGGTATGCTGAATATCCTGAGATGATGAAGTATAGGTCCCCCAGCAGGAAAAGAGCCCAGGGTCATAAAATGACCGTATGAGTACGTGAAGAACAAACTAGCTCATGAAGATAGAAGGAGTTGATGATGAAGGGAGAAAACGCGTGTCCTGTGACTCTTACTGAACGTTTTTGTTTAAAATAAAGGTGGGGACGAAAGCAGCAAGGGCTCGGGAGAGGCTCTCATCTGCATAGATGGGCGTGGGTGGTGTTTCCAGCGACACTGAGCCCCAGTAGAGAAAACCACTCTGATCTAGTCTTCAGCTCTCCTATAATGCCGTGTTGTCTGCATGCCATCGACTTATGTTTTACTCCTACTGATCAGTGCCTGTTCCTTTAAAACAAACTCCTGGAAGGCAGCAATTTCTGCTGATTTTATTCACTGGTGTGTCCTGTGTCTTAGGAATGCTTGGCACATAGAAGGCTCTCAATAAACATTTGTTAAATGTGACTGAATGAAACAGGAAGTTTCACTGGGGGGTTAGTATGTCTCTAACAACCTCTAACACTTGTTAATCTCCCTTTCGAACAAAGAGACAGGAGTTGTCAGGCTCAGAATCTTCCACGCAGGGATTTAATCACCTTGCTTTGGTGTTGCTGTATCAGTGATGGTCACTTGTCATGGTGACGACAGAGCTGCTCACCACATAGCAGGTCATGGTCCAACACTCCTCTCCCTAGAGGCGTGTGATATGATGTCGCACCCCAGCACATTTTGAAGGCCACCAGGCCAAGTGACTTGCTTTGGCCAATGAGATGGGACTGGAGGTAACAGGTGTCTCTCCCAGGCAAGTCTTAAAGAGACAGTGAGTGGTTTACAATAGGGCCTTCCTCTCCTCCACGGCAGTGGGAACAGGCAGCCCACGGGACTGGCTCCAGCCTGCATCTCTGAGTGACCATGAGGAGCAGAGCTCCCTTACTGACAGTCTGTGTGTGTATCATGAGAGGGCCTGGGTGTGGTCAGCTACTGAGATTTCGAGGTCTTTGTCAGCCCAGCATGACCCAGATACCTGTCTGGTATCACTTCCAATGCAGGACGGTGGAGGGGCCAGGGGAGGAGAGACGGACACAGGAGCCCTGGACTCCAGGTTCCTCCATGGGTCCAGCTCCCGCAAGGCTGCCCTGTCCCTTCAGGGGTCTCACAAGGGTTCTGGCCACCCCATGAACTCAGAAAAAAGAAAAGAAACCCAGGGTGGCCCAAGGTACCTCCCTACAGAGGATGGAAAAGCTCCAGCTAAGGGTGGAAAGACAGACCAGACTCCTGAGGGCAGGGACCGCACACCCATCTCTGCAAGCAACCCATCCCCACAGAGCCTGTAAAGTGGAACCTTGCCTATAACATTCGCCTGGTAAAGTTTGGGAGATAGATGGATTAATTTTAAGAAAGAAGCCGAATGGAACATTTAGCATGGGGGCCCTGAGAATGGGCAAATTTGGCTCAAAACCCAGCTCCACACAGCCTGCCCATGTGACCTTGAACAAGCCCTGTCAGCCTTCTGAGATGCAGTTTCTTCATCTCAAAAACAGGGATGATAGTAACATCTATTTATGAGACTGTGGCGAGGGTTCCATGAAGTAACACGTGCAGAGTGCATCATGTAAAACCTGCCCTCGGCAAACATCAGATGTGGGTGCACAAGGCCAGCTCTGCAGCTGGACACAGGTTTTCGTCCTCATTTGGTCACCAGGCTGGCTATTTCTTCTTTGAAGTCCCTTTATTACTAAATGGAAATAATGCCTCTCAGGCTGGAGGTAAGGCACCTCTCATGGCACCAGAGCAGTCCACACTCTCGCCCATTCACTCTTCCTGGGGAGTCCCACGGCAGCTTGAGCTCAGAACTAGGATCCGTGTGACACTGCCAGTGGGAGCTGGCCCCGGATTCCAGCTCCTACTTCTTCCAAGGAGCAGCTCGTTATGACAAATGAAGCTGTGCAGGGGCGTTAACAGGGGATCCTGGGTTAATTTGTTACCTCTCCTGGGATCAAATTTAGAACTGAGCGGATCGCTAACGGCTCTGCTAGGATCCTGTCAAGGCACTGGCATGACGGGACAGGGTACTTAGTGGTGACCCATCTCTTGGGGCTGTCCAGACAAGGCTGACCATGATCCTCTTTTTCATCATGACCCTTGGTGCAGCTATCCTAGATGTGTCAGTGCTTGCAGCCCACAGCAGGCTCAGGATGAGAGAACTCAGTGGGCATGCCGACTCTCAGGCCCAAAGTACTTCCTCTTTGCTTCTACAGCTCTCTACCCCTAGCCCCAGCTGGAACCTCTTACCAACAGATCCTTTACAAGTTATTATCGGTCTGGTACCCAGGTGGCCCATCTTCCCCACATCTGCAAATGACTCCCTTTTCCATTACCATTTATTGAGCACCTACTATGTATCCTTGCTCAGTAATGTCCCAAATGCCATTACATTCAGACCTTCCAGAGGCACTGTGAGCTCTACATACACCATCAACCTCAATTCCCAAACAAAGCATTGAGTTCTAGAAATAATAAATTGCCCCTGATCGAGGTGATGGTGAGGTATGTCACTGCTGCTAAGTCACTTCAGTTGTGTCCAGCTCTGTGCGACCCCATAGACAGCAGCCCACCAGGCTCTTCTGTCCCTGGGATTCTCCAGGCAAGAACACTGGCGTGGGTTGCCATTTCCTTCTCCAGGTGAGATATGTTATCTAGGCTCAAAATTCAGTTCCTGCCCCTCTTCACCTTACCGCTCTTGATGGCACAGAANAGCTCTGTGCGACCCCATAGACAGCAGCCCACCAGGCTCTTCTGTCCCTGGGATTCTCCAGGCAAGAACACTGGCGTGGGTTGCCATTTCCTTCTCCAGGTGAGATATGTTATCTAGGCTCAAAATTCAGTTCCTGCCCCTCTTCACCTTACCGCTCTTGATGGCACAGAATGTAAAGAAAACCTGCAAGGATGACAAGCTAAAAGTTCAACAAGAGTTTCAGGAAGAGAAGGGGTGGGCTGTAGCTAATGAGATCTTGGATACTGATGGCAATGGGAAGGGAGGTGCCACTGGACAGACCTCTTCAGGGACGTTGCCCAGACTCGCCATGTGGAGGGCTTTGAAAGCTGCTCAGGAAGCGTGAACCATCACGGCAGGAGAGCTCCTCTCCAGAAAAGACAATATCTGTTGCCCTTGACGAGTGCAAGTGACACCTTAAAAATGGTATCATCAAGCCCTAGTGCCCAACCCTGCAATTTCAGGAGAATTCAGCAGTTTCCCCACGGCACTAGGTGAGCTGCTGGATGAGGACCTGACTGCCCATCCTGGGCTGTAATAGGCCATGGAGGCTGAGGGAGAAAGGCCCCGCCCAGTCCCTTTGCCCTCCTTCTGAGGGGCATGGAAGGGTTCCCTGAGCACACAGAATTGGGGTTTGGAAGTCGAGATGCAGGACTGTGCCTGGTTTTGGTCCCTGTGGCAGCCCTCCTGGAAGGTGGCAGCTGTCCCCCTAGTTTCTCCCCCAGACTCCTTTTCTCCCACCCTCCTCTGCAAAGTCAGAGGATGCAGAAACATGTGATGTGAGGAATTTTTAAAGAATGAACCTGGAGTCACTTGGCCTGCAAAAGAGACGCTTTGGAAATACGTAATGTCACTCTCAAATCTCTGACAAAGGGGCAAACTGACTCTCTGTGATCTTGGGAAGCAGCAGCAGCAACTGACTTAGTAGATGTGGGTGCAGTGGAAGATGTGCTGGGATGATACAGGGATTTCAAGTCCCCCCACACAGCACCAAGACTGCCCCATTGCCCTGGGCTTCCTTTCTGCCTCTGAAAATCCCCCAGCACAGGGATGGCAGTAACTTTCCCACGAAACCCACAGCTTGGAGGGAGGTCTCAAGGAGGACAGGGTTTGGAGAAAAGGAGTGCTGTGATCCATTCACAAGGGCTAGGGATGTCAGGGGCACCTGTGCTGGGCATTGGTAATTTCTGGCCTGGCATTGCTCTTTGCACTGGAGAGTCTCAAAAATGGTGCTTGAAATGGAATGGTGTTGCCTTGGATGTGCTGCGCTGCATTCCCCTGTATTGGGATGTCTTCTGATGCAAGCTGCCAGGGCCCTGAGGACCCTCTACTGCGGGTGGGTTGGGAGCAAACTGGGAGCCTTCAGGGGGTTAGGTTACACGATCTCCGGCCACGCGGGAGGATGTAAATCCCATGTGTGTATATGACTGTGCTGTCATCCAGCTGGAGATGAACGCTCACAGGCTCCCTGGAAGGATCTGAATGCAGTTTATTCATGCCAGCTGACTTTAGGCACATGAAGAATGGCCTTCCCAAGTGGTACTAGTGGTAAAGAACCAGCCTGCCAACACAGGAGATGTAAGAGATGTGGGTTGGATTGAGTTGGGAAGATCCCCTGGAGGGGGATCCCACTCTAGTATTCTCCCTTGGAGAATCCCATGGACAGAGGAGCCTGATGAGCTACAATCCCTAGGGGTGCACAGAGTCGGACATGACTGAAGCAACTTACCAGGCGCACACATGAAGAATAGCGCCTTTAGACAAGGCTGGCATAATTAGAAGACGGAGGAAGAGCGTGCACTCTGGCATCTGACGGACCTAGTTTTAAGTCCCAGTTTTGCCATATCCTGGATGTGTGCCCTCTGTTGCCCTCAAGACTCTCATCCGTCATGGAGTCCAGTGAAAGAGCTGCCTGTAACAGGTTGCTGTGGCGATTACATGAGGTGACACAAGGAAATCGCTTTGCCCAGGGCCTGGCTCATGTCAGGCTGAACAAATGATCTCTACGCTAATTAATATAGTTTTAATAAAATGCAGTCCCCTGGGAGCCTGATTGAGTGGAAGGATGGTAATAATTTGTAATCAGCCTGTCAGCAGTGTCTAGGCAAGTGGCTACTTTCTGAAGAGTTTCCAGTCACCTATTTCACAGAGCTGTCGTGACATTCTTCCTACAAACGTGCTGGCACTCTTTGACTTAACCCAGCATCTCTCCAGAGCGGGAAGCAGTACTCTATCCCCTGGTTACCTGCTCTGGCCCCAGCGCTCTCCCTTCCAGCCTCTTATTAATCCTCTCAAGGGCTGGGAGGGAAGTGTTATCATCTCCACTCTCCTGGTGAGGACAGAGAACAATCCCCAGGGCCCCAGAGCTGTCAAGGGGCAGCCAGGCACGCAGACCCAGTTCTGCCTGATTCTCCATCCAAATCACTGCCTGTGACCCACAGCTGCTTCTAGAGAGAGCCAGGATGCCCCCGATTCCAGCCTGTGATCCCAGAGTCACCCAGAATTAATCTGGGAGCTTTCCCCACTGGTCTGAGTCCCATAGAAAGGGATTGCATGGGAACCCCATCCCTTGCACGTGGTGACTTTGCTCACTGAACACCAGAGCTGCTGGGAGTGGGCGAGCAGGGAAAGCAGCTTTGAAGTCTTCCCTCACGCTGAGCTGCAGAAAGTGCTTGTTGTCTTATGCAGAGAGCAGTTGAGGATATCAAAGGGAAGATGGGATGTTAAATTTTGAGTGATCAATGTTTAATAGTCAGAGTTGTAAGCTGTCATGAGTGATGCTCCAGGAGGGATTCGGCATGAATACCAGGATTTGCGATGCAATCTCTGAGGGGAGGATCTAGCCCTCCAGAGTCCCTGAGTGAGAGCTCTGATGTGGGGCCCACACCCCCACCATCCCCAGACTTGTCTTGGAGACTTGACCAGAACGTGGGCAGGATTAGGGAAGAAGGGTGCAGATACAGCCTCCATATGCCCCAGGAGCACCCCTTCCTGCACAGGTCCATTCATCCAGCAGATGCTTTCAAGGTAACTAGGTACAGATTGAGGTTCATGTGGCCAAAAGGACCCCCTCCCCTTGCCTTGTGACCAGCAGATCTGGAATAAGTCTTCCCAGGACTGTCCACTCTTGCAGGCTGCCACTGCAGCAGAAAACGTGGCCCTGAGTCCCAGGCCCAGGCCTGTTTCCTTTGGAGCTCATGCTTTCTTGACAGGGAGGCTGTGAACCAGGCCATGGGTGGGGAGGAGCTCTCCTTAAAAGCTTTTTTGGCTGGAAGGCAAGAGGCAAGCCAGAGTGTCCCCCACTGGTAGCCTTCTTCTGTTCCCAAATTTGGGCATCACGAGAGGAATGAGACGGGCTCAAGTGAGTTCCAGGAGATCCAGTTGAGCCCAGAGATGTGGTAAGAAACAAACCTGGGATGAGGGCAAACTTGGGGCATCAGCCTACCTGTGTCACGTGGGGTCAGTGAGTCCACTGCCTGAGGGAGCCCACGACTCCTGAGCAAAACACAATTTCATAACTCTTTGGGGGATAAAAGCTTTTATTTACTTCTTTCCCAAAGCTTTGGAATTCTTTCTGAACATCAAATAACTTCTGGCAAACACATCCTGATGAGTAACACGGAGTGAAACAGAACCAGATGGGCTCACTGACTCCAGGCTGCACACTGGAGGAGGAAGGGCAGACCCCATTTGGAATGAGGCCAGGCTTTGGGCCACAGGAGGCCCACCCAGTGGGGATACAGCCTTCCCCAGGAGGGAGTCAAGGTCCCCTGGGCTTCACCAGGAGATGGGGCCATGCCGCCTGCCGCCAGCTTTGCTGGTAAGAGAAACGAGCACAGGCCGCAGCTTGGGGGTGCCCATCTTATCACCACTGGCAGCGATGGCCATGGGGGGCTCTGGGGCAGGGACCGGGGTCATGTGGTGAGTTAGGATGCTAGCTGCCTAAACAATATCCATCCCTCCTTTCTTTCTTGTATATGGAACCCCTGAATTTGTTCAGCTGAAAGAGTACATTTCCCAGGCTCAATTTCAACCAGGGAAACGCTGTGGCTGATCTGGCCAATGAGAGCCACAAGCACCGGCCATTTCCAGGGATGCCTGGAAATTTTGCTTGTCTCCTACAAGCACTGCCTCTTCCTCATTGCCACTTTCTTGAATTCCAGGAGTATGAACATGACCCTAAGCACCAAACATGGTGGACACAATGGAGAAGCCCAGACCTCAGTGGTTCCATGGAGCCACCTCACCTTGGAAATTTGGCCCTTCGGACAAAACGTTTAATGAGAAAAATGTATCGTTCTTTGATTAAATAGTTGTTCCTTGGGTTCTCCATGACACAATCAAAAGCAAATCCCATACCAAGATTGTCAGCCCCAGCAATGTACAGACTCCCAAGATTTGCTACTCTCTCCTCCTGGACTTCAACATCCTCCCAGCTGCCATGGGGTCTCCCAGGAGAAGTCACCTCTGCAGCTATTGAGGCCTCAGGCCATCCACTTCCTTCCCCATCTGAGACCTTCAGCCATGTGCTCCATCTCACCTCTAGCCCCTCCTCCAAACCAAGATCCTGTCTCTTCAGGCAAAACCAGGGTGTTAGATTTGTGGATCTTGGGTATAAGATGACAGCCCTCTAGTTTGTTTGGGACTGCAGGGTTTCAGCTCGGGACTTTCCAGGTTACTATGCGGAATGTCCAAGGCAAACCAGAATAAGGTGGTCACCTTAAGATATCAGAGCCTCGCAGGAAATTGGGGAGCTGTTCTGGTAGCATGGACTCTTAGTAGCAGAACCATTTGTAGGACAAAATCTTAGGTGCAATTCCAGTATATAAAGCAGAGCTGGATGGGACTACTCTGGGAAAGCCCTGAGGATTCCGCCAAGCATTACTGGAAACTGCTGTAGCCTGGAAGGGAAGTGACATGCCCTTATCTGGCAACCCCTGACCACACTGCTTCTCCTTTAAGGCCCCGCTCTTTTGTCACCTCCTCTGTGAAGCCTTCCTTGACTACCTCCTCCCCTAGGTCATAATGCCTGGGCCATCTGGTGTTTCAACCTGAAACTGCCTTTCCCTGTCTATTTACTTAGCTGGTACCAGTACCAGACCCAGGCTTGGACGGGCTATCATCATTATGTCCCCATGGATGATCATGTCTACATATAGTTGCCTTATAGTCCGTTGTTGAGTGAATGAATGAACCAATCAATCAATGACTCAGTTTTCTCCAAGTAGGGTATGTATTATTTTAAACAACTGTTGATGGGAGTGTAAATTGGTACAGCCACTCTGAAAAACAGTATGGCGGTTCCTCAAAAAGCTAAAAATAACAGTTGCCATATGAATGAGCCAGCAATCCCACTCCTTGGCATACACCTTGACAAGTCTATAATTCAGGAAGCTACAAGCACCCCTATACTCATAACAACACTATTTACAATAGCCAAGACACAGAAGCGGGCTAAAGGTCCACTGACGGATGAATGGATAAAGAAGATATATATATATATAATGAAATACTACTCAGCCATCACAAAGAATGAAATAATACTATCTGCAGCAACATGGATAGACCTATAAATTATCATAAGTGACAGTGAAAGACGAATATCATATGATAAAACTTACATGTGGACTCTAAAATATGAAACAATGAACGTATTTACAAAACAGAACCAGACTCACAGACATAGAGAGCAGGACTGTGGCTGCAAAGGAGGGAGGGCTGGTGGGAGAGGGAAGGATTAGGAGTTTGGGACTAGCGGATCCCAACTATTATATATAGAATGGATAAACAAGGGCTTACTGTAGAGCACAGGAAATTATATTTAATATCCTGTAGTAAACCATAATGAAAAAGAATATATATATGTGTGTGTGTGTGTTTATCTGAATCATTTTGCTGTATATCAAAAACGAACATAATTTATAAATCAACTATACTTCAAAAAAAATAAATTTTTTAAAGAGAACAAAAAAGAAAAAGGAACAGCGGCCATTCGTCACGTGTCACTGGCTGTCCCCTGCCCCTTGCCTGACACTCTCTCACTGACATTGGCCTGATTTCCTTCTGGAACTTTCTTCTTCCCATTGTGTGTGGTCCTGGTGGAGAGAAATCTTAGTCTTCTGCCTCCCATTACAAAAGCCAGCTCCCTACATCTCCTGGTCTACCCTAGAGAGGAGACACGTGTCCAGACATCTCTTCTGGGACTTTGCATCTGGAGTGAGTGATGCAGGGTGTCAGTCAGGCTTATTGGTTGCT
Source organism: Oreotragus oreotragus (assembly GCA_006410675.1). Taxonomy (NCBI): domain Eukaryota; kingdom Metazoa; phylum Chordata; class Mammalia; order Artiodactyla; family Bovidae; genus Oreotragus; species Oreotragus oreotragus. Next base: position 78,649 of record SJYX01012848.1, on the reverse strand, counting down.
GGCAATAGTATCAGATCTGGTCAGCTTGAGGCAGAAAGGGGGATTTATTCAAAACGAGATGAGATGGCCCACAGACTCACTGGGAAAGATGGGAACAAACCAACAAAAAGGCCAGGTCACATCTGGCACGGCCAAGCCCACTCATGGAGTGAGCATGGTAGGGCACAGATGCTGCTCCACAGCTCCTGGGCACTGGCCAGTGGCGCCCTGGGAAGTGGGTTTTGCTGCTGCAATTGCTGTCCCCAGCCTCCTGCCATGAACAGTGATGTGCCTTGTCCCTGTTCCATGGCCTCACTTGCTCCTGGCTTGCTGTATGGGTCGGGGGCTTGGAGGCTGACCAGTCTGGGCAGACACCTGTGCCCTAGCTGCAAGGGATGCTGAACCACAAGAATGCATCACTCCAGCCCACAGTGGAAGGCTGATCCTGCCGCTTCCCCCCAAGACTTCTAGGACAGAGGATTTCTCAAGCCTAGGAACGAGGGGTCATCAGATGACAGACAAACAAAGAGAATGGCAAAAGCCACTGAGCCCAGAGGCAGAGGGAGGGACTGCGGGTCATCCGTCCCAGCGACGGTGGCATGCAGACCAGATGTCCCCACTATCAGGCGGTGGCTGTGGCTCTTAATCCAAGCCCTCGGGAGAGGCCTGGGCCCCTGCCCCTCCCCGAGGCTGCTTCTCTGGGCTCCTGTCACTTCTGTGAGCTCCCGACATCCTGCCAATAAATTCCATTTTGCTGAAGTTAACCAGTGTTACTGTCTGCTGGCTGCAGCCAAGCAACACTAAGTGAAACCACATGTAAACATGAGTCCACACTGCTTGTAGAACACTAAGGCAGCCCTGATAAGGCCACAGGCCTCCTGACACCACCCGCTCCCCAGCCAGCATCTCCCTTGCGGGAACCACTAGTGAGTGTCTCCCAGAGCTTACTGGTCATGCTTCTCTACACACGTGAGTAGCCCTAGTAAACATCTCCTGGGAATAATATTCCATCTCATTGTGCCTGAGATGTCTCCAATTGTGAGATATGCTGTTGATTTTTGTGCTACCAAGAAGGAAGAAAAAGTTGCCAATGAAACCACGACTTGATGTTAAGATGTATCAGTTATAAATCACATCTCAATTGCTGGTGTAAGACATGGGAAAAAATATGGTCATAGCAAGGACTAATTTATTTAGCCCTTACCAGGGACCATGTGCTCAGTCGTGTCAGACTCTTTTGCGATTCCAAGGACTATAGCCTGCCAGGCTCCTCTGCCCATGGAATTTCCCAGGCAAGAACACTGGAGTGGGTTGCCATTTCCTTCTCCAGGAGATCTTCCTGACCATGTGTGCACTGTGCGTCTGTGTCTGTGTGCGTATATCTGCATTGTGTGCCTATGTGTGTCCATGTGTGCATGTGAGCCTGAGTCTATGGGTGCTGAGGCACCTGCACATGTATTTGTTCTCTTCAGAAGGACCATATTAGATGTACATCCTGCCCTGTGCTTTGTTCATTCAGTACACTCCTGGAGTCTCCTGTCTCAGAACATGTTTCTCCCCCATTCTTTCTAACTGCTGAAATAACCACCGAAATGCCTCTAGCCCTTCTCGCACTGATAGGCATTAAGGTTGTTGCCATTTCTGACTCTGCCTGATGAGCCCGCAATAAACAGCCTCCAACGGGCCTCCATGAGCACATGTGTAAGTGTTTCTGTAGGGTGGACAGAAAGAAGGTGCAGCAGAAGGCACGTGCATTCTGAACGTTCAGAGTGAAGTCATTCCCCCACCGTCTCAGGGAACACTCTCTATCTCTCCCGGTGGGGGAGTGGGCAGCAGTCTGGACAAGCATATACCCCAGAGTGAGTATGGGCACCTCCCTATGATTTCTACCCAGATCTGCGGACTGTCTCAGCCCTCACCCTCCTCAGCATCAGAGGCATTAGCACCGCTGACCTCCTCGCCTCCCTCCTCTCTCAGCCCAATAAATCCACAGCCTCAGTTCGGCCACTCTACATTTCAAGTCCTGGTCACCGACTCCTCACTCCTGGCCTGGCATTCACATTGTCTAGAAGTTAACCTCCCAAAGGGAGTGGCAAGGGATGCTAAAAGGCATTCTCAAGAAAGGGCATCCCTTATCAAGGAAGTCTGATAGACCCCAGGAAAAGTAGAGCTGTGGCAGGACTTCTCAGCGTCTTTATGGAGTGACCCAAACTACAGTTACCATCTCTGCCGAACTCAGAACACATCAGAGGAGCAGCCCCAACTGGCTCCATGACCAGCCAACGGGAAGGTGCCTGAGCCAGCCAGGAGCACCAGCAGCTCCAGCCCTCCCTCTCCTGCTCTCCGCGGCGGCCCCAGTGCCCACAGGCCCCTGCTCTCCTCTAGGCCTTTGTGTACCATGCTCTACCCTCTCCAGTCTTCCCTGTGTGATGCAGAGGAAAGAGAGTTGGCTAGGGACAGACCTGGTCACCTGAGGCTCAAGACTTGGGCCAGTTACTTAATCTCACTATGCCTCAGTTTCCTCGCCTTTAAAATGGGGGAAAATCCACTAGCTATCTGGGGTGATATTTTGCAGTTAATGTGTGCTAATAAAGAGAGACCAGACAGAAACGTGCTTTGCATGGAGTAGGGCTTCAGTGAAAGCTGGCTAGCAGGGAGGCAGGAGAACTGAATTCCAGATCTCCCCATTGCCCACTGTCTGCTCCTGGCCGCATCACCCTCTTCCTCAGCATCTCTGCTCCCTCATTTGTTAATGGAAGGCTAGGTGAGTCTCTACCTTCAGAGGCTCCCAGCCTTGGTCTTGGTCAACCTGGCATTCCCAGAGCCTGGCATGGAAACTGCCATGAGGCACCCATCAGTGAGTGTGGGGTGAGCTAGGCTGAATACAGGGGTCCCTGGAAGGAGAAGGAAGCACTGACTTAATGCATCAACAAGACACAGCCCTGGGACAGGCTCTAAGCAGGGAGCAGGGGGAGAGACGTGCCCAGCAGGGAGCCTCCTTGCATTCCTGAAACCCTGGGAAGTGTTACTCAGCTCAGGAGGAATCTAGAAGAGCGGGAGGAATTCAAGAAAGGTTTCATGAAAGGGGAGGGACTCAAGAAAGCCTGGAATGATGGATAGGATTTTATTTGGCTCCAGGGAGTAAGGTTGGATATTGCAAGAGTGCTATTCACAGAGTAATCCCAAGAGGAGAGAGCATAGAAGTTGGTTGAGCCTTCATGGTGTCAACCCAGGCACCTGCATAGATGTCTGGGGACCTACACTCTGCTCAGGAGTGAAGCAGACGCAACTTCCCTGCCCTGCCTGAACAGAGATAAGATCTATTCCCTTGGCAAACAAAGCCAGGTCTCCCACCCACTCCCAGGCTTGCCAGCCCTCAGTGGGCTGAGAGCAGCTCTGTAGGTTTACCCATCCCCCGAAGAAAGAGGGTGTCTCCTCTCGACAGAGACAAATGAGACGCGACATCCTCCCGGCTCAGCCGCCTGGGAGACACAGACATCCCTCACGCCCATTACGAGTTTCCCTCCACTGCTCCCTCATTATCTCTGCCAGGGTGTCCTCAGGCCAAAATAACGCACCCAGACCCTGCCTCTACCTGGGTATCATTATCATGACTCCCACTTGAAATTATTTGTTTTTCTCTATTGATCTCGGTTCGACACTGGAAAAATGTATTCTTTGTAAGGCATTCCCAAGGGCTTAATTTGTCCGTGTTGGAAGCCTTTTTTAATAGGATTCTGCCCCATTGTTTATTCTGAACATTGAGTTCCGCGAGCCGGGATTCAGCTCTTTTAATAGAAACTCATTACTGGGGTCCCTCTGCATCAGAAAGCTGATACTGGCACTGTGAGGAGGAGACAAATTAGGAGCCTGCCAAGGGCCCGTCTGATCAGAAAGCCCCTCAGGAGGCTGAGTTGCCATGCAACTCCCTCCACCCTCCTCCTGTTAGAGGGAGGCTGGGCAGAGAGCCCTCGGGTCTGTGAGCCTACTCCAGAGCTCACTGGTGACCCAGTAACCCCTCCATCCCTGCCTACTTTTGGCTCTCATAAGCTCTTCCTACCTTGAATAGAAGACTCCAGTCTCCTGGAGCAAGGCTTCTCAGAGATGACACCCAGCACCTTCACATCAGAATCCCCTAGGGTGCTGGTGTAAATTCAGGCTCCCTGGTTGCCTCTAGACAGAAATCCTCTGCCAGATGGTTCACACCTCAGGGGGGATCCCTGCTTTTGAGAGCCTTCCCTGTGCCCAGGACTGGCCAGTTTCATAGGGCCATCCATATGAGATTCCCATGCTTGGACCTGGTCCTGTATGAACCCTATTCCCCATTTGTTTCCCTTCCTCAGAGATGGTGTGCCCCTCTACCACCACGTCACTGCCTCTAGGGGTCAACCAGATGCCCCATGGAGGTCCTAGCACTCATATATATTGGGTGAATCCAGGGCTCTGTGGTTAGGCCCTTCTTGTACCAGGCAGACAGCTTGGCGAGTGAATTACTCTACTAGCCAGCCAAGTATCTCTTTCTCAGGATCACGTGAGTTTGGGCCTGTAGAATGGTGCTCACATGATTTTGAGTGACTTAAAATATTTTGCCTTGACTTCAAAAAAGGAAAAAAAAAAAAAAAAAAAACTGGCTTGAGGCCCTGTACACTCTAGGGGAAACCCTGCCTTGAGACAGACTAAAATAGTAGCAGTGAAGAGGAAGCCCAGGAAACTGCATTTTTACAAATGCCCCCAAGGAATTCAGATGCTCACTAAAGTTCAGAGCATATTGGAAGTGTGGTGACGAAAGGGAAAGAGAGTGGTTTGTAGAGTTACTCAGAACTGAGCTCAAGCTGTGTTGCAAGCCAGCAAATTCCTAACCCTCTCTGAGTCTCACTTTGCACTCATAAATATTTTTGGTCCATAGTGGCTCTAAGAGCCTTTTTAGGAGCAGCTGCTGCTGCTGCTAAGTTGCTTCAGTCGTGTCCGACTCTGTGCGACCCCATAGATGGCAGCCCACCAGGCTCCCCCATCCCTGGGATTCTCCAGGCAAGAACAGGATTCTTCAAGCAAGAACACTGGAGTGGGTTGCCATTTCCTTCTCCAATGCATGAAAGTGAAATCGCTCAGTCGTGTCTGACCCTGCGCGATCCCATGGACTGCAGCCTACCAGGCTCCTCCATCTATGGGATTTTCCAGGCAAGAGTACTGGAGTGGGGTGCCTTCGCCTTCTCCGTTTTAGGAGCAAGGTAACCTGTAAATCTTGCATTTGTAAGGCTGGGACCGTGCCTAGTTCTGAACCCAGTCTATGACAGGAATCTAAGCAAGAATGACTGGAATCACTGAATCACTCAGTCAACAAGTATTTACTGAAATCCTACTCTGTGCCAGGCACTGTACTCTATGATGGTAAGACAAAACAGCCTCAGTCCTTTGCCTTCATAGGGGAAGACAGATATGAAGAGATGAAAGACAATTCATAAACATGTATTTAGTGGCAGCAGTGACTGGTCCTACAGAGGGCAGAGCGGCCTGGCATGAACAGGGGATATGCTCAGGTAAGCATCTGAGGGGGTGAGGGAAGGCTTCTCAGAGTAGTGATGCATCCCCCAGGGACCTGGAGGCAGAGCAGGACGTGCCAAGCAAACGCAGCACTCTCTGGTCTAATTTCTGCCTTTCAGGGGCCTCTTCCCCTCTTGGAGACAGCTCTTTTTGGAAGTAAATAAAGATGATTGATTTGACAGCTGCTCTGCCCAGAATCCAAACAGGCTCAGTGGGTTTGCCAGGGGGCACATAAGCAGAGGCATGGCATCGCCAAGGCCTGGTGGTGTGCCAGCCATCGGCCAAGCGCACCCCATGCACTATCTCATCAGATACCCACAATAGGCTGCTGTTAAATGTTATCCCCATTTAACAGATGAGAAAGCTAGAGCTCAAAAAGGATCAGTCACTTGTCACCTAAGTAGGGTCACAGAGTTAATAAAGGAGAGAGCCAGGATCCAAGCCTGGGCAATGTGACCTCTACTGTCCCTAGGCTGAGGCCCCCACCTGTGACACTGTCTTCAGAACCCTCTCAAGAGGGGTCACCTTTTCCGTGTAGAGAAGAATCAAGCACACTTTAAAGTCACCTAAGAGAGAGTCGATTTGAATGATACAAAACTGCACGAAATGTTTTGCGAAAGGGCTGAAGGGTAGTGAAGCTGGGATTGCCCCTCAACAGCTCCCAGGATGACTTCCAGCCTCAGCGACCCCATTCTACAAGAGGAGGAGCTGGGCCTGCGGTTCTCCAGCCGTGTTCCTTAGAGCCCTGGGCTTCCGCAGAGGCGTCCTGGGGCTGCCCTGGGTGGGTGCTGGGCCATCGCTCCCATCAGTCCCTGAAGAAAAACACTGGTTTTGCAGCAGGCATCTGCTGGGAGACAGTATCTGAGGCTGTGACAGCACAGATGACTGTGACAAGCTCTTCTTCTTTCCCATCACTCTTAAGTCAGTCTGCATTCACGGAGCAGACATCATGCTGTGAGCTGAATGTCAAGGATCCAGACAGGTCCCTGCCCTGGAGGAGTACGTTGGCCAGTGGAGGAGGTGCCCAGGGCCAGTGCCTAGGTAACCAGGTGCCATGAGTCACAAGAGGGTTCCTGCCCTACTTGGGCAGAAGCTCAGAATAAAGCAGAGACCAGGTTGGTATTTAAACCCAGAACTCTTGGCAGCCAGTGCCAAGCTTTCCCCCAACCCTACCTACATCAGGTAAATTGAACGGGGCATCAATAAAACGGCCATTTAATGATAGAGCCTCAGGAGGTGAGTGGAGCTGCAGGGACAGAGGCTAAGAGGGCAGGCAGGAGCCGAGTCATCAGACAGAGGCAGAAGATCAGGGCAGATCACATAGCCAAGCTGGATTTGAAAAAGAGCCCCTGATGGTCACGGTCAAGTGTCTGCCATGGGGGAGGGGGGATTACCAAGGCGTTCTTCTAGTCAATTATAATGATCGATAATATTTATTGAGCACCGTACCAGTCAGGAGAGGCTGAGGATGCCAAAGCAATAAGTAGCTCTAAATTCTCAGTGCCCTCATACAGCAAACGTTTGTTTACTGCTTACACAACATTCACTGCAGATCCTAGCAACTCTCCAGGATGGGTGATCGCCATGCACTCACTCAGCCACACGGCTGACAAGCTCTTCACCACCCAAAGCTGTCCCATACGACCTCCGTCAGGACTGCAGCGTGAGAGACAAGAGGGTGAGGCACTGGCTTTTCGCGATCCCCATTCAGAAGTGACACCTGTCACTGCTGCTCACACTTCCTAGGCCTGAGCACGGCATTTGGTCCACTCGACTTCAAGGGCGTTGATGGTCACCTTCCAGAGGTCATTTCTCGTTGCATATAAGGAAACAGAGACACAGAGAGAATGAATGGAAAATACCTGTCCAAGTCACACAGCTGGTAGCGGAAGATTAATACATCAAACTCAGATGGTCTGGGGGCTTAGCTCTCACTCTACTTCCTCCCAGACGCTCAGAGGCCAGTGGTACTTCAGGAATAGTCAGTCCGCTACTGTCAGAGTGCTGCCCTTCATTAGCCCAATGAAGGAACCCATGTCCTTAAGGCATTAGATAAATTGGGAGAGGGATGTCGTACTCCCTTGCGACCTGGGACCATCAGTAGCCTGTGTAGAAGACAAGTGAACAGACCAAAATGCTTATCAACGAGGAAGGGAAGCAGGTGCTACAGGACTGCAAATCCACCACGAGTGGCTTCTGCTGGCACCAGCAAGAAGGGGGCTCCCTGGAAACCAGGTAGCTTGCCAACAAACTCTTTAATCACAAATGCCAAATGCAGGGGGTTATAAACAGGTCATCACTGTGGTTCCCCCCATGCACTGGGGACTGAGATTTCCATTTCAAGACAGGGGAAATAATAAGTACCCACTGACTAGCATATCCAGGTTTATTGACTTGAAAGGTCATATATTGATGGACAAAAAGCCAAGGTCAATATTTGATTTTGAGGAACAATAAATCTTGATATTCACGGAAAGATGCCTTCAATGCAGGTGCTATTGGGCAGGACAGGGACTCCTTTATGGCGGGGGGAGGGGGGCGGGTTCCTGCCTCCTCTGCAGTGGGTGAAGGGCTCTCTTGTGTGGAATATCAGGAAGGAGGCCTGTGTGTGTTTAGCAGTTTCTAGGTAGCACCAGTGGGTGCATGTTTTAAAGAAAGCCTGGGAAAAAGAGAAGCAGGCAGTTTTCAGAGGGCTGCCATTTTTGTCCCTGTTCACACAGATGGAGGGAAAATACCCACCCTGCTCCCTGTCCCCACTGCCTGCTCCCCCCGGTCTGCCAGTAACTGAGATTCACCTCCACCTTGGCTAATTTGGAATGTGGATGAAATTTCCCTTTATCTGCTTTCCAACTCTCTACTCACCAACCCTTCAGTGTCTTCATCTCCCCATGCAGAGTTGGGTGCATTGCCACAGACAGGTGTGCCATGGAAATCACAGCTGATGCAAACCCATCAGTATCTGCCTTAAAGAGGGAACTTGCTACACCCTCCTCCCTTTCCAGGCCCTGACCTCCACCTCATCCTTCTACGTCACAGTAGGGCCACCCAGACTGCTTACCATCCTTGCCCAGTTGGACATTTTGGACCCTCACGAGTTTGATTGTGCTGTGGCCATTGCTAGAAATCTTTTCTTCTCCTTCCATCCCTCTCTCTGTAAACCTCCTCCTGGGAAAATTTCACTAATCCTGAAATTGCTCATTTGACACTATCTCCTTGATAAATCCCTCTCTACCCAGGTAGATCAGCCTCCTCCCTCCATCTACTCGCATATCTCTCCTTCTACCCCAGATACCTCCATCTACCCCAGATTCCTCCATCTATCCCCATATCCCTCCATCTATCCCCATATCCCTCTGCCTATCCCCATATCCCTCCATCTACCCCCGTATCTCTCCATCTAGTCCCATATCCCTCCATCTACCCCCAAATCCTTCCATCTATCCCCATATCCTTCCATCTATCCCCATATCCCTCTGCTTATCCCTATATCCCTCCAGCTAACCCCATATCCCCCTATCTACCCCCATATCTCTCCATCTACCCCCATATCCCTCCATCTACCCCCGTATCTCACCATCTACCCCAGATACCTCCATCTACCCAGATTCCTCCATCTACCCCCATATCCCTCCATCTATCCCCATATCCCTCTGCCTATCCCCATATCCCTCCATCTACCCCTGTATCTCTCCATCTACCCCCGTATCCCTCCATCTACCCCATATACCTCCATCTACCCCCATATCCCTCTGCCTATCCCCATATCCCTCTGCCTATCCCCATATCCATCTGCCTATCCCCATATCCCTCCATCTACCCCCGTATCCCTCCATCTACCCCCTATACCTCCATCTATCCCCATATCCCTCTGCCTACCCCCATTTCTCTCCATCCCTATTCTGGCTCTTGCTTCCTCCCATGTGCCATTTTTGCTCATATGTCCATTCGTATTCACTTTTCCGGGATTGCATGTTTGAAGGACAAGGTTGCTCCTTACCTAATTCTGAGTCCCCATTGCCTGGCCCTGGTAAATACTCAAGTGTGTTTGTGGAATGGGTGGCTGAACCGTGGGAAGGACAAATAGATCAGGTAAGGGACTCAGAGCAGAGCCTAGGCAGGAGGAGGGAGCAAGGCCTGCAGGGACCATAGAGAGGGAGGTGAGCACAGGAAGCTGGGGTGCTGCTCAGCAGCATCCTATCTGGCTCCTCATTCTCACCAGCAGCTGCCCTGACGGTATTAATCAAGGCCAGAGCGCGTAGAAATATCAGTCCACTGTGTTCTATTCAAGTTCCCTGGAACTAAATTATGTTGTCAGGATCGGACAGAGCAGGAATGGAAAAGACCAGGCTGGATGACATGGGGCTGTTAAAAGGAGATGAATGAGCCCAGTGGTTTCCATTCAATTTTTCAAGGTTTCCCAAGGCAAGTCTGACAAATACCACCTTATAATTCTCAGGCACCCTGCGCAGTCTCTTCCACACTCTCATTTTTTTCATTTCTGCCCGTCAGATTAGAAGGACAAGGGATTCTTCTTTCTGTCTCACATCTGGGGAAATGGAGGAACTGGCATGAGGGGAGCACTTTGACCAGAGTCAAGGTCAGGCCAAGGTGAGGGCAGGAAGCAGAACTCAGTTCACAGTGCAATGCCCACGCCGTTACCCACCTGCTCGGTTTCCTCTGTACAGAGCTGGCCAGACTTGCCTCTCAGGGCTGCAGCAGAGTCTCAGGAAGATCACGCACTTGAAAGCACATCTAATTGAAAAAGTGCTGTTCATTTATTCACCCAGCACTATTTGAGCACATACCGTGTTAGTATGTACTAACTAAGCCGTGTTAGTGCTTCTTATTTAAGAGTTGCTGTAAGAATGTAGAAAGAGGCTGAGAACTAGAAATAGATACACATGGGGCTTCATATCTGTCTCACCACTCAGTAGCTGTGTGATATTGAGTTGGATATAAAGCCTCTCTGATTCTCTTCAGGTGATTGTCAGGACTGAATCAGTTGAAGACATGACAGCAGCTGGCACAGTTCCTTGTAGGAAGAAAGTTGTAAATAAGAAGTTATTGAATCTGAATGTGTCCTCCCACACAAGAGCAGGTGTGTCTTTCCTCTCTGTAGGAGGAGCATCTCTGTTCAAGGGAGGCATGAACCTAACTTCCAGCTCTGCAGTGTGCTGCAGTGCTCAGCATATCTCAAAACCCAGTGGTGAGTAAGCCTCAGTTGTAAACAAAGGACTAATTAAATTAGCATAAATGATTTTATGTAAATTAAAGAGCCACGTTGCAGCTGTTTATTGGTAGCAGCATCAGATCCTGACACTGCAAGGCTTGTTTAAAATTAATGTGCATAAATGCTCCAAATATCATATTATTAATAATGATAATAATGTTGATGAGGATAATAATAAACATATTCTCATAACAATGCCTCCTGGCTGGTTCTAAAGTCACAGCAGGGAGTGTGCTGAGTGTCACAGATCCTCAGGGAAGCAGCCAGATTACACAGCTCCTTCGCAGCCTCCCAGCCTTTAGTCGTGGCGCCATTTTGGTTTCTACTACTGGATTCTGCTAACTTTTGGCCTCTTCAAATCCTGTCCATCTTTCAAGGTCTTACTCAAGGCCACTGCTATGAATCAGCCCAGTCAACCTGAACTATATAAAGCTCTCTCCCTTCTTTCAATTTCTGAAACAACTTTTTCCCATCACTCTTGTCACCTATTAGCTCCTGGAACTCATCTCAGATCTGTAAGGTAGGTGGCAGGTATATTTACGATTCCCATTTTATAGATAAGCTAATAGAGGTCAAAGAGTAAAAGCTACTCAAGGTAACATAGCTAAGAAACTACAGAGCCAGGACTAAACTTCCCTCCAGCTCATATATCCCCAAGAAGCACCTAGCCAAGAGATTGGCATATAGTGGATAATTAGTGAGTGTTTATTAGGAAAGAGGGAGGAAGGAACATATGAACGAAGGGATGAGTGAATGAAAAACTTTGCAGAGTGAAGTGGTTAAAATCCCTCAATATAACAATGACCGCCCTCTTTATTACTACCTATCCAAGAGTCAATCCATCAACAAAACTTTTTTTGTTACTGACCACATATTGATAAACACTCCCTGAGTCTAAGCCCAAACGTCAGTCCATCCATGTTGCTCAAGGGAAGACATACCCAGAGTCCCTTCGTGAGAAATTTAGAAAGGAACCCCACCCCAAGCAGGCTTGGTAGTTGAACAAGAGTCCACTTCACCCTTATGATCAGTTGCCAACCCACACAACCACACATGATGGCCCTAGATTGAGCAAGGGCTAAAGGATGCTGCAAAGCAGCGGTGTTGCCTTCGCAGGGTCCAATGTTACTCTTGCTCTTCATGGTAGCATCAGGCAGGGGCAGGGACCACCTGCCTAGAGGTGTGTGTGAGTGTGAGTGTGTGTGCTCCACTAGACTGTGACCCTCTCAAGTACCAGATGTCAAGGGTTGTAGGGAAAATATTGGTTTCTGAACCAGACCAACTTGGGTTTGAATTCTAACCCTCACTAGCATTGTGGATAGAATTCTGGGGACCCAAGTACCTGGACAGGAAGAATGACACGTTTCGGTTACAAATGGAGGCAAGAAATTACAGTAGTATTTGCAGTAGCTGAGAGTTTTGTCACTAGTAGAAATTGCAGTATTCTCCTGCGATTAACGTTGCTGCAGTTGTTTCAAAGTATTGAACACAGCAGGAACCAGCCAAGTTTTTGGTGAAGGTCCAGGTAGTAAATATTTTGGGCATTGCAGACCACGCATTCTCTGTTGCAACTACTCAGCTCTGCTGTGGTAGCGCTAAAGCAGCCACGTGCGTGTGTGCATGCTCAGTCATGCCCGACTCTTTGCAACCATATCTGCCTATCCCCATATCCCTCCATCTACCCCCGTATCCCTCCATCTACCCCATATACCTCCATCTATCCCCATATCCCTCTGCCTACCCCCATTTCTCTCCATCCCTATTCTGGCTCTTGCTTCCTCCCATGTGCCATTTTTGCTCATATGTCCATTCGTATTCACTTTTCCGGGATTGCATGTTTGAAGGACAAGGTTGCTCCTTACCTAATTCTGAGTCCCCATTGCCTGGCCCTGGTAAATACTCAAGTGTGTTTGTGGAATGGGTGGCTGAACCGTGGGAAGGACAAATAGATCAGGTAAGGGACTCAGAGCAGAGCCTAGGCAGGAGGAGGGAGCAAGGCCTGCAGGGACCATAGAGAGGGAGGTGAGCACAGGAAGCTGGGGTGCTGCTCAGCAGCATCCTATCTGGCTCCTCATTCTCACCAGCAGCTGCCCTGACGGTATTAATCAAGGCCAGAGCGCGTAGAAATATCAGTCCACTGTGTTCTATTCAAGTTCCCTGGAACTAAATTATGTTGTCAGGATCGGACAGAGCAGGAATGGAAAAGACCAGGCTGGATGACATGGGGCTGTTAAAAGGAGATGAATGAGCCCAGTGGTTTCCATTCAATTTTTCAAGGTTTCCCAAGGCAAGTCTGACAAATACCACCTTATAATTCTCAGGCACCCTGCGCAGTCTCTTCCACACTCTCATTTTTTTCATTTCTGCCCGTCAGATTAGAAGGGCAAGGGATTCTTCTTTCTGTCTCACATCTGGGGAAATGGAGGAACTGGCATGAGGGGAGCACTTTGACCAGAGTCAAGGTCAGGCCAAGGTGAGGGCAGGAAGCAGAACTCAGTTCACAGTGCAATGCCCACGCCGTTACCCACCTGCTCGGTTTCCTCTGTACAGAGCTGGCCAGACTTGCCTCTCAGGGCTGCAGCAGAGTCTCAGGAAGATCACGCACTTGAAAGCACATCTAATTGAAAAAGTGCTGTTCATTTATTCACCCAGCACTATTTGAGCACATACCGTGTTAGTATGTACTAACTAAGCCGTGTTAGTGCTTCTTATTTAAGAGTTGCTGTAAGAATGTAGAAAGAGGCTGAGAACTAGAAATAGATACACATGGGGCTTCATATCTGTCTCACCACTCAGTAGCTGTGTGATATTGAGTTGGATATAAAGCCTCTCTGATTCTCTTCAGGTGATTGTCAGGACTGAATCAGTTGAAGACATGACAGCAGCTGGCACAGTTCCTTGTAGGAAGAAAGTTGTAAATAAGAAGTTATTGAATCTGAATGTGTCCTCCCACAGAAGAGCAGGTGTGTCTTTCCTCTCTGTAGGAGGAGCATCTNGATTGTCAGGACTGAATCAGTTGAAGACACGACAGCAGCCGGCACAGTTCCTTGTAGGAAGAAAGTTGTAAATAAGAAGTTATTGAATCTGAATGTGTCCTCCCACAGAAGAGCAGGTGTGTCTTTCCTCTCTGTAGGAGGAGCATCTCTGTTCAAAGGAGGCATGAACCTAACTTCTAGCTCTGCAGTGTGCTGCAGTGCTCAGCATATCTCAAAACCCAGTGGTGAGTAAGCCTCAGTTGTAAACAAAGGACTAATTAAATTAGCATAAATGATTTTATGTAAATTAAAGAGCCACGTTGCAGCTGTTTATTGGTAGCAGCATCAGATCCTGACACTGCAAGGCTTGTTTAAAATTAATGTGCATAAATGCTCCAAATATCATATTATTAATAATGATAATAATGTTGATGAGGATAATAATAAACATATTCTCATAACAATGCCTCCTGGCTGGTTCTAAAGTCACAGCAGGGAGTGTGCTGAGTGTCACAGATCCTCAGGGAAGCAGCCAGATTACACAGCTCCTTCGCAGCCTCCCAGCCTTTAGTCGTGGCGCCATTTTGGTTTCTACTACTGGATTCTGCTAACTTTTGGCCTCTTCAAATCCTGTCCATCTTTCAAGGTCTTACTCAAGGCCACTGCTATGAATCAGCCCAGTCAACCTGAACTATATAAAGCTCTCTCCCTTCTTTCAATTTCTGAAACAACTTTTTCCCATCACTCTTGTCACCTATTAGCTCCTGGAACTCATCTCAGATCTGTAAGGTAGGTGGCAGGTATATTTACGATTCCCATTTTATAGATAAGCTAATAGAGGTCAAAGAGTAAAAGCTACTCAAGGTAACATAGCTAAGAAACTACAGAGCCAGGACTAAACTTCCCTCCAGCTCATATATCCCCAAGAAGCACCTAGCCAAGAGATTGGCATATAGTGGATAATTAGTGAGTGTTTATTAGGAAAGAGGGAGGAAGGAACATATGAACGAAGGGATGAGTGAATGAAAAACTTTGCAGAGTGAAGTGGTTAAAATCCCTCAATATAACAATGACCGCCCTCTTTATTACTACCTATCCAAGAGTCAATCCATCAACAAAACTTTTTTTGTTACTGACCACATATTGATAAACACTCCCTGAGTCTAAGCCCAAATGTCAGTCCATCCATGTTGCTCAAGGGAAGACATACCCAGAGTCCCTTCGTGAGAAATTTAGAAAGGAACCCCACCCCAAGCAGGCTTGGTAGTTGAACAAGAGTCCACTTCACCCTTATGATCAGTTGCCAACCCACACAACCACACATGATGGCCCTAGATTGAGCAAGGGCTAAAGGATGCTGCAAAGCAGCGGTGTTGCCTTCGCAGGGTCCAATGTTACTCTTGCTCTTCATGGTAGCATCAGGCAGGGGCAGGGACCACCTGCCTAGAGGTGTGTGTGAGTGTGAGTGTGTGTGCTCCACTAGACTGTGACCCTCTCAAGTACCAGATATCAAGGGTTGTAGGGAAAATATTGGTTTCTGAACCAGACCAACTTGGGTTTGAATTCTAACCCTCACTAGCATTGTGGATAGAATTCTGGGGACCCAAGTACCTGGACAGGAAGAATGACACGTTTCGGTTACAAATGGAGGCAAGAAATTACAGTAGTATTTGCAGTAGCTGAGAGTTTTGTCACTAGTAGAAATTGCAGTATTCTCCTGCGATTAACGTTGCTGCAGTTGTTTCAAAGTATTGAACACAGCAGGAACCAGCCAAGTTTTTGGTGAAGGTCCAGGTAGTAAATATTTTGGGCATTGCAGACCACGCATTCTCTGTTGCAACTACTCAGCTCTGCTGTGGTAGCGCTAAAGCAGCCACGTGCGTGTGTGCATGCTCAGTCATGCCCGACTCTTTGCAACCCCGTGAACTCTAACCCACCGGGCTCCTCTGTCCATGGACTTTACCGGGCAAGAATACTGTAGTGGGTTGCCATTTCCTACTCCAGGGGATCTTCCTGACCCAGGGGTTACTACTCAGCTCTGCTGTGGTAGCGCTAAAGCAGCCACGTGCGTGTGTGCATGCTCAGTCATGCCCGACTCTTTGCAACCCCGTGAACTCTAACCCACCGGGCTCCTCTGTCCATGGACTTTACCGGGCAAGAATACTGTAGTGGGTTGCCATTTCCTACTCCAGGGGATCTTCCTGACCCAGGGGTTGAACACACATCTTCTGCGTCTCCTGCATTGGCAGGTGGATTCTTTATCACTGAGCCACATGGGAAGCCCTAGAGCGGCCATAGACAATAGGGAAATGAGTGGAGTGGCTCTGTTCCAATAAAGTTTTATTTACAAAAGCAAGCGGTGATCCAGATTGTATTTGCTGATTCCTGATATATCCAAGTCATTTAAAAATACATTTTAATTGTAATACATTTTAAATTTAAAATACTTTTAAAACACTTTAATTTTAATAATTACAAATAATTATTAGAATCTTGTTATTTAGTATCTTAATAAAGAGTCACATAAATTAATACATCAGACTTTCTTTTAGGATTTTGAAATCTGTATTTCAGTATCATTGGTTGACCTTATGAGCCTATATATTTTGTTTCGTGCATTTAAAAAAATTCTTCTGTGAGTTGGGGTCTGTGACTTCACTGGTCTAACCAAGGTGGTCCTTGACCCACTGGAAATGAAGAACCTCCTATTATTTAATCTCACTCAGCTTTAGTTTCCTCATGGCAGTGGCAAAAGCAAATAAGAATATCAAAGAGTTCTTGTAAGAATTCAACATAACTGTGAATATAGAAACGCTTTGTTAAATAGAAATAACTATAGAAAGTCAAGATATGAACATTTCCGCTTCCTCGGCAGTGCCTACTACAGTCCTCTGTACACAGTAGGTATTGAGCAAATGTTTGTGGCAGTAGGATTAACTGAGCTCAGGGCCTAGCAGCCCTCCCCCAGGAGGCTTCTTGTGTAATATGTGAGGGAGAGGGAGCGAGAATCCCAGAGGCTGTAAGGATTCTCTCACAACTGTCTCTGCAGAATTCCCAGCCATCACATCTATTTAGACATTGCACTGGGGAATGAAAAGAGGAAGGGGGAGACGGCCAGTGCTCTGAGCGGAGACTTCCTGCTGATGCAGCAGGTTTTAAGAGCGCGACTTTGCACAGTTTGTGAAAGCACATGAACCTTGAAATAGAAATATGGACCCCTTAATTCATCTCTCCGTTATTTGATAAAGTATAAAGTAAATGAATGCAGAACATTTTCCCTTTAATTACACAAGGAGAAATGGGTAGGGGGTGCGAGATGCAGGGGAGCAGAGGATCGAGGGTGAGGGGCCAAGGTGAAGCACTCTGCTTCCAAAGCAATTGTACCACATGAAGGCTGCCTGCATGGGCTGCCCTGAGAGTTCATTGCTGGGGAAAGAGGCGGAAGCTATGGGCCTTTATGAAGCCTACCCCAGAACCCCACGGCTTCCAATCAAGATGCATTCTGACACGGCACTGGGATAGGGCATCTCTGCCTTCAAACGGCTTACAGTTCAGCTGATAAGTCTCAAATGCATAAGCCAGGCATCACTACTGCAATGTGGTTAAAACCACGCGGTCCAGCCCCTCATCTGGGCGGGGAACCTGGCCTCTCTGAGCCTTGCTGTGCTGTCACGAGGGATGGCCACCAAATATTTCCACTTCTGCCCCATGGAGCAGACACCTAGCATGGAGATGGACAATGCAAATAAACCTCTGAGTAAATAATATGTCAGACATGGGATCTTGGGTCTAAAGCCTCCTCTCCCTCTNGTGCTGTCACGAGGGATGGCCACCAAATATTTCCAGTTCTGCCCCATGGAGCAGACACCTAGCATGGAGATGGACAATGCAAATAAACCTCTGAGTAAATAATATGTCAGACATGGGATCTTGGGTCTAAAGCCTCCTCTCCCTCTGGATTCTTTGACTATCCATCCCTTTCAAACAACTGCAGTTATAATAGTTGGCTGCTCCAGCGGGAGTGGACCCGAGTCAAAACCAATTTACGTGGCAGTAGTTCAGACACATAGTGTCATATTATTTAATTATTTAAAGCTGGAATATTTCCTTCCAGGCTGCTAAGAACTCATATTTTATTCAATTTTATTATGACTTGTTAAATTAAAAGTAGTTCTGGATAACAAGAGGATAACTTAAGTGGTAGAAGATAGCGGTTTATTATAGATTGAATTGTGTCCTCCCAAATTTACATGTTGAAGTCTTAACCCCCGCCACCCCAGAGCTTATCTGGAATAGGGTCATTGCAGTTGTAATTAGTTAAGGTGACGTGATATTGGAGTAAGCCAGTATGACTGGTGTTTTTTCTTTTTTTAATTTTTATTGGAGTATAGCTGATTTATAATTTTGTGTTATTTTAAGGTGTGCAGTAAAGTGAATCAGTTATACATATAGCCACTCTTTTTTAGGTTCTTTTCCCCATATAAGCCATTACAGAGTATTAAATAGAATTCCCTGTACTATACATCTTTTTTAGTTATCTATTTCATATATAGTAGTTGTCCTTTTTAAAAGAGGAAATTTAGATACAAACCTGGGAACATGGAGAACTCCATGCAAAGATGAAGACAGCAATTGGGGTGAGGCATCAACAAGTCAAGGAAAGCCAAAGTTTGCCAGCAAACCAGGAGAAGTCAGCATAGAGGCGTGGAACTGATTCATCCTCAGAAGGAACCAACCCTGTCCTCACCTTGATCTTGAACTTCTAACTTCCAGAACTACAAGAGAATACCTTCCAGTGTTTAAGCCACCCTGTTTGTGGTGCTTTGTTACGATAGCCCTAGAAAATGCATAGAGGCTTTAACTCGGTTTTCTCCCTGCTGAATGGCTTGAGCAGGTTACTGAGTCACAAGCAGGCTACACAAGCAGTGGAGAGCAGGCAGTGAGAGCCCACGTGTCTGGCCTCGAATCCTAGCTCCACACTCCCAGCTCCCATATCCCACAGGTCAGAGGCACACACCCTTAAGATACAGCCAGAGAGGCCTTTTGCGAGCTACGAGGACCATCCTAACAGGACCCCAAGGAGAAACAACCCCGTGGCAGAAGATGCAAAGTAAAGGGACATGTGGAGCAGAGCCGGAAGATGTTCTTGCTGATGAGGCTGATTCCTATCACAGGAAGGGAATTTTTGATCCACTCAAGTTACTGGAGCCTGAATTGAATAGAAAGCTCAGAGCACAATCCCCATTGTGGGGGCTGTTGGGACGCTGTGGGGAGGCACACAGACGCCATTGTACTGTGATGCCAAGGGTTGATGGTCTCTTAACTGACCTCAAGGTGATGAGCACGGTCACCATCTTTGAATTCGGAGTCAGAGCAAAGAAGACTGCAGTTTGACCACTGAAATTGTCTTTCTGCCCAGTGAACTCAAGTATTGCTTATTAGTTTCATATAAATATTTTGTTACTGTAAACACTTGTTCAGAGTCTGTCCTGAAATCAGAGTGACTTCGATTCCTCAAAAGCCCAGGAGTCCTCCTCTGCCCTGCTCTCCAGGGAACTCCCCGAAGAAGCCAGGTCCCCACAGTCACTCCCTACAGGCTGGACACCCTGCGTAATCAAAGTCTCTATGGGTTTCTTGTAATGTTTACTGTTAATTCAAGAAAGGGCTTGTTGAGATAGACTCTTCATGTTGTGTTAGAATCGTGTGTTCCTATTCTCTGTCAGAAGAAGAAGAAAGAAACACATCCCAGCACAGCCTACCCAGCAAAATTGCCAGCTGTCTTGGCCTGAAGCTGCAAGGCCTCACCAGTCAGCTGTGGGGCACCCAGCCCCAGCTCAGGTGCTGTGCGGATGGTGGAACAGAGAGAGCAGCAGCTAAGACCTGCTTAGAGGACAGTGCCAGCTTTCCCTGTACATCCTTACCCGAGCAGCCCTCGGGCCACAGCTTCAGCAAAGAGCTGAAAGCTGATAGTACCAGGTCTGGGGAGAGGGAGGTGGGCATGAGGGTCGCAAACATCCTGCAGTGGACCAGCTGGTTCACAAGCATTAACCACACTGGGGTGAGATCACAGGCAAAGCATTTGTTGTGGCTGACCCTCTGCACATGGGTCACATGTCAATGCAGGGCTGCTGAGTTCTTGAACAGGACCCTAGAGATGATCCTTTTGAGGTGACTCAATAGCAAATTGATAGCCCATTCTGTGCTGGGGACTGTTATAGGAGTTAAGATGCAATGGGAAATTAGTAAATAAAATAGCCGGCATTTCCTGCCTTCATGGAGCTTGTATTCCTTCTTTCCTTTTTTTTTTTTGAGCTTGTAATCTAACAGATTGAGGGTGGACAGTAACGACGCCACCTGCAGCATTTATAAAATTTCTTCAGGGACTCTGCCACAGCTTACAACGTGACTTGCAATGTCATTGGCCCTCTTCTAGGCTTCACTTGGCTCATTTGTGAACTGAAATAGGAGCCAGCATTCTCTTGAGAAGATACTGGCAATTTCCCATCTAGGCTGCATCCTTTGACTAGCTTTATGACTAAAGGCAAGTTCCTTAACTTCTCTGTGTCAATGATGCTTCATAGGAGTGTCAGAGAAACAATCGAGCTAGTACAGGCTGATGGCTTTGCAGGTACCCAGCAAACAGGGGGCACTCAGCAAGGGTTATTATTATACAAAGAACAGAATCCAGTGAGTTTCACTTCTCTTTCTGTTGTCTTACCCTGGAAATGCTTACTTCTCTCCAG
>SJYX01012848.1:20018-54871 GCA_006410675.1 Oreotragus oreotragus | reverse complement strand
GTCTGGGGAGAGGGAGGTGGGCATGAGGGTCGCAAACATCCTGCAGTGGACCAGCCGGTTCACAAGCATTAACCACACTGGGGTGAGATCGCAGGCAAAGCATTTGTTGTGGCTGACCCTCTGCACATGGGTCACATGTCAATGCAGGGCTGCTGAGTTCTTGAACAGGACCCTAGAGATGATCCTTTTGAGGTGACTCAATAGCAAATTGATAGCCCATTCTGTGCTGGGGACTGTTATAGGAGTTAAGATGCAATGGGAAATTAGTAAATAAAATAGCCGGCATTTCCTGCCTTCATGGAGCTTGTATTCCTTCTTTCCTTTTTGTTTTTTGAGCTTGTAATCTAACAGATTGAGGGTGGACAGTAACGACGCCACCTGCAGCATTTATAAAATTTCTTCAGGGACTCTGCCACAGCTTACAACGTGACTTGCAATGTCATTGGCCCTCTTCTAGGCTTCACTTGGCTCATTTGTGAACTGAAATAGGAGCCAGCATTCTCTTGAGAAGATACTGGCAATTTCCCATCTAGGCTGCATCCTTTGACTAGCTTTATGACTAAAGGCAAGTTCCTTAACTTCTCTGTGTCAATGATGCTTCATAGGAGTGTCAGAGAAACAATCGAGCTAGTACAGGCTGATGGCTTTGCAGGTACCCAGCAAACAGGGGNTTGAGAAGATACTGGCAATTTCCCATCTAGGCTGCATCCTTTGACTAGCTTTATGACTAAAGGCAAGTTCCTTAACTTCTCTGTGTCAATGATGCTTCATAGGAGTGTCAGAGAAACAATCGAGCTAGTACAGGCTGATGGCTTTGCAGGTACCCAGCAAACAGGGGACACTCAGCAAGGGTTATTATTATACAAAGAACAGAATCCAGTGAGTTTCACTTCTCTCTCTGTTGTCTTACCCTGGAAATGCTTACTTCTCTCCAGAGAAGAGATGCTATGAGTACTTCTCCAGGTCTCAGCAGCTCTTTTCCTTCTGCTCACCTGACCCACTCACCTGTTGCTCCACACACCTCTTCACACTCTCTGCAGCAGGAAGCTGCCAGCCTTGCTTCCTGTAAGAAGCATGATGGTCCCTTGGGTGACAAGCCTGCTCTGGGGTCAATGTAGCCAGGTATGAATGTAGGCTCTGCTATCTCATAGCTGTGTGACCTCAGGCCAGTTACTTAGCTGCTCTGGAAGGCTAATTAACAGAGGCTACATCACAGGTCTGTTGTGAGGATTAAGTGGGAGGATGAGAAAGGGTACTTAGGATGGGGACACAGTGAAAAGAGGCAATGTGTGTGTCAGCAGTGGGGCTTCCCCGGTGGCTCAGCAATAAAGAATCCACATGGAATGCAGGTTTGATTCCTAGGTTGGGAAGATCCCCTGGAGGAGGACAGAGCAACCCACTCTAGTATACTTGCCTGGAAAATCCCAAGGACAGAGGAGCCTGGCAGGCTATAGTCCATGGGGTCCCAAAGATTCAGACATGACTGAGCAACTTAGGATGCATGCCTGTGTCAACAGTGGTAATAATTAACTCCTACAAAGACCCACAGCAGAGAAGAGAACAAAGGTGTGGTCCTCCAGCATGGCTGAGCTCTCTGTCCCACCACCAGCAGGAGATAGCCCACCCCTAGGAAGGCTTGGGAGAGCCTCTGAGCATTTCCATTAATGGCCTGAATAAGGACATGGAAAGCCAGCTTATCAAATTTGAGTCTGACATGAATTTGAAAGGAAAGATAAATGAATTGAATGAAAGTCTGATCCAAAAATCTTTCAACAGGTAGAAACGATAAGTGGTAGTCAACCAGATGGAACTGAACAGGAGGATCTAAGTCCTGTGCTTGATATCCCAAAGCTGACTGCACATTCTTGATAAGGGACACAAGGTTTTACAGCAGCCAGGCTTCGAAAATACATGGAGTTTTAACCAAGAGCGGGTTTAGAAAAATTGACAGTATCGCACGGTTGCCACAAGAATCTTTCCCATAAAGTTAGGGATCTTGCCTGTCACTTGATACACGGTTTGGAACAGTTTTCCTAGGTGTTGGCACCCAAAGTGACCCAAAGGTATTTTGATTCCTTCTTAGTGATGGAAGGTTTCAGATGCGATCATTTGTCCTTTACTTTGGAAGGGACGTCCCGTCATGTCCCAGAACACCAGTCCCTAAAAACATCACTGATGAGTTGGCTCCCTTAATCTTTGTAGATTGATCTCCCATTCCATGGAGCACCTGTGTCCAGCCAAGGGACCTCAACATTCTTGCAACTTCCTGTTTTGCCAGGTTTATTGACATGATGTCATCAATTCCACAGACCAATGAGGTTTCTACAGATTGTCTATACAGTTCTAGACCTTTGGGACTCTACGATGATAGAGGATAAAAAAGTTAAGTAATCCTGGTAAAAGTCATTGTGCATTAGTTGTTCAGTCACCTCTGACTCTTTGTGACCCCTTGGACTGTAGCCTGCCAGGCTCTTCTATCCCTGAGATTTCCCAGGCAAGAATACTGGAGTGGGTTGCCATTTCCTTCTCCAGGGAATCTTCCCGACCCAGGGANATTGTGCATTAGTTGTTCAGTCACCTCTGACTCTTTGTGACCCCTTGGACTGTAGCCTGCCAGGCTCTTCTATCCCTGAGATTTCCCAGGCAAGAATACTGGAGTGGGTTGCCATTTCCTTCTCCAGGGAATCTTCCCGACCCAGGGATCAAACCCAGGTCTCTCACATTGTGGGCAGATTCTTTACCATCTGAGCCACCAGGGAAGCCTGTTAAATGTGTCCTATTTACAACCCCCATGGTAATGTAAACCGCCTTGCCCTTTCTTGTAGAGTCAAGTGAGCATCGCCATGTCTCAGAGATGTCTTTATCTGCTCTAGCAGAATCACAGCAGCTGCCATCAGGGCTACTGCTTGGTCAAATTGTGGCAGTACACACTCATCCTTCACGCTCCATCTCAATTTTGTAGGCTCCCACTGGTGAATTAAATAATAAAATGATGGGGACCATGACCCTGCATTCCTAAGGACTTTAACAAGAGCACCAATCTCTGCCATTTTACTTCCCATTTTCACCGGGGCGGGGAGCGGAGGAGTTCCAGAGCCTTCCACTCGACCTTTCCCACTAGGATACCTTATCCCCCAGAGTCGAAGGAATCGATGCAGGGGGTCTTCCAGCTGCCAGGTATGTCCGTTACAACTGTGCATTCAGGGACCAGGGAAATGTCCCCAGAGTGGCTCAGTGAAAGCTGCGAATCCACATAAGTCAGATCTGTGCCAAGAGTGTATTTATAACTTGGCCTCATGAGCACCCACTCTAACGGTAAAGGCAATGGTGACATTGGGTCACTGTTTATCAACGTCAGATTTGAGTATTTGTCATCCCTCAGTATATAAATGCCCAAAGAACTAGGGCAGTCATCACTGAACCCAGTATCCATGGTGATGCAGAGGCCTTCCTTATGGGCACCAAGCCTCTCCTTCAGTCAGTGGGTTCCTAGCCCGAAAATTGACTGAGATGCAGAAACCAGGCAAAGGGGTCATGGAGTTTTTGCCTTAGTTTTTTGCTGAAACTGCTTTTAGCCTCTTGATCGTTCACTTTGAACTGTTTTGATTTTGTAGATTTCAGCAATGTTTCTGTCAGGACAGAGGATGAGCATGTCATCCAGTTCGCGGAAGCTTTTCTCGGTTTTAGCTCTGGGAGACCTGTGCCCGGAAGCCCCTTCAGTCCTGAAAACGCCAGCGAAGTCTGTTACCTTCGGTTACCCTGCCCCAGGGACTTCGTACTCTCCGGTCACACCCACATGTTTGCAGGTCAGTCTACCTGGGCCACTCTGACCTGACTGCTCACTGAAATCATTGTGTTCACCCTGCTTGCCACAGATGCGCCCCACCTACTGGCCTCTGTTCTTCCTTGGGATCCGAATTGACGGGTCTGTATGGACTTCTCCTACAACCACGCCTGATCTGCAGACCACACCCCCAGTGAACTCCTCCACAGCGCTGGCACCTCCTCCCCGCTCCCGTGCGTCTCCCACCGCTTTGATGAATGGCGTGTCGTCCAGGCCATTCTGCGGAACCGTCAGTTGGTGGAGTTTCCGGCCTTACACAGAATATCCTCTCCAGCACAACTCACGGGTTTTTTGATTCCCTTTCCTGCCATCTGCCATGGTAATTCTGGCATTTCTACTGCACATAGTGTGGGCCATATCTTCTTCCCAGTTTCCAAGAGCTTCCCAAACAACACGTTAGCATCATTTTCCAGGGTCCTCCTCCGGGTGTGAAATCCTGTTATCAAGGGAGAGGCTTTCACACTGATAAACTCACTCATCCGGCTTTCCATTACATCAGCCCGATTCAGTGCCCTCAGTTTGCCATGTGTACACCCTGGGGTCTTGCCAGTATGCACGGTGGGCCCCACACGTCCTCCTGTCCTGACTTCCTTTCCTCCCCTAGCAGGTCGCCCCTCCTCTGCTAGCTTGTGTAGTGACCTGGTGATTGGGCCAATGGAGAATGTTCCAGAGGAGAGTGGGGGTGGTTCCTGAGCAGACAGATGTTGTTGTGTGAGGTGGAAGCCTCGGCATCATCTTCAAACAAGGCAGGGGATGGGGGTGGGGGGCATTAGACTTTAATGGCAGGAAGTGAGCTCAGCTGGTCTGGGATTTCAAAGTTTTCAAGTTCATTGACCCCGAGCGTCACAATTCTGCTCCTTTTAAATAAGGGCTCTGACCTTGGCATCGCTGGCTTAC
The DNA here is from genome assembly GCA_006410675.1 of Oreotragus oreotragus. Lineage (NCBI taxonomy): Eukaryota > Metazoa > Chordata > Mammalia > Artiodactyla > Bovidae > Oreotragus > Oreotragus oreotragus. Next base: position 50,130 of record SJYX01012848.1, on the reverse strand, counting down.
CCCGGACGAGGATTCAGAAGGTAGTCTTTTCTGAGCTCCGCGCTTAGGATTAAGTCTGGGTCCTGAACCTCAGCATTCTCTTCTCTCCAGCTGCTGGGCAAGTGAATCTTTCTCTGTATATGTAGCCAAGGAAGTCCAGTCATCTACAGGCTTCCATTGTCCTTTCTCCAATCCATCAATCAGACTCAGCAAGAGCCATACAACTCCATTGTCCTTATAATTACTAATTTCCCCAGTCCTTGCAACCTCCTGAAGTAGGCACCCTGCCCTGCATTCCCTTCCACCAGCATGGAGAAGCACAACCAGTTTCCCCAGCAGGAAAAAGTCTAACAATTGCACAGGCCAGTCCTGCACCCACCACAAATTATGGAGTCCTCACTGCTTTCCTGGTGACTCAGACGGTCAAGAATCTGCCTGCTTTGTGGGGACCTGGGTTCAATCGCTGGGTCAGAAAGATCCCTTGCAGAAGGGAATGGCAACCCACTCTAGTACTCTGCCTGGAGAATTTCAAGGACAGAGGAGCCTGGAGGGGTCAGGCCATGAGACGGAAAAGAGTCAGACACCATTGAACGACAAACACTCTCTTTCATTGCCTGTTGGCCAGCAAGGGGTCCAGTTCCACAGTCCCATCTGGGGTCCACTTCCTCAGTCCACTCCCAGTTTCAGTGTCCATGGGATCCCCAAGACTCTGCCCTGAAGCTTGGCATGGAGGAAGTCTACCAACACATATCTTTGCATCAACTCCTGTGGGGACTGAGACAGGCAGGGCTGGGCATTGTTGAATCGCAGTGCATTTGCAACAAAGACTCAGCCATCTCACAGGACTTCTGGAATTGAGAATGACTTTTCAGAGGCGCTTCTACCTATCATTGGCTGCGACTGCCACCAGGGAGGGCCCAAACCTTGGGCCAGCCAATCCCTTCTGTCGAGGGCAATTCCTGAGCAAGAATTTTTTTCGTTCACGATAATTAACCTTAGCCTTTACCAGGGTAGAGATTCGGTTTCACATCCTGTGAAGCCAAAGGAAGAGATTTCTTAATCCTGAGAAAGGAGACAGACAGAAAGCTAACAGAGCTCTTCTTTTTAGATCACAGGGAGTAGCGATTTACCCGGACAAATCTTAGCATCGTTTAGGGTTTAGGAATCGTCAGCACGATTTTCCTCCAGGAGTGGAGGTCAGCTGGGAAACCACTGTTTGTGGCTTCTTTCGTAGGGGACCCACAGGCCCTTGGCTGAATGGCAGAGCCCCCGCCTCTCAGGAAGGCGGCCCGAGCCATTGACAGGCAGCACTCTTGACAACAGTGGAATCAGCAACTCTCGTGGAGAGTCTGTGGGCGCACCTCTGCACCCACCACACAAGCCAAGTCAGTAGAAGTCAAAGGAACAAAGGCCAGGAAAGAGAAGGTTCCCGGGATCTGAAACTGTGCTTGGTGCTCCGGGAATCATACTTGTCCTGTAGGATCTCACGGGCTAGCCCAGCTACAGTGGGTGATAATTATAATACAAATCTCACTTCAACCAAGGGAGGGCCTTTGAGCCTTCTGACTCTTAGGAGACAGATGGGGACAAACTCCAGAAAGATGGCATTCCCTTTATAAGCAGAAACTGTCCCACCAACTGTGAAGCTGTTGTTGAAGATTTAATGATGATGTAAGCATCATTAATTCTAAGCCTGAGCTTTGGAGACACGAACAATTTCTGCCTGACTAGTCCCAGAAGATCACCTTAGCGTAGCTCTGCTCTTAGGCACCTACTCTGGGTCCTTCTAGAGTTCCAAGAGGGATGCTGGATGGGTCTGAAGAGGGAGACAACGGGTGGGTGGATTTAATGCCTGTGCAGCGAGCCGTGGAGTCCATGGTGACGCGGGCTGAGCTCCAGGAGGAACCCTGCGTGCCGAGCCTCCCTGCTGTCACTGTGTGCCCCTCCAGCTGGAACGTGCATCCGCCGATTCTGTGCCCAAACGGGTGTGCGTCCCTCTGTGTGTACACAGACACGCACACGAGCTCTTCCCAACACAAATATATATTTAAGATTTACTGTTCTGGAAAACCTAGTGAATAATGTAAATGATGAAAGCCCGCGTCTGGCAGAAAATATTGTTCAGGCTGCCTCATTGAAATTCAGCCTCTCATGCACACTTGGTAATACACACGCCGTATGAATTATGGATTCCGGGCTTTATCTCTCACACGACACATGAATGTTTGATAAAGATTGTTTCCAATATTATATTTTGTCAAAATGCTCATCTAAAATTCAGTCAAAAATGCTTTCCGGTAATTATGCACTGACTTCACAGGGAGCAGAGAAAGGGAGGTAGAAAGTGCCCCTCCATGGGGTCATTGTGTGTGTGTGTATGTGTGTCTGTGTCTGTGGCTTTTTTTACCCTGGGTATTTTTGTTGAAGGGGAGAGGGAGACTGACAGTGTTTGTGCTGAAATTCTTTATTCTTCCTGCATGCCCTCATTACAGAAGCAGCTACAAGAAGGTCTACCCTTCGCCTTGCAGACACTTGGTAGTTCATTTGCTCCTCGGATATTTTTACACTCGATGCTGGCTCATTGGCAACATGGCCTTAGTCTGGCCTCCCAGTAACTTGTGCTCCCCAGGGCTTCCAGCTGATCTTCTCCGGTGCACATTCGGAGCCCTCCCTCAGCCCCGCCCTCTCTACCTTCCTTCAGTGGCTCTTCACCTCTTACCGCAGAGATGGCAAATCCCTACACCCAGACAGCCAACTCCACTCCTGCAGCTAAGCAGGCATCACAAATAATCCTGTCCTCCTTTCCCCCGACTCCTCCTCAGATTCCTTCTTAACACATGTTCCCGGCAACCATTATCAATCAGATGATCACGATGCACAAAACGAAACCTATTTATGCTTCAAAGATAAGTTCAACCTCTGGAACATGGTATTCTAGGCCCTTTAGGAACTTTCCATAGCCTCTGCTTCAATCTCTTCTCTAGTCATTCCCTTTCCAACTTCACCATGCTCTCTAGTCCCCACTCCTGCCTCTACTCCTGCTTTCCACCCACCTGGAATGTTCTTCATCCCCTACCTCCTTGGCAAACTCCTACTCATACCTCAAAACCTTTATAAAGCCTTCTTCGTCTCCCTCAGGCCTGGATACGCTGTCCTCTGTGGTCTCAGGACACTCTCTCTGTATATCTCTCTCTACATATCATAGAATATGGCACCCCCAGGGAATTTCACCCAGAGGGTGACGCAGAGTAACAATGCTGCCTGGCCCAGTCACTAGGAGGGACGCAGTAGATGCATGTTGAGTCAATGTGCAAAGGAAATTTAGGGTCTGTGCTCACAAATGGCCCTGCCCTCCATGGAGCTACAGCACCGAAGATGGGACATTCATAGCTCAGATATGGGAAAGATTTTCCCTTTATCTTCCCCAGTATCCAGGAAAACCACTATACATTTGGTAGCTATGGCTTACAAAAAAAAGCAAGCAGGCAAGCATTCTCAGAGGTGGCCAGTGTTCTTCTGAAGCATCTTTGCTAAAGTGTTCCTTTCCTCTCCGGGGGCCAGCTCCCACCCCCAAAAAACCCTTCCAGTGTCTGCCTTGATGCCTCCCTCTCCCTCTGCGCTCAGTCCTACCAGGAAAGGGAAGTTCATCTCAGACACCCTTTGAATCTTTTCCCTTCTCCATTTCTGTAGTTCTTCTGTGCTGCGGCCTACCCACATCTATCCCCAAGAGGACTGGAACAGCCTCCCATGGTCTCCCTGTCTCCTTCACTCCACCTCCAACCCATTCTCCAGTGGCAGCCAACTCCATCTTTCCAAACCTAAATCTGATCACCTCACTCCTTTCTAGGAACCCTTTCATGCTTCTCCATTTCTCTTGGATTGAAGGCCAACCTACTCTCTGTGAATGAAAGGAAGAAGCGGTATTCAGAATACTGAACGATCCGTGAGGCCTGGCCATCACCCATCAGAAGAGATTCAGGAATGGATTTCCCTGGTGGCCTCGTGGTCAGTATTCCAGGCTTTCATTGCTGTGGCTTGGGTTCAGTCCCTGGTGGGGCAACTGAGATCCTGCAAGCTCCACACCGTGGCCAAGAAAAGAAGAAAGAAGAAGAGAAGCAAGAAAACAACCACGAAGGCCAAGCTTTGAGGATCAGCTCAAAATGAGCTGGAACAGAAGGCCTGGGGCCTTCGGCCACGTCAACCTCTTCCCCCACTCATCCTTACTCTGCCCTCCAGTCCACTCCTCTCTCATTTCAGTATCTTTGTTGTCTCTTCAAGCAGAGAGGACACCACCACGTAAGAGCAGAGATCTGGGTGTTTTGAAAATATGCACTGGATTTAATGGAAGGCCAGGAAATGCGGGACCATCAGGAACGTCTGCTCCAGTAGCGAGTGAGGCTCCCTGCCTATCGGCCAGGCATGTGAGCTGGAGCTGACAGATTCAGCCTTGGAAACATGGAAGCATGTAAGCAAGGGTGCTGACAGCCCCTAAGCCCAGTGCTGAACAAATGCTTTTCTCTAGACATTGAATATTTCAGTATAACTGGTGTAAGAATTACAGGCCTGGATTTCAGCTGTTCCCAGGAGGGCTGGGAGAAGAGAAGATGCCAACAGGGAAAATCCCTGTGAGAATCCCCGGATGTGTTTATTTTGTAGTTTGTGTTTATCTACAGCCTTCCTGTCTTTCTTCCACAAACTCTGCTGCCTGCCGACTCTTGGCCAGGCCGCATGTTAGGAACTGGGGATGCAGAGATGGAGAGTACAGCCCTCTGCGTTCAGAGCTCTCACACTCTAGTGGGGAAGTCAGATGTGCAAGCAGACATGCCCAGGAGAGGTTGCCCAGGCTGAGACGAGAACCCACAGAAGGAGGGCCCTACCAAGGTGGGCCATCAGAAATTCAAGTTTCTAGAAGAGGCATGGGGGCTACGTTCATAAGAATGAGTAGGAATTCGCTGAGTGGAGGTTAAGAGAAAGGACAGAAAGGCATTTCAGGCACCAGAAGCAGTACGGCCATAGATCTGGGGGCCAGAGAATGTTGTGAAATATGGAAACATCCACAGTCAAAGAAATCAAGGCCAAAGGGGCTGTATGCAGAGATCAGGGGTCTGGACATTGCTCTGAGGTTTCAAGAGGGCAGTGTAGACACAGGTCATCAGTTCAGTTCAGCTCAGTCACTCAGTCGTGTCCGACTCTTTCCAACCTCATGGATTACAGCACGCCAGGCTTCCCTGTCCATCACCAATTCCCGGAGCCTACTCAAACTCACGTTCATTGAGTCAGTGATGCCATCCAACCATCTCATCCTCTGTTGTCCCCTTCTCCTGCCTTCCATCTTTCCCAGCATCAGGGTCTTTTCCAATGAGTATGTTCTTTGCATCAGGTGGCCAAAGTATTGGAGTATCAGCTACAGCATCAGTCCTTCCAATGAATATTCAGGACTGATTTCCTTTAGGATGGACTGGTTGGATCTCCTTGCAGTCCAAGGGACTCTCAAGAGTCTTCTCCAACACCATGGTTCAAAAGCATCATTTCTTCAGCACTCAGCTTTCTTTATAGTCCAACTCTCACATCCACACATGACTACTGGAAAAACCATAGCTCTGACTAGATGGACCTTTGTTGGCAAAGTAATGTCTCTGCTTTTTAATATGCTGTCTAGGTTGGTCATAACTTTTCTTCCAAGGATCAAGCATCTTTTAATTTCATGGTTGAAGTTACCCTCTGCAGTGATTTTGGAGCCCAAGAAAATAAAGTTTCTCACTGTTTCCATTGTTTCTCCATCTATTTGCCATGAAGTGATGGGACCAGATGCCATGACCTTCATTTTCTGAATGTTGAGCTTTAAGCCAACTTTTTCACTCTCCTCTTTCACCTTAATCAAGAAGCTCCTCAGTTCCTCTTTGCTTTCTGCCATAAGGGTGGTGTCATCTGCATATCTGAGGTGATTGATATTTCTCCCAGCAATCTTGATTCCGGCTTGTGCTTCATCCAGCCCGGCATTTTGCCTGATATGCTCTGCATATAAGTTAAATAAGCAGGGTGACAATAAACAGCCTTGACGTACTCCTTTCCCAATTTGGAACGAGTCTGTTGTTCCATGACCAGTTCTAACTGTTGCTTCTTGATCTGCATACAGATTTCTCAGGAGGCAGGTCANTGATATGCTCTGCATATAAGTTAAATAAGCAAGGTGACAATAAACAGCCTTGACGTACTCCTTTCCCAATTTGGAACGAGTCTGTTTTTCCATGTCCAGTTCTAACTGTTGCTTCTTGACCTGCATACAGGTTTCTCAGGAGGCAGGTCAGGTGGTCTGGTGATCCCATCTGTTTAAGAATTCTCCACAGTTTGTTGTGACCCACACAGGTCATAAGAGGAAGTCAAAACCAGAACTGGGCCCTGAACCTGTGTCTGCTTGGATATTGTGAAGAAACAAAATAGTATATTACTAGCTAAATGAATCAAGGGAAAAAAGCACAAAGACATACAATAAAAAATGAAAATGGGAAAATAACTGCATAGAGAGGAAATGAAAAGAATGATAGCATTACTCAGTTTTGAAAATAGATCTGAACACTTGAACAAAACCAGTGATTTTCTAGAAATACAAATGATGCAAAGTAACCTCAGAAAAGATAGGGAATCTGAATAGTCCAATCACCAAAGATGAAGCTGAGAAAGTACTCAGCGAGCTGCTAGCCATTAAAGTACTAGACTCAGACAGTTAAGCAAAAGAGTTAAGCAATAAAATAAATGAAAGAAAATAAGAGNCAAAGTAACCTCAGAAAAGATAGGGAATCTGAATAGTCCAATCACCAAAGATGAAGCTGAGAAAGTACTCAGCGAGCTGCTAGCCATTAAAGTACTAGACTCAGACAGTTAAGCAAAAGAGTTAAGCAATAAAATAAATGAAAGAAAATAAGAGTACGTTTCGTAACATTAAAGAAGGCTTTTCTAAGACAAAATTCAGAAGCCACGGGTAAAAGCCCATCACGAGTTCAAGAAGCGAGGTCAACAATGCTGTTTCCTGAACCCTGCAGGGAGGAAAAAAGAGAATCTAAAATGAACCTAAAGGGCTTCCCTGGTCGCTCACTGGTGAAGAATCCACCTGCCAACACATGAGACACAGGTTCGACCCCTGATCCAGGAAGATCCCACACAGCGTGGAACAGTTAGACCCCTGCACCTCAGCTGCTGACCCTGTGCTCTGGAGCCCGTGAGCTGCAACTACTGAAGCCCAAGCGCCCCAGAGCTTGTGGTCTGCAACAAGAGAAGCACCCAGTGAGAAACCTGCACACCTGACTAGAAAGGAGCCCCGCTCTCTACAACCAGAGAAGGCCGCTCAGTAACGAAGACCCAGTGCAACCAACAACAAATAGATAAATACGATTATTTTTAAAAAGTAAATAAAATGAATCTAAAAATTCAATATAATGGTAAAATCAAAATCTAGAAAAGAAAAAACACCACCGCTAAAACCCTATAATCTTATTTTTCAGACAATATAAATCCAAAACCGTAAGGAAAATATGGGCAAAGAGAATACAAATGTATTTCCAAAGGATAATATACCACCACCACATTGATAAGTTGGAAAGAAAAGAGTTAAGCAATAAAATAAATGAAAGAAAATAAGAGTACGTTTCGTAACATTAAAGAAGGCTTTTCTAAGACAAAATTCAGAAGCCACGGGTAAAAGCCCATCACGAGTTCAAGAAGCGAGGTCAACAATGCTGTTTCCTGAACCCTGCAGGGAGGAAAAAAGAGAATCTAAAATGAACCTAAAGGGCTTCCCTGGTCGCTCACTGGTGAAGAATCCACCTGCCAACACATGAGACACAGGTTCGACCCCTGATCCAGGAAGATCCCACACAGCGTGGAACAGTTAGACCCCTGCACCTCAGCTGCTGACCCTGTGCTCTGGAGCCCGTGAGCTGCAACTACTGAAGCCCAAGCGCCCCAGAGCTTGTGGTCTGCAACAAGAGAAGCACCCAGTGAGAAACCTGCACACCTGACTAGAAAGGAGCCCCGCTCTCTACAACCAGAGAAGGCCGCTCAGTAACGAAGACCCAGTGCAACCAACAACAAATAGATAAATACGATTATTTTTAAAAAGTAAATAAAATGAATCTAAAAATTCAATATAATGGTAAAAACAAAATCTAGAAAAGAAAAAACACCACCGCTAAAACCCTATAATCTTATTTTTCAGACAATATAAATCCAAAACCGTAAGGAAAATATGGGCAAAGAGAATACAAATGTATTTCCAAAGGATAATATACCACCACCACATTGATAAGTTGGAAAGAAAAGAGTTAAGCAATAAAATAAATGAAAGAAAATAAGAGTACGTTTCGTAACATTAAAGAAGGCTTTTCTAAGACAAAATTCAGAAGCCACGGGTAAAAGCCCATCACGAGTTCAAGAAGCGAGGTCAACAATGCTGTTTCCTGAACCCTGCAGGGAGGAAAAAAGAGAATCTAAAATGAACCTAAAGGGCTTCCCTGGTCGCTCACTGGTGAAGAATCCACCTGCCAACACATGAGACACAGGTTCGACCCCTGATCCAGGAAGATCCCACACAGCGTGGAACAGTTAGACCCCTGCACCTCAGCTGCTGACCCTGTGCTCTGGAGCCCGTGAGCTGCAACTACTGAAGCCCAAGCGCCCCAGAGCTTGTGGTCTGCAACAAGAGAAGCACCCAGTGAGAAACCTGCACACCTGACTAGAAAGGAGCCCCGCTCTCTACAACCAGAGAAGGCCGCTCAGTAACGAAGACCCAGTGCAACCAACAACAAATAGATAAATACGATTATTTTTAAAAAGTAAATAAAATGAATCTAAAAATTCAATATAATGGTAAAAACAAAATCTAGAAAAGAAAAAACACCACCGCTAAAACCCTATAATCTTATTTTTCAGACAATATAAATCCAAAACCGTAAGGAAAATATGGGCAAAGAGAATACAAATGTATTTCCAAAGGATAATATACCACCACCACATTGATAAGTTGGAAAGAAAAGAGTTAAGCAATAAAATAAATGAAAGAAAATAAGAGTACGTTTCGTAACATTAAAGAAGGCTTTTCTAAGACAAAATTCAGAAGCCACTAAGATACCGATAAGCTAGTCACATTAGCATGAAACAGTTCTTTCCTGGCAAGGGGGAAGAGTGGAAACAAACCCAGATTACAAGAATTGTAATTAACCCATCTGACAATGAGCTAATATATGGAGAGAGATCTTGTAAATCAATAAGAAAAACAACAACAATATCAATCCAATGTAAAGGAAGGGCAAGGGCTTTCAGGGGAAAAAACACAGACATAAATGACCTATAATCTGTCGTATTTTTACATGTGTAAAGTAAAACAATAATGTGGTATAATGTTTCGCCTAGTACATTGAAAACAAAAAAATCTCAATAACGGGCATTGTTGAAGAAGAATTGCTAGTGTGGAGTAACTGTCATATGAGGAAAAATTTTCCAATAAACATGTAAAAATGTGCAAACCTTTTGAACCTGCAAGTGTATGTGTAGAACTGCATCCTGTAGACACATTCGTGCGTGGACATAAATATGTATGTACATAAAGCCTGTGGTAACAATGTTGTAACAGCAAAGGCCTGAGAACAGCCTAAGTGTCCATCACTAAAGACCTTGGTTAAATAGCTAGTAATATGCAATAAAGTTAAAGAATGAAGTAGAGGCATTAAGAGAAAATCCTTTTTTTTTTTCTTACAAAATCAAGATGTACAGTACTACGTGAACTAGATGCTATCCACTAGAACTCTCTTCGCTGACCGACTGGGACAGTCCAGAAGGGCAGCCACGAGCCACTTTCAGCTAGTGACGCTGTTCGTGCAGCCAGTGTGAATAAGGCCCTGAGTTTCTAATTTCAATTTTAATTAATATCGATCTAAATTTAAATAACCACGCGTGACTCTGGAACTGCATAATGCAGGCTGGAAACGCTCACGTCTGTGCATGTGAGTAAAGTGGCATTTCTGAAAATCTATGGAAGTGGTAACAGTCATTTCCCCTGCCTGGGAAAACTGGGATGGTCAGATGTTTCTGGGNTCTAAATTTAAATAACCACGCGTGACTCTGGAACTGCATAATGCAGGCTGGAAACGCTCACGTCTGTGCATGTGAGTAAAGTGGCATTTCTGAAAATCTATGGAAGTGGTAACAGTCATTTCCCCTGCCTGGGAAAACTGGGATGGTCAGATGTTTCTGGGGAGAAGAAGAGTTCTTTGTCTATTTATATCTTTAATATCTGAGTGGTTTACCACGTGTGTAGTGACCCATTTCATATTGGACTAGTTCATGAAAGTTCAAAAAGGAGGGGTAGAAAGATCTTGAGTGAGCCTAGGGTTTTTTTTTTCAGAGTAGCCTGGGAGAAGGCAGGCAGAGTTTGTGGCCAATCCAGTTCCTGGAGTGAGTCAGTTGTTTGGATCAGAGGTTGAGAAAAGGGGTCAACTAACCCCAAATGAAGGAATCCTGAGCCATGGGGAGCATCTTGCTGCCCTTGGAAACCAGCATCCATGAGGAGTGGAAACCACGCATCGGAATGATTGTTGCCAGCAGCCCAAGTGTAGACACTGAGTCAAACAATTACATTAGTCCCAAGAGACATGTAAACAGACGAGCTGAGTAGGAAGGGATGGATTGGATTTGGAGAGACAGAAAAGGGAGAATCTACAGAATCTGGCTGCCAATCTTATGCGGGGACTGAGAAACAGAGGCAATCTTAGGATATCTTTCGACTCTTGGCTTGTATGACTGAATTGATACTGCAGCCACTGGGGTAACAAGGCTTCCAGGAGGAGCAGGATGGGCTGGGGAAGAGCTCTTAAGTTCAAGGTTGGCGTGTTGATCCAGCTGAAAGTTTCTAGAAGCCTTCAGATATTTGGGTCTGAAGCTCAGGAGGGAGAACTGCACTAGAGAGATCCACTGGAGAGAGAGCAGAGATGAGTGATCTCCGAGGCTGAGAGAACTGTCAGACTCACCCAGAGAGAAGGTGTGCCAGGGACAGAGCCCCTGAGAGGATAAAGCTAATGCAAAAGGCTGAAGAAGGGGAACCAGCAAGGACACCGAGGCTGAGCACAGAGGAGGGAGCACCGGGGAGAAGGACCAGGGAGCAAGCGGTCTTAAGAAACAGGAAATGTGGTACAGGGTCACGTGGCACAGAGGGGCCAGGTGAGACGGGGCACTGAAAAGCCCTTGGCACTCAGCAATTAGGAGGTCATGTGATGACCTCAGTGGGAGCAATTTCAGGGAAGTACAGAAAGGGAGCACATGATTTCAGCAGGTTTGAGGGTTAATGGGACATGAGACAGTGGAGATCACGAGGGGAGGCTCTCATGTCTGGACACTCGGCTGTGAGAGGAAGCAGACAAAAGGAGCGGTGTCTAGAGGGCAAACTGAGCTGAGGGCTGTTATATTTTATGTTTGTTTATTGCTTTAAGATGAGGGAGACAGGGTAGGATTACAGACAGTGTTGAAGGACTGCTCAGGAAACCAGGAGTGATTAACAAAGCGAGGCAGGGAAAGGTGGGCTTTGTGATCGAAGTTAAGACCTGATAAGCAGATCTGCTCTGAGATGGAGAGCAAGGGGGTCTGACACAGAAACGAGAGGGTGGGGAGGGCGGCAGAAGCCAAGCGACTGTTTACATGGTGGCTTCGCTGCCTTCAGTGCCATCCTCGGCTGATGACGAAGATAGGAGAGGGCCAAGGGCAGTCGTAAGTAGAGTAGGAGGGACTGAGCCCAGGAGAGATGGCGGCTTTGCCGAGGAGGGTTCAGCTGAGGCTGTACCATGAACACGTCAGGGTCCAGGGGCTCAGGTGAAAGTCTAGACCTCTCTATCAGCAGACCGGGGACTCCTACAGACACCGGGTCACGTCTGGCAGGAGGAGGCCACCTGTGGGGGAAGGAGCAGGGGAGTGTGTTATCCTGTGGTATGGATTTGGAGGACACTCACTATGGTGCAACTTTGGGCAAGTTCCTCTTTCCTCTCTCTCATCGGAGCTCCACCAGACAAATGGGATTAAAGTTTTCCACCTTGTAGATAAACCACTTAGCCTAGAGCTTGGCATCCAGAAGTCCCATTAAAGATCAGCTAGATCACAATGGATGTGATTAAGTATGGTGGTAAAGATGCCAAGGGATCTGAAGAGGAGGGTGGAAGCAAAATTCCATGAAGCCTAGATGAGCTACCCAAGTGAAGGCAGCAGGAAGGGATGGGCAAGGATCAGAAAATTATGCCCTGAGACCAAATGCAACCCCCTGCCTGCTTGGTCAATAAAGTTTTATTAGACAAAGCCATGCCCGCTCTTTATGCAGTATCTGGCTGCTTTTCTGTTACAAAACAGAGCTGAGTACTTACAACAGAGACTGTATTGCTCACAAAGACCCAGGGATCGAACGCAGGTCTCCCACGTCGGAGGCAGATTCTTTACCATCTGAGCCACCAAGGAAGCCCAAAATATTTGCTATCTGGCCCTTTAAAAAAGTTTTGCAACGCTGGGTTAGAGGATAGAAGAGTCCGTTAGAGTCAAACTAAGTAGGTGGCACTAGTGGTAAAGGACTTGCCCGCCAGTGCAGGCAGACGACGCAGGTTCCATCTCTGGGTGAGATGCCCTGGAGGAGGGCGTGGCAGCCCACACCAGCATTCTTGCCTGGAGAATCCCACGGACAGAGGCGCCTGGAGGGCTATGGTCCAAAGGGTCGCAAAGAGTCGGACACGACTGAGCGGCTTAGCACGCACGCACGACTAAAACGAACACAGGCTTAAAGAGTGAAAAGATCTGAAGGAGCAAGGTTGAAGTCAGAGAGTAAGACTAGGGATGAGGGGTCTGCTGGTGGAACTGTGCCAGGTGGTGGGCAAGGGGGAGTGGGTACCTATCGCCAGGGCTAGATGAGGGCTTTGGAACTCAGGAGGCTGACCCAGAAAGTATTGGCCTCTCATGATAAATTGAGAATCAATGGATTGGTGGGTCTTTAGATGGAATTACCCTTGTGGATGTGGGTAAGATCAAGAACAGAGGGGTTTTTAGTCACAAACCACAGTGTCCAGGAAGTCCCCTGAAAATGCCTCCCCAAAAGCTGCTCTGCACTTCTTTGCTATCAAAACTTTGATTTTGTTCAGAATGACAGTGCACCTGGCCCTTAGAGAGGAATCACGGTTTGTCTGGGCCAGTCAAGCAATCACATTCCCTTTGGCTGGTGTTTACTTTTCCAGACTGTCTTGCAGCTAGGAGTGGTCACATGATAAGTTCTGGCCATCTCAGAAAGTCAGGCTGGGGCTTCTACGAGAGCTTTCACCTTTTGGATGACAGAGATTTGCTAGTGCTTCTCTGAGACTGTGCTGCCATTTTGTGACCGTGAGGCAATAAATATGAGTGCATACATGTAGCAGGCTGGGGGTGTTGAAGCAGAAAGAGCTTGCACCTTGACACCATCATTAAACCCCTACCCACCTTCAGGCTTTTTAAGTGAGATGAGGAAATGACTTTATTGCTTTTTTTTTTTTTTTTTAATTAAAAGAAGAAAGTTCAGAGGTAGTAACTGGAAATTAGAAGAATGGCATAAGGGTTGGAGTGAGAAAAAGCTGGTAGGGGGCTGCTTTGAGCAGAGGATGTGTGAATACTGATGGGACTGGGAAATGGGTGGTTAAGAACAGACAGGAAAAGGTTTTAGATGTTGGGTTGAGTTTAGGTTTCTCCCACAGGCCACGGGGAAAGAGCATTAAAATGTCTTTAAAATCATACAGATCTTACTGCTGCTACTGCTAAGTCACTTCAGTCGTGTCCGACTCTGTGTGACCCCATAGATGGCAGCCCACCGGGCTCCCCCATCCCTGGGATTCTCCAGGCAAGAATACTGGAGTGGGTTGCTATTCCCTTCTCCAATGCATGAAAGAGAAAAGTGAAAGTGAAGTCGCTCAGTCTGTCCGACTGTTAGCGACCCCATGGACTGCAGCCCACCAGGCTACTCCGTCCATTGGATTTCCAGGCAAGAGTACTGGGGTGGGGTGCCATTGCCTTCCCTGATACAGATCTTAAGCTAGATGGAATTATTATTTGCTAAATTTTGTGCCTTCTTCAGAAGCCCTTGAAACATTTGCTTTTCTGCATTTCCTTGAAAAGAAAAAATTGGCCATGGATTTGCATTATTGTAATAGCTCTTTTTCTAATTATAAAAGTGAAACATATTTAGACACTTTAGAAAGCAGAAGCAAAGAGAAGAAAGCACTTTGAGTGTTTGCTCTGAGGGCTGGTGTTTCAGAAATGGCAGACAGGGACTGAGGCAGGAAACAAGAAGATTCATTGTGACTTACCTTCTCTGGGCCTCAGACTCCCCCCCTGTAAAGTGAGCGGGTGGGGCTCCAGCCAGGGAAGTCTCCACCCAACCTGAGGGCCCAGGAATGCTTGATGCTATAGCAAGTTAACAACACACTATAGATGCCCTGGGCCGCAGTAAGAGCCACGGCTAACATGCAGGAAGCTCATCCACCCGTCTCCTATGGGTTCACGCATGCTGGGCACTGATCCCTCGCTTTTCTATCCTTGGAGGAAATAAAGTGATGGTTTTTTTTTTTTTTTTTTAATTAAAAGAAGAAAGTTCAGAGGTAGTAACTGGAAATTAGAAGAATGGCATAAGGGTTGGAGTGAGAAAAAGCTGGTAGGGGGCTGCTTTGAGCAGAGGATGTGTGAATACTGATGGGACTGGGAAATGGGTGGTTAAGAACAGACAGGAAAAGGTTTTAGATGTTGGGTTGAGTTTAGGTTTCTCCCACAGGCCACGGGGAAAGAGCATTAAAATGTCTTTAAAATCATACAGATCTTACTGCTGCTACTGCTAAGTCACTTCAGTCCTGTCCGACTCTGTGTGACCCCATAGATGGCAGCCCACCGGGCTCCCCCATCCCTGGGATTCTCCAGGCAAGAATACTGGAGTGGGTTGCTATTCCCTTCTCCAATGCATGAAAGAGAAAAGTGAAAGTGAAGTCGCTCAGTCTGTCCGACTGTTAGCGACCCCATGGACTGCAGCCCACCAGGCTACTCCGTCCATTGGATTTCCAGGCAAGAGTACTGGGGTGGGGTGCCATTGCCTTCCCTGATACAGATCTTAAGCTAGATGGAATTATTATTTGCTAAATTTTGTGCCTTCTTCAGAAGCCCTTGAAACATTTGCTTTTCTGCATTTCCTTGAAAAGAAAAAATTGGCCATGGATTTGCATTATTGTAATAGCTCTTTTTCTAATTATAAAAGTGAAACATATTTAGACACTTTAGAAAGCAGAAGCAAAGAGAAGAAAGCACTTTGAGTGTTTGCTCTGAGGGCTGGTGTTTCAGAAATGGCAGACAGGGACTGAGGCAGGAAACAAGAAGATTCATTGTGACTTACCTTCTCTGGGCCTCAGACTCCCCCGCTGTAAAGTGAGCGGGTGGGGCTCCAGCCAGGGAAGTCTCCACCCAACCTGAGGGCCCAGGAATGCTTGATGCTATAGCAAGTTAACAACACACTATAGATGCCCTGGGCCGCAGTAAGAGCCACGGCTAACATGCAGGAAGCTCATCCACCCGTCTCCTATGGGTTCACGCATGCTGGGCACTGATCCCTCGCTTTTCTATCCTTGGAGGAAATAAAGTGATGGCTGTAGCCCTAGATCTATCCTCAGAGGTCAGAATCCATGTCCGGTGCCCACTCTACTCCCCAGAGCCAGCCCCCTCTCTCCCAGACCTGTATCTCACTCCCTTCCATCACTCAGCAGTCCGTTCCGCGCGAGCTCTGGAAAGGCAGTGGACTGCAACAAGCGTGGGTCTAGAGGGCCGGCAACCCAATCAGCAGGACCAGCACAGAAGAAATCAAGGTCCCTCCACTCCCTCGTGGCGAGGTGATGACTCTCTGGCCTGGCTGCCTAAACGTCTGATGTCTGAAATGGCCAACTCTGCCCATCAGGACACCACTGGGGACCAAGGAATACAGGGAATAGCTTAGAGTTTCTGAGTCCAGTGTTAAAAATCAATAGTTTCCCTCCTCAAGAGCCACCCCCAGGGGCAAAATAGAGGGAATCGCTTATCAGCGTCTGCGTGCACAAGGGCAGATGATGAAGCAGCGAAGAAACCAGTCATACGTGGTGGTAAAGTGCCCTTCACCCGCTATCCCTGCACCAGTGAGCGTGCACGCCACCCCTCACTGATCAGGCACCGTTAACCCCCACGGCCCCCTTCACCCGCTATCCCCGTGCCAGTGAGCGTGCACACCACCCCTCACTGATCAGGCACCGTTAACCCCCACGGCCATCACTCGCCCTTAGTCGCCCCTGGTCACCCCTAATCGCCAGGAGCGGCTTTGGCATGGAGGCTGCCTGGGGGTCTTTCCCAAGAAGGAGGAATTCAGAAATATAAGTGTGAGCCTCCCAACGCTCTCTGAAGGTGGGTAAGCTTAGAGGCTCTGTCTGGATCCGGGAGGAGGGGGGTGTCAATGCGCTAATGCCAAGTAAACAAGCATGTTACCCCTGCTGCCCTCCTCCCCTGGGAGCCCTGGCTCATTTACTCCAGGGCAATTTGCTCCACTGTAAAACATTCTATCCCTACCTGCAGAACCATAGTGTGTCTCAGGAAGAAGAAATCAGTGTCAGCGACAAAATTGCTCAAGTGTTCAGCACTCACAGCCAGAACCATCCTCAGCATTTGCCACCTACTGGCGCTCTGGACGTCCATTGTAACCTCAAGAGAGGCTATTGTACCATTATAAAGATGAGAAACTGAGGCCCAGGAGGGAGGAGGAGGAAGTTAAGTAATTTTCATGACTCCCATGTGGAGACCCTGGAATTTGAACTCTGGCCTCAGTTCAGACCCTGAGCTCATGACTGCTCTATTATTTCGACCATCTCTATGGCCCCTCCATCTCCTGCCTCTCTTTACAGATGAGGAAACTGGGATCCAAAAATCAGCAGAGACTGGCCCGAGGTTCCATATCCACACAGCCTAGAACGAAGCCCAGATCACAGGCTCCCATCCAAGGATCTTTCCATGGTTCCGTGATGTCACTTGCTTTCTGCAAGTTTCTTGCCTTAGAGCAGCAAAACCATACAGATTTAGAATTGAAATCCAGGCCTTCTCAGAGGTCCAGGCCCTTCAAACCTTCATGAGTCTCAGAGGAACTGGCATCCTTGAACCTTTAGCTTCCCAAAATGTTACTAACAAGAATGCACACACTTCATAGTTTACAAAGCACTCTAATCACCGTACACCACATAACCCTCACAAAAAACACGATATAGTAAGTCTGACCATAGTCTTCAGAGATCTTCTCTGTGGTACAAGGACTGGCGTGTCACTAGCATGGCCCAAAGGTGGACCACATGTCACTTGTGCCCTTCTGCCAGCAACGCTGTCCCTAATCACCCTTGAGAAACTGTCAGCTTTCTTCCTTACAACTGGGTGAGGTCCTCTTATGGCTCAGAAGCCCCTTGGCCTCAAGCAAGTGGATGAAGAGACAGAAGTCATTGTCTAAACTGGCAGAGCCTGCTCTCAGTGCCCTCGGCTCGCCATTCCAAACTCCTGCGAATCCCTGGATGACTCTGAGATCCCAGAGACTTCTCTGTATCCCCAGAGCATTTATCATAGGGCTTGCTAGATCTGATAGTCAGTGCCTGATGAACTATGGACGGAGGTTCGTGACATTGTACAAGAGACAGGAATCAAGACCATCCCCAAGAAAAAGAAATGCAAAAAAGCAAAATGGTTGTCTGAGGAGGCCTTACAAATAGCTGTGAAAAGAAGAGAAGCAAAAAGAAAAGGAGAAAAGGAAAGATATACCCATTTGAATGCAGAGTTCCAAAGAATAGCAAGGAGAGATAAGAAAGCCTTCCTCAGTGATCAATGTAAAAAAAATAGAGGAAAACAACAGAATGGGAAAGACTAGAGATCTCTTCAAGAAAATTAGAGATATCAAGGGAACATTTCATGCAAAGATGGGCTCAATAAAGGACAGAAATGGCAGGGACCTAACAGAAGCAGAAGATATTAAGAAGAGGTGGCAAGAATACACAGAAGAACTGTACAAAAAAGATCTTCAAGACCCAGATAATCACAATGGTGTGATCGCTCACACTCACCTAGAGCCAGACATCCTGGAATGCAAAGTCAAGTGTGCCTTGGGAAGCATCACTATGAACAAAGCTAGTGGAGGTGATGGAATTCCAGTTGAGCTATTTCAAATCGTAAAAGATGATGCTGTGAAAGTGCTGCACTCAATATGTCAGCAAATTTGGAAAGCTCAGCAGTGGCCACAGGACTGGAAAAGGTCAGTTTTCATTCCAGTTCCAAAGAAGGGCAATGCCAAAGAATGTTCAAACTACCACACAATTGTACTCATCTCACACACTAGTAAAGTAATGCTCAAAATTCTCCAAGCCAGGCTTCAGCAATACGTGAACCATGAACTTCCAGATGTTCAAGCTGGTTTTAGAAAAGGCAGAAGAACCAGAGCTCAAATTGTCAACATTCGCTAGATCATTGAAAAAGCAAGAGAGTTTCAGAAAAATATCTATTTCTGCTTTATTGACTATGCCAAAGCCTTTGACTGTGTGGATCACAATAAACTGTGGAAAATTCTTCAAGAGATGGAAATACCAGACCACCTGACCTGCCTCTTGAGAAATCTGTATGCAGGTCAGGAAGCAACAGTTAGAACTGGACATGGAACAACAGACTGGTTGCAAATAGGAAAAAGAGTATGTCAAGGCTGTATATTGTCACCCTGCTTATTTAACTTATATGCAGAGTACATCATGAGAAACGCNCCTAACCTGCCTCTTGAGAAATCTGTATGTAGTTCAGGAAGCAACAGTTAGAACTGGACATGGAACAACAGACTGGTTGCAAATAGGAAAAAGAGTATGTCAAGGCTGTATATTGTCACCCTGCTTATTTAACTTATATGCAGAGTACATCATGAGAAACGCTGGGCTGGAGGAAGCACAAGCTGGAATCAAGATTGCCGCATGAAATATCAATAACCTCAGATATGCAGATGACACCCCCCTTATGGCAGAAAGTGAAGAAGAACTAAAGAGCCTCTTGATGAAAGTGAAAGAGCAGAGTGAAAAAGCTGACTTAAAGCTCAACACTCAGAAAACTAAGATCATGGCATCTGGTCCCATCACTTCATGGCAAATAGATGGTAACAGTGGAACCAGTGGCTGAGTTTATTTCTGGGGGCTCCAAAATCACTGCAGAGGGTGACTGCAGCCATGAAATTAAAAGATGCTTATGCCTTAGAAGGAAAGTTATGACCAGCCTAGACAGCATATTAAAAAGCAGACATTACTTTGTCAACAAAGGTCTGTCTAGTCAAGGCTATGGTTTTTCCAGTAGTCATGTATGGATGTGAGAGTTGGACCCTAAAGAAAGCTAAATGCTGAAGAATTGATGCTTTTGAACTGTGGTGTTGGAGGAGACTCTTGATAGTCCCTTGGACTGCAAGGAGATCCAACCAGTCCATCCTAAAGGAGATCAGTTGTGGGTGCTCATTGGAAGGACTGATGTTGAAGCTGAAACTCCAATACTCTGACCACCTGATACGAAGAGTTGACTCATTGGAAAAGACCCTGATGCTGGGAAAGATTGGAGGCAGGAGGAGAAGGGGACGACAGAGGATGAGATGGCTGGATGGCATCACCGACTCAATGGACATGGTTTTGAGTAGACTCCAGCATTTGGTTATGGGCCAGGAGGCCTGGCATGCTGCGGTTCATGGGGTTGCAAAGAGTCAGACACAACTGAGCGACTGAACTGAACTAAACCGAGAAAGAAAGGGATGGAGGAAGGAGAGAAAGACATTTCACCCAATATTCACTGATTCAGACCAGCCACCCCAAGCTGGTATACATGAATGGAATTTTTCTTTATAATATAATGCCACTAAGAAGCTGTTTGACTTTTTACAGGTGTACGAACCTCTCTGAGCTTCAACATCTCCATCCATAAAGGAAAGTAGCAAGATGGGATCTCAGATGGAGGCTATGCAGCTTGTGCGTCCATCTCCCTCTACAAGACTACAAATATCCCAAATCAATCTGAGCACGTTTCCCATGTGTTAGAAGGTGGGAGTCGGGTAGGTGTTTCTTCACAATTCTGAACTAGACACGTGACTTTTTGCTTGTGGTTCCCAGCATTCGAACATTATTTCTCTTTGAGAGAATCCCAAAGAATGTGGGGTGCGGAGTTTCAACACCCCACATATTGTCCAGGAAGTAGAGATTTCTTTTCCCACCTTCCAGGACAGGAGAATGGGGTTTAGAATTGGCCAGCAGGATGCTCCCACTCAGGACTCTAAGTATGAACAGGTGACACAAAGACACAGGCATTGTTAAAAGTTTCTCAAGGTGACTACAGCACAGCTGTCCAGTACCCCAATATGGCATGGTGACAGGTGGCAAGTATGGCTGGGCCAGAATTCCACACTTGCTCTTCGCCAAAAGGCCGAGAAGCAATGGGCCAGAATTCCAAACACCCTTCCTCCCATGTGAGCTGACTGCAGTCTGTGCTGCCAACCTGGCTCCCATCCATTTTGCAACAATCAGGGGAGGCCACGTGGCCCAGGGTTTAGGGCTATGGCTTTGCAGTTGGGTAGATATACGTCTACCTGTTTGTGCAACTCATGAGAAACACGGCCGTAGGGAAGTGACGTCACCTTGGGGAGTACTAGTCTCTTCTCCGTTAGGCAGACACCATAGTAAGTCCTCCATAAGAGCTGTTGTGGGGATCTCATAAGATAATGTGGGCGGTGTGCCTAGCCTGGCACCTCGGAGGGGCTGAATGAATAGAGGCTGTGTTAAGGATGAAGGAGGAAGAGGGGACTTTTGAAAAGTTTTTAAAGTGGGGAACTAAAGCCAGAGCAGGTGCTCCTAGCTGTGAACAGTCTGAAGAGCTGTCCTGATGTAGAGAAGCTGGGGAAGGCCCATCACAATGGGTGCTCCGGGCAGGGAACTGGCCTTCTCTCCCTGATGCTACTTAAACCCAAATCATCAAGTGTGTTGCCCTTGGAGGAAGCTCAGGGATGCAATAGGCTGCTGCTTGCATGAGTGCAGAGGTGACCCTCAATGAGTGAAGAGGACCAGCCTCCACTAATGCCAATTCCCCCGGATGGAGCAGGGCTGGCTTCTGATCTCAGGTGTGCCAGGCTGGGTGAGCAGACATGCCAAGAGCCTGCTCCTCTGAGGTGTGTGCCAGCATCAGAGGCCAGATGCTCCCCTCAGACCTTCCATCAGCAACAGCATCTGCTCTCCTCCCAGGATGGTCTAGCTGCCACCCAGGTGGGAAGCTCCTTTTCCAAGCTGGACCTTCTTTACGGTGCAACACCGACCCCGGGCATTTGCGTGGGGGATCACAGATTGCTCTCCTTCCTTGGGTCAGCAAGGCCTCTAATTGCAGTGTCCACTTTCTGTTTCTGGTTCCAATGTGACTTAATGGGGAGCCTGGAAAACCCTGGTTGTTCAATAATTATAAAGCAAAGACATTACCAGAGCATCAGAGGTTGCTTCCGATTGCTATATTAATTGTCCTTTGTTATCTCTCCAAATAAAAGACCTCTTGATAGAGACAAAAGCTAGCCGGCTTTTATTCCACAGCTTTCTGACTGTGGATGAGGATCCACAGTCACTTTCTGAGGATGAGGGGCCCTTGTTGGCTTCTGTCCATTTCTTTCCAGACACAGACTTTTGCTGCTCTCTGCCCAGCATGGACCCAGCAGGCCACACCCCAACCCAGATAAGAGCAAGGCCCAGCACAGCACCATCCAGCCACAACCAGTTCCAGACCCTCTTGTTCCCTGGTCCAGTGGCTCACAGAGGGCGAAAGCCCTGATTCTTACCTCTGTGTTTCGATGCCCTTTTCCTTGAGTGCTGGTGTGTAAGTGCACGTGGGGACACTCCAGGATGCAGAGCCAGTGTTTAGTGAGACTTCCTACCTGCCAGGTGCCATGTGACTGCTTTAGATGCCTTTCTTCTCAACAGTAGTTATGCAGGATATTTTTCTCTCCATTTTGCAGATGGGGTTTAAAGTGGTTAAGTTACTTGCCCAAGGTCCCACAGGAATGGCATGCTAGAGTCAAGATCAAGCTCCAGTTGCCCCAGTGGGGCTCCTAAGCCACTCTGAAGTGCTGTTCTCTAGGTATTTGTACAGGGTGTGTGTGAGTAGGGGGTGCAAGAGTGTGCGTGAGTGCCCGTGAGAGGGTTAGGGAAGCAGGCTGTGTATAAGCAGTGGATGGGCTCAGTAGAACAGGACTAAGCGAAAGGCATGAGTGAGATGATAGTCAAAGTTATCCGCACATTTGTTTTGCTTGTTTTTAAAGACCCAGCCACGCCTTGCTACAAACTATTGGAGTCTAGTCGTAAATACTCATGTTTGAATGTTCAGCTCCCTTGAGCATCTACTTGTGCTGGGCCCTGTTCCCTGGGCTGTGAACGGCCTGGAGAGGTGTCAACCACGTGCCTGCCCCCTGGGCTCCCTGCCTAGTTTTCAGCCACAGATACCCGGAGTCCTCTTTTCCACCACCCCTGCTTCTGCTGGGAGAATCTGGGAAAGCAGTCTAGAATGGCCTTAAATCCATTCCACTCATGTTTTCAAGTCATTTGCCAGGGTGCTCAAATGCCACCTGCCCAGTCAAGATCTAGACTCACTCAACAATTGATTATCCTAGGAACAAGGCTGTGCATCACTAATTCATAATTTGGCTGTGGTTCAGAAACTGCAGCTATGTTTGTGAATACGAACAGGGTGAGGAGCCCTTCCATGGCCAGGCCTGATGGAACTTTCACTTTAATTTCACCACAGCCCTCCTGAAAGAGATCCTGATCCCGTGTGACCAGCTAGGAAACTGTATTCTAGAAGGTGAGTGAGATTTTCCCCAATCACACCGCTCATAAAGGGCAAACCATGGCAGGAGTCGGGCTACTGCCCATCAGCGACTCTGAACCATCGCCAGTTGCTCCATCTTTACCAACAACACACACAGATTATTTGTTAGTAGTGGGTTTCAAGTGAGGAAATTTGCAGGAAGTAAACACCCGTGCCTGGAGCCAGGTTCAGTGCAGACCCTCAGGGTTATTAGCAGCCCCTCTTGGCAGTTTCTGACCAGGGCTTGGACTGTGGGAGATAAAGCTGAGGGCTGTAGCTCACTGGCACAAATTCCAAATCTATAGGTAAATCATTAGTTTACAGCTAAGCCAGGGATCCTAAACCAGCCAGTGGCTAAAGACAATCAAGGTGTCTCAGGAACGTAGGAATGATGTGGAAAATAGAGAACAGGGCATCCAAGGGATAAAATCCTTTCTAAATTCAGGGCTAGAGATGCTCTCCCCTATTGAGCTGGGTGATTCCTACCACTGGGCAACCTACATTGTTTTACTTTGGTTTCCTGGAAACTGAAAAGGAAGAGCTACCCTCAGCTGTTAAAATTCATCTCAGCACACAATTCATGATGTAGTTGTATAGTTCTATTCTCTCCTCACACGTTATTCCAGCCTGCAGAGGAGGTATTATTGTGTCCATTTCACAAGTGAGAAAACTGAGGCTTCAAGAAGTAAACTAATAATGCCCTGGTTGTATCTAACCCTGTCTCTCTGGTCACCGAGCCCTCCTAGGATTTTTCTTCCCACTGGAATAAAATCTGACCTCTTATCTTGATTCATGAGACCCTTTGTGATCAGCACGGCCAAGCTCTCCTCACCATCTCCCACCTTGCTTGCCCCTTGCACTCACCAGGTCTCAGCCACATCAGCCCTATTCTCATCCTGAACCTACCTTTCTTATCTTCAGCCCCAGCCTCTGCACTGCTGCTGTCTCCTCTGGAAATGCTGACCCTCTAGAGCTTTGCATGGCTGACCCTTGTTCATCGTCTGAGTCTCAGCTTCAAGGTCACTTCCTCAAAGAAGTCCTTGACCATACCACTACGCTGGCCTCCGGTCACTCCCTGTCATATTTGCATCCTAGCTTTGCTGTCTCAGCAATAAATACTTTCTATTTATTTGTGTAATGTAGTATACCCACCACTGGAGTATAAGTTCCATGAGGGCAGATGGGGTGAGACGCCTAAAAGGAGCTTAACCAAGTTTTGATGAGTAAATTAATCCATGAATAAATAACTCACTGGGATTCAAAAACCCTGCATGGAACCTAACCTAACCCACCATCCCTAAGTCAATAAGACTCCAAAGCAAGGAATATGCTCCAACTAACTTTACAAGGAACATGCAGGGGTCTGTGTCCACATCTCCCAACTCTGAGCCAGGCTGCAGAACAACTGGGATCTCTTCTAGTGGTCCTGGGACAGCTTCCAGCATCAGGCTTGGGCATGTCCAGCTCCAAGGAAGCGGCGCTCTGCCGGGAGAACTGGTCTGGCCCAGCTCAGCAGGGTCTGGTCAGCTGGATTAGCAGGCCTAGTGAGCAGCAATGATGCCTGTATCAAATACCGCAAAAAGGAACTACATCCTTAGCAACTCCCAGAACACCAAGGAAGGGCTGTCTGCAGGACTCTGAAATCCCCACCATGCAGATGAACTTAGCAGGTGAAATGCAGGTGCTCACGCTCATGTGAGAACCAGCACAGGCAGACCCCTCAGGGTCAGGCCTGACTCTGAAGCCCAGCCAGCCCTGGGAAGATGTTCCCTTAGACATTTACTGGATGGGGTCACCATAAACTGTCAGGGCCAAGACAGGAGTTCTGAAGCCAAAAGTAGCCCAACCGAGGTCGAGAGGGCACCAGAGCCCAAGAGGGGAGACCAGGCCAGGCCAGGTCCAGGTCAGAGGAAATAGACATCCAAGGTGAGAGCCAGCTGAGGAGTCAGGGTCATGGCCAGCCCAGAGGCAGTCAGGGAAGGGCTCAAGGGCAGGTCAGAGCCTCCTTGGAAGGTCCAGCCTCCGAGGGTCTCCACCAGGTCTCCGAGATGGGCATCCGCAGGCTGATGTGGGGAGCAGACATGGGCGGAAGCCTATTTGAACTTCCTCAGCCCTGTATCCGAGGAAGGAATTAAACCGTTCTGTTCTACTAGGGCGTTTCATTGACTTCTGGCAAAACACCATGTCCTGCTTCAAAGGAAAGGAAACACACAGGCTTAGGAGGCTCGTTGGACATCAAAGGGCTATTAGAGAACAGCATCCTGATGAGCTAATTGCAAATGCAGGCCGAGCAGACGGAGCACATTTGCCCAGGAACATATGGGCTCACACATCCAGGGAGAGGGTGCTGGGGACAAGATGTATGTGGGGCTCTGGTGAACCCAAAGCGTTTGCAAAATAATTCAAGACACTGCCTTAGCCTGGGGTGTTCTCCCCTCCACATTCCATCAAACCGATGGGGGTGGGGAGCAGGATGCTGATGTCTCCGCAAAAGAAAGCCCCAGGAAGCAAGTAAGCAGGACTAGGCCCAGACACACCAGAACATTCCCTCCAGAGCCAGGAGGACATGTGAATGGAGAGAGTCTTTTCTTGAATCCCAGAGACCCCTCCAGTCTGTGTGCTCCATACCACGAGCAGGTTGCCAGGGGGCAGCATGGGGGGCTATTCTCTTGCCTTACCCACCCAGCTGGAGCATGTGGCCCCATCATTTTCAACCCTGAAACAGTCGAAAGTATTTCCTTCCTGTGTGGTACTAGTGGTAAAGAACCTGCCTGCCAATGCAGGAGACGTGAGAGATGCTGGTTCGATCCCTGGGTCAGGAATATCCCCTGGAGGAGGGCATGGCAACTCACTCCAGCATTCTCGCCTGGAGAATCGTTTGGCCAGAGGAGCCCGGCAGTCGCAAAGAGTGAGACATAACTGACGCGACTTACACAGCACACACCCAGCAGCACGAGCATGAACGCAGGCCTGAGACCTCCCAGTCCGTGTGCCCTACCAGACCAGCCGTGAGGGTGGCAACCTAGGCCCTCACCCATCACAAGAACTGAGGGACTTTTCTTCCATCTGGCTTCTACAGCAGAACAGGACATACAAGTTTCCTTGAAGAAAAGGGACTTCCAGATTATTAATAAAACTACTTCTCTGGAGCCACCGCCTCATCTCAGCAGTTGAGGAAACTGAGGCTGAGAAGACCGTGACCACCCAGGGCACACGATGAACCAAGGATGAGGCCAAGGCTAGAATCCCGGACCCTGGCTCCAGGCCCGTGCTGCTCTGGCCACGCCGCCTAGTGACCCACACCTTGTCAGATTCACCAGCTTGCCCCTGAGTACTAGGCAGGTGTCCAGGCTCTCAGCCAGGTCCCAGCCTCTCTGGGCCCCCCAAGCACAGAAGCTCTCCTCAGCCCTTGGGGAGCGGGCTTTCCTGAGGCAGGATCTGAATCTCAGCAATCAGGAGGACACCTCCAGGCTGCACTGGTGAGGGGCAGAAGCAGCCAGGGGGACGAGGAGCTACCACATTAGAAGGCAGGGAGGCACGGCTGAGGGGCCAGCTCTGGAAATTACTGTTGACTCTGATGCATTTTCTAAGACAGTGAGCTGAGTGCCAGCATCAGGGAGGAAAAAAAAAAATTAGAAAAGAGAGATTGCATGGGGCCCGGGAGGTAGACTTGTCCTGCCTGTGTCTAATACAGTTATGAAATCAAAGACTGAGAGGGCAAGGAAGAGGAGATCCGGGGGTGGGGGTGAAGGGCATGCCCAGCGCTTGCAGCAAGGTCGTGGCTGAGTCTTGCCCTGGGTAAGCAAAGGCGTTGGGTACTTGGAATAAAATCCAAATCTGTATGCATGCCGAGTCCCTGCAGCCTGGGCTTCCAGCCTCCTCTGCTCCCCCTTCCTCCTCATTCTCAGGTCTTAGTCACAATGTTTGAGTCATCTCTTTCTTCACTGCTTTTTTCACAGTCTTAAGTGACAAACTTATTTGGGTGATTCTTCAATTAATTTTTGCTTCCCCCTGCCCTAGACTACAAACTCCAAGAGGGCAGGAGTTGGGATGCTTTGTTCACATCAGGATCCTCAGTGCTCAAAATATGTTTGAGGAATGACTGAATCAATCAATAGATCACGGCTCTTTCTGACTTCAAAGCCTGCCATGACTCTTCCCTACCTCTATGATTTCACCAGTAAGCCCTTTACCCACTACTGCATTTATGATCTGATCCATGCTCCTTCCTGGTCTCATCTTCCACCATGATTCTCTCCATCATGTTACCAGCTCACCCACTACTGGGCTCTGAACAAAACCCAATACTATTTCAGAAGATCCTGCCTCCCCATGCCTTGATAGCTTCAGGCCTATAATATTCCTCCTGCTCACCTTTATCTGGATGACAGGATCCTACTGATTCTTCTACACCCAGCTCAAGTGTCCCCTCCTTCCTCCATGGTGAGACACCTCTATACAGGTCCTAGGCTGAAGAAGTGGCTCCCTCCTTGGCAGGCAGGCCCTGACTATGGTGTGAAACCAGGATACTACACAGACACATAAGATAAGGGTGGGTTTCCATCCAATTCCACCATAAGATACTAAGCCTGCTGTCAGATAGGAAGCAGGACTTACCTACCTCTGCATCTCAACACCTAGAGTTTAAGCAATGGGGAGTCCCAGGGCCCTTGACCTTTTGTACAGTCAGTGCTCTTTCCACCACACATTGATCAGCTTCACATCATTCCATTCCATTTCAGCATCCCCACACCCTTCCTCTCTCTCTCTTCTCTCTCCTCCTCTCTCTCTCCCCACCCCTTTCTCAAAACCCACATCATCTGAGAAACTTCTCCTGGCTTCCCTCTTGCCTTACATCCTTCTGATCATTTCTACTCAACAAGGAGGGTCCAGGAGGGAAGCTCAGAGATGCCTAGAGTGCCAGGCTGGTGCCTTTGGGCTCAGGCCAGTTCTCAGACCCTCTGATGCCTCATGGCCTCACCTAGAGAAAAGGCCTCACATAGTCTAGTCCAGTACATGAAAATTTTAAAAGCATCACTCAACTCTATCTGTCCTGGGCAATGCTTTTTAAAACCAATACACAGCAGATGAATGGATAAGAAAGCTGTGGTACATATACACAATGGAGTATTACTCAGCCATTAAAAAGAATACATTTGAATCAGTTCTAATAAGATGGATGAAACTGGAACCGATTATACAGAGTGAAGTAAGCCAGAAAGAAAAACACCAATACAGTATACTAACACATATATATGGAATTTAGAAAGATGGTAATGAGGACCCTGTATGCAAGACAGCAAAAGAGACACAGATGTGTAGAGTGGACTTTTGGACTCTGAGGGAGAGGGAGAGGGAGAGGGTGGGATGATTTGGGAGAATAGCATTGAAANGTTTGATGTGTGATACAGGATGCTTGGGGCTGGTGCACTGGGATGACCCAGAGGGATGGGATGGGGAGGGAGGTGAGAGGGGGGTTCAGGATGGGGAACATATGTACACCCGTGGTGGATTCATGTCAATGTATGGCAAAACCAATACAATATTGTAAGGTAATTAGCCTCCAAAAAATAAAGAAAATGGCAACCTTGACTATGGATGTGAGGATATATTTATAGACTCTCAGTTCTATCCCATTGATCTGTATGTCTGTCTTTGTGCCACTATCACACTTGTTGATTATTGCAGCTTTGCAGTAACTTTTGAAATCAGGAAGTGTGTCTTATGATTTTATTCTCCTTCAAGATTGTCAATTTGGGGCCTCTTGACCCAGATGAATTTAGCTAGAAAATTTCTAGGTCTAGACTCCTTTTTGCCACAGGATGACAAAAACCTTTTTTGTTTAAGTCTTTGGATTTTTCAAGAGAAGTCAAAAATTTGGATTTTTTAAAATATCAAATTTCTTGGTTTCAAAGCACAATTCAGGCCAAACAAAGCAATTCTTCCAAGTTAAATCTCAGGCCCACTAGTTTGCAACCCCAGCTGAAATTCCAAGTCCAAAATTTTCAAATGGGGAACTGAGACCCAGCATAGTAGTGGTTTAGTTGCTAGGTCATGTCTGACTCTTGTGACCTCGTGGACCTCACCAAGCTCCTTTGTCTCTGTGATTTCCTAGTCAACAATACTGGATTGGGTTGCCATTTCCTTCTCTGGGGGATCTTCCCAACCCAGGGATCAAACCCTGTCTCCTGCATCAGAGGAAGAATCTTTACTGACTGAGCTACCCAAGGAGGGAAGGTAATCTCTCAAGGATATAGAGCAAGTAAAGCATGTGGGGGCCCAGACCTGGAGGTCAAGCTTCAAGATCAGAGCTTCGGGCCTCCTCCTCTCCTCAGATCCTCTCCAAGCAATGCCTCTGGAAGCACACTGGACATCCAGCTCATGTGACCAGTGATGTCTTAGGCCAGAAGTACTCCTCCATCCATCCCCACCTGCGGATGCTGGTCTCCTGCGATGCTGGGGGGCTCCCTTGGTCTCAAGACTGAGTCCAAATCCTGGCATTGCCAATGCTTCCCAAACACTCAGATGCCATCATATGTTTCACCAGCTCATGGCCCAGAAAGACAGGGTTCTCCTCTCCAGTTCTCTCCTGCAACCTGGGGGGTAGACTCTGAGTTGAATAAACTGCCTTCTCCTCCCTGCTACCTCTTTGGGTTTCCACAACCCCATTTAAGAATGAAGGGGAAAAACAGCAACAGCAAACCAGAAGTAGCCAGGAAGCCTGCCGTTTCCACAAAGTAATTTGGAGCAGATAGAATGAGAGAGAAAAAATTCTTCGAATTGAGAGCCAGGCATGTCATGTGGGCTGGAGCATGGGGGCTCCGAGGAGCCCGCCAGCGGCAGTCCTGCTCCTGCAATTAAGATGATAGCATCGGGACCGCTGTAATCCTCGGGGTCGTAAACTGTGTCACAAGGCTCCTCCTTGGCCTTGTGAATCCAGCAGGCAGCTGGTCATAATTTTTCTAAGGCTGCATTTGTCTTTTTTTTTTTTTAGGACAGCGATGCCAGCCCTAATTTTACTGCAAGGTGCCAGATTTTCATTTCATACTCTCTGCAAAGATTGATTCACTGGAGTGTAAAAAAAGGAAAAAAAAGAAAAAAACCACACACACACCACCTTGAGGCGTCCCTTCCTGATCATTTCTGAGAAATCAAATCTTACAGCATAGTAATTTTCAGGGATTCTTCTTTAAGTAGTTTTTTTCTTTTTTTT
>SJYX01012848.1:4987-15445 GCA_006410675.1 Oreotragus oreotragus | reverse complement strand
CTCTAGAGTTGAAGACAGGATAGGCCAAAGAAGAGGGGACTTTCCTGATGTCCACTGTTTGTGGCTGAGTTGGGCTGGAAAGGCACATTTTTATGTGTGCAGGACAAGATCCACCTGAACACCCTTTTAGATTTCATCAGCCTCAGACCATTTCATTTTATAACATGGGACAGGGCTTCCCTAGTGGTCCAGAGGTTAAGACTCTGCTTCTAAAGCAGGGGATCCCTGGTTGAGGTACTAAGATCCCACATGCCTTGCAGTGTGGCCAATTTTTTTTTTTTTTTTTAAGCATAATATGGGCAGAAGCTCAAACAGGAGAAGGGACATGTCAGGTCCACAGGGGAGTCGGGTGGCGGCACTCGCTTTCACACAGGTTAGTGGAAACCTCATCCAGAGATTGCCCTACTTGACTGGGGTAGGGGGACCCCATGGCCTCAGGAGAGGAAGGGACATGGAAAGGGAGAGGAGAGGCTAGTTTGGGGAGCACAGAAGCATCATGGACAACAGACAGGCCAGAACAGCCCAGCAACCTTCCTCTCCTGGATGCACTCCCCAGAAATGGGCCAGCATGTGCCTGGTCTACAGAGAGGCGGGTGGACATGTGATCAGCTCTAGGAGGAGTCCCACACTGTGATCCTGGGAAGGTAGCAGGTGGCTCTAGGAGAGAGGAGACAATCCATGCAACCCAAAGATTTCCTGGGGTCTTCCCTGGTGGCTCCTGATTTTAAAAAAATCTGCCTCCCAATGCAGGAGACGCAGGATTGATCCCTGAGTTGGGAAGATACCCTGGAGAAGGAAATAGCAACCCGCTCCAGTAATCTTGCCTGGGAAATCTCATGGACAGAGGCGACTGGTGAGCTACAGTCCATGGGGTCGCAAAAGCAGACCCGACTCAGCAACTAAACGACAACAAAAGCTTTCCCAAGTGGTGCTGTCCTCATCAGCCCACATTTTATTCCAGAAAAATCAGAAAGACGCGAGCTTCACAATTCTTCATCCGAGAACCTGTGAAACTCCAGAACCTTGCTGAAGGTGGGTTCACAGTGACAAGTAGAAGGAAGCGTCTAGTGGAGTGCCACAGGACACTGTCCTCTACACTCGACTACTAACAATTTTTATCAGGTTCATACGTGACATGCGTGCATGCTAAGTTGCCTCAGTCATGTCTGATTCATTGCAAGCCCACCAGGCTCCTCTGTCCACGGGATTTTCCAGGCAAGAATAGTGGAGTGCATAGCCCTGCCCTCCTCCAGGGGATCTTCCCAACTCAGGGATTGAACCCTCAGCTCTTATGTCTCCTGCACTGTCAGATGGGTCTTTACCACTGGCGCCACCTGTTCACACGTGAACAGAGAGTTCATACATGAACTCTCTGCAAACCCAGATGGGTAGAAAAGCAAATGTGAAGGATAACAACTTCAGGATCCCAGACAGGGTTTCAATAAGCATTTATTAAGTGCCTACTCTGTGCAAAATTCTTCTGTCCCCTAGCTTCATGATGACTTTAGCCCGAGGAGACAGGAAATACAGTGGGGTAACTGAGGCCAGAAGAGCCCCCGGCGATGCAGCTGCAGTCCAGGGGTTATGGGGACAGAGAAGCCGGAAAGGAACCCCAGGGCTCCACACTGGCACCCAGACCCCTCAGGTGGGGGTCCATACAGGAGAAGGGCATCAAGGCTGGGAGCAGTTGAGTTAGCAGTAACCTGGCCCCAGCCTCCCTCTCCTATGGGCAACCCCACTGCTCCAGCATGCTGGCGCAGACGCTCCAGGTACCTGTTGCTGAGAGACAGCCCTGAAGCCAGGCTCCTTGTGGCTGCTGACCTGGGGGTGAGAGGGAGGGATGGGAAGAGGATGTACCACCACTAGCTGCTGCCCCTCATTTTGCAGGCCTGGTGACCCAGTGGGAAAGGATACCCAGAAGGTGGTACCCTCCTGAGGCTGGTCCTGGTCTCTCAGCCACCACACTCAGATGCTCCTCTTTAAGCCTCTAGGTACCAGGCCCCTCTCTCCACTTTACCAGTCTGCCCTGAACACCACCGCCCACCTCAGCCTTCAGCTCAGTCTGCCTCCTCAAGGAAGCCTGCAGAAACCCAATACTCTGCTCTCCCTAAACTCAAGTAGCCCTGATTCATCTGGCATGGGTTTTCCCTGTACCTTTTAACCACACTCAGAGACCCCCTACAAGCTTAGCGAGTCCTGCCCCGTCCCCTGGCAGTTTTAATCACTCCCTTTCTTTAAGCATCTGGGTCAGATCTTTGCTGTCCACCAGTAGAATGTGAGGCAGTGTGGGCTCTCTCTGTCCAGACTGGGTGCTCTGTAATTTGCTTATTCCATAATAAGCCATATGCCAAGCCCTGAGCTAGGTGCTAGGGACACCCCAGTAAACAAGACACCAGCACTGACTTTAGAAACTTATCATCTAGTACAGGACAGAGACCAGTAGATGACAATCCAGGGGCCATGCTGCGAGAAGGCAAACCCTAGGGCCTGCAGTAGTACCACGTGGCAAGGGCACCTAACTCACAGCGGCGACATCCAAGAAGGCTTCCTGGAGGAAGGGGCATGCAGTCTGAAACCTAAAGGATTAGCAGGAATTAGCCAGGTGAAAAAAAGGGAAAGAGTGTGTTTTTCCAATAAACAACACCTATTTTTTAAATGTCTTCTTTGCACCGGACACTGGGGATCAGCAGTGAATAAGGCAAACACACTCCTTGCTTTGATGGAGCTTAGAACCTGATGTGGACACTGATGTAACATGAATAATTACAACACTGAATTACAACTGTGTAAGAAGAAAAGGTCAAGGCATTCAAAATGCAAAGTAGGAAGACAGGCTGGTCTGAAGATGGAGACAGAAGTCCCTGGGAAGGTCAGCTTAGGCTGAAGATCAAGGAAAGAAAAGGTAGAGGTCTGCCAGGCATAGGGAAATGCAGCCAGGGGGGACAGAATTACAGGCAAAATGACCTGTGCAAAGGCCCTGAGACAGCAAGGAATTTACTGCTTTAATAAATCTGAAAATGAGAAATAAGAGAGTTTCTCCCATTGTGGCAGTGCTTTAGTTACCCTTCATTATTATTGACTACAAATAATATTGTTCAGGGACTTTAGAGGTGTTAATATTATCACATTTCTTTCCCACCTTAGTCATCACAGGTTATGGTGGAGCAATCTCCCCATTTCACAGATGATGAAATTGAGGCTCAGAGGTAGAGGCAGGTGCTCAAGTCACAGAGCAGGAAGTGGGTATGAGGATTCAAACCTAGATCATGGAACCCCAAAGGAGCCTCTTTGCTCCCCTCCCCACGGCTCCAGTATCTGCCCAGCACCACATCCTCACTCATTGTAGGTGTGAGGTTGTACAGCTCAGACCCACCACCCAGGTCCATAGCCTCCCCAGACCACGGAGGTTCCTGGCCTCTCATCTCATCTCACCAGCTGTACCCACAGACATGTTTATTGGCCTCAGATTCAAACACTAATTGCCCATAAAGTTTTTCATCTCAACAGATCCCAGCTGTGACCTGGAGGGACATGGGGGCCTTAGGAGAGGAGGTTGTTAAAATGTGAAACTTGGAAATAGCCATCTCCTTCAAACACAAAAGCGTGTTTTCACTACAGGCATCTCAAGGGCCTCTTGTCTCCTCAGTCACCCGCCAGAGTATGCATTGCTTGTCAAGTGATTCCATCTTAATCGACAATTCAATTGGTCCAAATTACATTATGTATGTAAATTTCCATCTGCAAATCAGTGCAGCTTGGACATCACTCTTGTCGGGCTGCTCTCTGGTCTCCGGCTCCAGAGCCCACCCTCAGCTCAGCCTCTGCCACCCAGGGAGAGATGCTCTGGGGACCAGGAGGCAGACAAGTGTTGGTGTTGCATACCACACAGCAGAAGTGCCTCCGGGCAGAGGCTGGGGGATAAACCAGGCTCCAGGTGCAAACTGGCTTTATACCATCAATTTCCAGTAAGAGCCAAGGGGAAAGCATCTGCAGCAGAGCCACCCACCTCCGATTTTAAGTCCAGGCAGCATCAGAGAACACCAAACAAGGCACCCTGCCGCGGAGAGGCTGTCATGTTTTAGAATATGGGTTCTGGAGCTGGACTGGCTGGGTTTGGATCCCAGCTCTGCCACTTGTCTGCTCTCTGAAATGGGTGGCTTGCCTAAGCGCGCTCAGCCTCACTTTTCTATAAAATGAAGGTAGAATGGTATCTTCCGCAGAGGTTAAGTCAGGAGGCCCTATGGAGCATTTGCTGTCGCCATCAGCGCCTTCATCAGGCTGGAGTATTGTGCATGTTAAGCGTTAGAGTGAATCTGCTAAACTCAATAGGGCACAAGCTACAGATGCCCTCCGGTGGGCAGGGGCGCCCCAGGCTTTGTGGAGCCGGGCAGTGGGGACTCTTAGACCATGGGGAGAAGGGAAGGCAGGCTGCAGGGGAGACAGAGGTAGAGTCTCCCTTTCAGCCCTGAGACCCTCTGATTTCTCGATTCCTGGACACTTGG
The DNA here is from genome assembly GCA_006410675.1 of Oreotragus oreotragus. Lineage (NCBI taxonomy): Eukaryota > Metazoa > Chordata > Mammalia > Artiodactyla > Bovidae > Oreotragus > Oreotragus oreotragus. The sequence goes on along the minus strand of SJYX01012848.1, from coordinate 10,943 downwards.
GAATTAAAGAAGGCACTCTGACGCAGCCAAAGACTGCAGGATTCCAATCGAAGCAGGTGGCATACCCTGGGCCAGTCCCTTGCTCTCTCTGGACCAGAAAATGAGAGGCTTGGGAAACGTGGTCACAGGCCCTCTGGGCACAGCCACCTCCCAGCATTCTTGGCTCTTCTTGGCCGAGGCACAGGCAGTCCTGGGCTGCACTGGCCGCCTCCACCAAGGCCCCAGCGAGGACCAGGCAGCACACACATGGGAAAGGGGCCTGAGATCAGGCCTCAGTGGGAGATGGGGTCTTCATGTCTGGCTGTGAGTTGTGCTGAGGTGCTGGTGAGAATTCCAACCAAGGTCAACCCCTGGAAGCTGCTCTTTATGCTTCTGCCCCTTGACCCCACTGGTTCTCCCATCCTTCCAACCCTGTTTTCTGGGCTCTCAGCTCTATACTAACTTCCCAGCCCTGCATCTTTCTACAGATCCATGGTCCTTCCACCTTGTGTGCCCTTCTCCACCTTCCTTACCTGGAAAGTGCTCATTCACTCTCTCATTCAATGAGCGTCTACCAAATATATTCTCCCGTGGGCGAGGCACTGTTCTAGGTGGTGAGAATTCAAGGGTTGCTAAGACACGGTCCCCAACCTCCCTGGGAACACAGATACATAAACGGTTAAATGTTAAGTGCAGTGCAAGAGATAATCACAGTACCTTTCAGGCCTCACTTGATTATCACCTCCTCTAGAATTCCCTGCTAGCATCAGACAGCCAGGGGCCCTCCTGTGTGACCCCATAACACCCTAAATGAGCTTCAAGCATGCTCTTGTCGGGCTTCCCAGGTGTCTCAGTGGTAAAGAATCTGCCTGGCAGAGCGGGAGATGCATTTTGATCTCTGGGTCAGGAAGATCCCCTGGAGGAGGAAATGGCAACTCACGCCAGTATTCTTGCCTGGGAAATCCCATGGACAGAAGAGCCTAGCAGGCTATAGTCTATGGGATCACAAAGAGGCAGACATGGCTTAGTGACTAAAAAACCACAACGGGGCTCTTATCACATATTTCATTATGGATACTTTTAAGCGGAATCAGAAGCAAAGGTATATTCATTTCAATATCCCCAAGACCAAGCACAGGGCCTGGTACTTGTCAGGATGGGTTGAATAAATGAGTGAGTGAATGAATGAAGGCAGACCATTTTCAGCTTGTTTTCCTGAGGCTATTTCTATTTGCACACACAATCGTGTGTATGCGTGTTTCTGTTACGCTGACCATCTTTGTGGACTTACTACCTGCCTGTTGGGTGTGGGGCCTCTCACCAGGCCTCCTGAGGCAAGTGGCCAAATGGGACTGGGACGTGGCTCCTGACTGCAGACGGCACGGGTGGCAGGGCAGACAGGCCCATAAACACGTGGCTGCATCCAGTGGGGGCTGCCCTGACCTGTGCAAATGTGCGTTTCCACTTGAGCCATGCGGTTTCACTCTTATCCTCCAAAAGATAATTGGAAACGTGCCTGGTGAGTCCATCGAACCCAGTCATCTGAGAGTGATTTTGATGATATGACAATCTAGCCTTGAGCGAAAAAGAAATGAGGGAGAAAAAGGGAACTTCTGTTGGTGGAGCTGAAAGCTTGAGTGCAGCCCAGGGAAGCAGGAACGATGGTTGAGAAAGTGGTGGGGGCAGAAGAGAGGGAACGGGCCGTGGCATCTGCTTGACCAAACAGTGCTGGGACCTGGAAGGGACCTGGAAGGTGGCTGTGAAACTGGAGCGAGTTGAAGAGTAAGAGGTGCCTGCTGGGGGAGGCAGAACCAGCTCAGAGGCAGTGCTGGTCGTGTCCTGCAGGCTGGACCCCCAAGGGTGAGGGGCACGCCCTCCTCACCCACTCACTCCTCTCGCCCCCACCTTATCCACCCGGTGTCACCTCCCAGAGCTGCACAGGCTAAAGAAAAGCCTGGGTCTCCACCAGGCAGCAGGTGGACAGGAAGTGGCATTTGGCGGCCCCCTGATCAGGGGTGAGAACACTGCCGCTTCCCCAAATTGGTTTTCCGACAGTAAATTATAATTGCTCTAAGTGTTCTAGAACTCGGGGATGGAGATTAATTACGGCTCCGTATCCTATGGCGCCCTGAACTTTAAGCACAGCGTGACATGCAGGTTGTTAATAAGAAGGAGGATCTGGGAGGACTTTTCTGATGAGCAAATAAGAAAAGGAAAACAATTTGAATTGGCTTCTGTACCTACCAAGGGGGACCCTTTGGGCCTGGAAGTATGCTTCCCATCTTTCCAGCCTGGTCATGAACTGTGTTTATGATGGTCAGAGACACGAAGCGGCTCCCAGGACATGGGGACTGATGGTTAGTCTCCAGTCCCCCTGGCCAGGATGGATCCAGCTCCCAGGCCGGCTGGTCTCTACAGGGCTCATGAGACCAGCAGTCACAGCTCACATGGCAGCCAAGTCAGGAAGGTAAAGTAACCAAGCAGGGCCTGCAGACAGGCAACACAGTGGGGAGAGGTGGATGCTGGGAGCTGAGAAGCCCATTATCTCAAGGGCAACCTCACGCCAACTCCAGCCCGCCACTGTTACCTGGGAAAGCTGGGTCTTTAAGAGTAGAGTTACAAGTTTCTATATAAAATCTCTCTCTTTTTATAGTTGGAAGCTTATTAACATTTTAACATACTTGACAGGGCCAAATAAAACATATCCATGCTGGAATCCGGTCCGTGGGCCACCATCTTGAAACCTCTACCTCAGCAGCTGGTTGCTTCCCTCTGGTGAATGGGAGAGCTGGACCTCCCTCTTCCTGGAGAGAGGAGAGCTTTCCAACCATCTGCCTCCTGGTCTCTTCCCTCCCATTGCGTTTCTCTCCACAACCCTTGCCACAGGCACCGTCCTCATCTCCTCCTCTGTATCCTTATCTCCTTATTAAACTTTGAGCCCCTTGACGAGCATGGATTATGCACCCCTGAATCCAGAGCAAGTAAGGAAAGGCCCCAAAAGAACGGGCTCAAACAATGATTGCTGAATGAACGAATAAACATCAGAAACTTTAAAACCTCTCTGATTTTGCCCTTTCTCTTCCTCTAACTCAACAGTCCCTGATTCAAAACTAGACACATTCATATACTCCAAACTTCTGTCCCCTCCATTCCCTTCACCACATACAGCTTCCAAAACATATCAACACCAAGGAGGGTTAGAAATAGAAGGGACATAGAGTCTGTGGCAGCCATGGTTCAGAGGCGGGAAGCAAAGTCTGGCAGGAAGAAAGGATTTTTCACAAAGCCAGACCACGGTCTGAGCTGAACCTTCAGTCTAGAGTGGGGCAGGGTGATGTGGACGCCCCTGACATGTCCATGCTGGGCCCTCCTGCCCTCCTGCCCTCCCTGCCTCTCCAAGGGCACTGCCTGTGCTCTGGACACCAACCTTGCCTCCTGTATCCCAATCTGGGGACAGGCCTGAAGCAGTCCAAGTAGCCCAGATCCGACTTCCTCAGCAGAACACCTGAGAGCCACCATCACCCCAACGTGCACTTGGCTCGAGATGCACCAGGAAAGCCACTGATGTAACATAAAACAGAAATTACTATTTAGAATATGAAGTTAATGGATCTTATTAAAAGTCTTTTGGACCAGGTTTTATGGCTGTTCTACCTCTGCTGTTGGGCTCACTTGGGGGACACTGACGCTTGTAGCCCAGTGCTTGGCTGAGGCCAGGGCTGTGACCCGCCCCATTCAGGGGCCACTGCTTGCTGACATGGTGATAGCCAGGCTGCCATCTGGATACAAGAAAGAGATTCAAAGAAAGAGCAGTTTTGTGCTGAGTGCTGACTGGCTTTCCTTCTTCCCGCCTTCTTCAAGGTGCAGACCCAGTGGGAAATGGACGCAGGCGAGTATAGAGGTCAAGAACGTGGGCTTCGGAGTAAGACGACCTGGATTAGAGTTCAGGCTCCGGTGTTTACTAATGTGTGACCTGGTGCCAACCTTTTTATCTCTCTCTGCTTTGGCTTCCTTCACTACAAAATGGGGATATATGAGAAGAATATAAACCAATCAGCTTCCAGGTACTCATTGAAAGATTGCCCAGACTTTAGATCATTTAATCCTCATGGACATCACCAGATGGCCAACACCAAAATCAGATTGACTGTAGCCTTTGTAGCCAAAGATGGAAAACCTCTAAACAGTCAGCAAAAACAAGACTGGGAGCTGACTCTGGCTCAGATCATGAACTCCTTATTGCCAAATTCAGACTGAAATTGAAGAAAGTGAGGAAAACCACTACACCACTCAGGTATGACCTAAATCAGACCCCTTATGATTATACAGTGGAAGTGAGAAATAGATTTAAGGGAGTATATCTGATAGACAGAGTGCCTGATGAACTATGGACAGAGTTTCGTGACATTGTACATGAGACAGGGATCAAGACCATCCCCAAGAAAAAGAAATGCAAAAAAGCAAAATGATTGTCTGAAGAGGCCTTACAAATAGCTGTGAAAAGCTAGAGAAGCAAAAAGCAAAAGAAAAAAGGAAAGATATCCCATTTGAATGCAGAGTTCCAAAGAGCAAGGAGAGGTAAGAAAGCCTTCCTCAGGGATCAATGCAGAGAAATAGAGGAAAACAATAGACTGGGAAAGACTAGAGATCTCTTCAAGAAAATTAGAGATATCAAGGGAACATTTCATGCAAAGATGGGCTCAATTAAGGACAGAAATGGCATGGACCTAACAGAAGCAGAAGATATTAATAAGAGGTGGCAAGAATACACAGAAGAACTGTACAAAAAAGATCTTCATGACCCAGATAATCACAATGGTGTGATCACTCACCTAGAGCCAGATATCCTGAAATGTGAAGTCAAATGGGCCTTAGGAAGCATCACTACAAACAAAACTAATGAAAGTGATAGAATTCCAGTTGAGCTATTTCAAATCCTAAAAGATGATGCTATGAAAGTGCTGCACTCAATATGTCAGCAAATTTGGAAAATTCAGCAATGGCCACAGGACTGGAAAAGGTCAGTTTTTATTCCAATCCCAAAGAAAGGCAATGCCAAAGCATGTTCAAACTACCACACAATTGCACTCATCTCACACGCTAGTAAAGTAATGCTCAAAATTCTCCAAGCCAGGCTTCCACAATATGTGAACCATGAACTTCCAGATGTTCAAGCTGCTTTTAGAAAAAGCAGAGGAACCAGAGATCAAATTGCCAACATCTTCTGGATCATTGAAAAAGCAAGAGAGTTTCATAAAAACATCTATTTCTGCTTTATTGACTATGCCAAAGCCTTTGACTGTGTGGATCACAATAAACTGTGGAAAATTCTGAAAGATGGGAATACCAGACCACCTGACCTGCCTCTTGAAAAACCTATAAGCAGGTCAGGAAGCAACAGTTAGAACTGGAAATGGAACAACAAACTGGTTCCAAATCAGGAAAGAAGTAGGTCAAGGTTGTATACTGTCACCCTGCTTATTTAACTTATATGCAGAGTACCTCATGAAAAACGCTGGACTGGAAGAAGTACAAGCTGGAATCAAGATTGCTGGGAGAAATATCAATAACCTTGAATATGTAGATGACACCACCTTTATGGCAAAAAGTGAAGAATTAAAGAACCTCTTGATGAAAGTGAAAGCGGGGAGTGAAAAAGTTGGCTTAAAGCTCAACATTCAGGAAACTAAGATCATGGCATCTGGTCCTGTCACTTCATGGCAAATAGATGGGGAAACAGTGTCAGACTTTATTTTTGGGCTCCAAAATCACTGCAGATGGTGACTGCAGCCATGAAATTAAAAGACGCTTACTCCTTGGAAGAAAAGTTATGACCAACCTAGACAGCATATTAAAAAGCAGAGACATTACTTTTTCCACAAAGGTCCATCTAGTCAAGGCTATGGTTTTTCCAGTGGTCATGTATGGATGTGAGAGTTGGACTATAAAGAAAGCTGAGCACCAAAGAATTGATGCT
>SJYX01012847.1:246050-304023 GCA_006410675.1 Oreotragus oreotragus | reverse complement strand
TTTGAACTGTGGTGTTGGAGAAGACTCTTGAGAGTCCCTGGGACTGCAAGGAGATCCAACAAGTCCATTCTAAAGGAGATCAGTCTTGGGTGTTCTTTGGAAAGAATGATGCTGAAGCTGAAACTCCAGTACTTTGACCACCTCATGCAAAGAGTTGACTCACTGGGAAAGACTCTGATGCTGGGAGGGATTGGGGGCAGGAGGAAAAGGGGACGACTGAGGATGAGATGGCTGGATGGCATCATGGACTCAATGGACATGAGTTTGAGTGAACTCTGGGAGTTGGTGATGGACAGGGAGGCCTGGCGTGCTGCGATTCATGGGGTTGCAAACAGTCAGAGCGACTGAGCTGAACTGAGGTCCAAGTGAGTGAGAAGGATGGGAGCAGGAGTGGCCTTGGAGACCACGTAAGGACTTTGCTTTTTACCCTGAGTGAGATGGGTAGGAGTCACTGCGGGGTTCTGAGCAGAGCAGTGACTTGATCGGACTCATTCACGTTTTGGCTGCACTGGCTCCTGGTCGCGGGGGGCAGGCTGCTCTTGTTACGAAGCCCAGGCTCTAGAGTGTATGGGCTCAGCTGTGAGCGTGTGTGTGTGTTTCTCTAGTTGTGGCTTGTGTTGGGCTTAGTTGTCCCATGACGTGTGGGATCTTAGTTCTCTGACCAGGGGTTGAACCTATGTCCCCTGCACTGGAAGGCACATTCTTAGCCACTGGACCACCAGGACAGTGCCTGTTTTTGTTTTTTTTTCTAAGTATTTATTATTTTTGCAATGTAAAGACTTTATTTTTTGGAGCAGTTTTAGGTTCACAGCAAAATTGAGAGGAAGGAACAGAAATTTCTCTTTTATCTCCTGTCTGCACACATGGAAGAATCCCCCATTTTCATCCTCCAGCCTCCAGTGGAGTGCAATATTGGTTACAATCAGTGAGCCTACAGTGACATGCCAGTATCACCCAGAGCCCACAGTTTACATTAGGGTTTACTCTTCTTTTTTTTTAATGACACATCATTTTTTATAATTCTGTGAACTGGCAGGACAGTTCTGGTGTGGGCCAGCTTAGGTAGGGCTGAATGGGCTATTTGTCTGGGGCCTCAGCTGCAGTGGCCTGGGGCCTGTGTCCACGTGCTCTCATCCTCCAGGAGGCTGGCTCGGGGTTTTCCCCGTGGAAGTGGAAGCCTTCCTGGCAGGAGGAAGACAAGGCCCCGGTGCACCAGCACCTCCCAAATCTCTGCTTGTACCATGTTTACTATTGGCCCATTGGCCGAAGCAAGTCACATGGTTAGGCCCAGCTTCAAGGGATAGTGAGAAAGACCAAACTTAGTGGAAGGATCAGCACAGTCACACTGCAGAGGGGCCTGCGGACGGGGTGGGAGGAACCGGACCAGTTCTGTAATCTATTACAGGGAAAATAAAGTAGAGCACAGTGAATTGGAGTCAGCTAGCCTGTTTTAGCACTGAATTCTCTTTTTCAAAAATTTAATTTTTATTTAATTTTGCTGCTCTGGGTTTTAGTTGTGGCATGTGGATTTTTTTTTTTTTTTTGGTTGCAGCTTGTGGGATCTAGTTCCTTGACCAAGGCTCAAACCTGGGTCCCCTCCTCAGAGTCTTAGCCACTGGACTGCCAGGAAAATCCCTGGCATATTTTAAAAGATTTGCTTTGGCTTATGTGTTGAGAATGAATTGAAGGGGAAGGGGAAGGGTCAGGAGCAGGGAGACCAGCTAGGAGGCCGTGGCCATAATCCTGGGTCATAGGCATTGTGGTTTACAAAATCATCGTAGCTTGGAGACTGGCCCCCTCCGCAGCCTCCTCAGCAAATCCTTCTGCTCTACCTCCATCGTGCTCTGCTTCCAGGGAGCACTGAAGAGAACCACCAGTGACTGAGGACCTACTGTGTGCCAGGCTTGCCTCAAGGTGCTCCCTGTTATCAGTCAGTCTTCAAAGGCATCCGTAAGGAAGTGATTGCTCCACAGACATTTCAAAGCTCATGTTGTGGATTGAATTGTGTCTTCTCCACCCCAAACCCATATGATGAAGCTTTCACCGGCCGTGTGGTGGTATTTGGAATGGGGCCTTTGGGAGGTAATAAGGTTTGGGTGAGGATGTGAGGGTGGGGCCCCAAGGGTAGGATTTGTGCCCTTGTAAGCAGATATGTCAGAGAGTTTGCTTCCTTTCTCTTTCCCTCTCCCTCTGTCCCCCAACCCCTTGTTCGAGAACCAAGAAAAGACATGTGAGCACTTGTGAAAGGCGACCATCAGGAAGAGGCCTCTCACTGGGAATTAAGTCTGTCGGCATTCTGAACTTGGACTTCCATCCTCTAGTCCTGTCTGTTATTGAATCTACCTAGTCTGTGGTATTTTGTTATAGCAGTCCAAGCTGACTAGGGCTTCCCAGCTGGTGCTAGCGATAAAGAACTCACCTGCCAATACAGGAGACATAAGAGACCCGGGTTCCATCCCTGGGTCAGGAAGATCTCCAGGAGAAGGAAATGGCAATCCATGCCAATATTCTTGCCTGCAGAATCCCATGGACAGGGGAACCTGGTAGGCTACAGTCCATGGGGTCAAACAGAATCAGACACGACTGAAGCTACTTAGCCCGCAAGCTAAGACAGCCCACTAAGAAAAGCACTTCTTTATTTGGCTGTTCCGGGCCTCAGTTGCAGTGCATGGGATCCTCGTTGCATCACACAGGACCTCTAGCTGTGGCGTGTGGGCTCAGCTGCTCCCTGACTTGTGGGATGTTAGTTTCCCAACCAGGGATTGAACTGCATCCCCTATGTTGCAAGGGAGATTCCTAACCATCAGACCACTAAGGAAGTCCCCAAGATAGGCTATTTTGCAGACAAGGAAATGGAAGCTCTGGGGTTTGGGGAGTGGTGGAACATCGGCCTGGGCTGTGATGGAAGTTTTGGGAGCCAGAGAGACACCAGGGCTTGGGGGAAGTATTGCCTGTGGGGTGGTGAGGGGGTAGCCCAGCACTGAAGAGGGGCAGAGGGACAGGTCCTGGGGGACTGGGCCTGGTGGGCTCCTGAACCAGAGTGGCACCCTCTCTGCAGTTTCCTGGAGGCCTGGCTCCAGCTTCCCTGGTCGTGCCAGGGGTTCCCTTCCTTGAGGCCTTCCAGCCTTACTGGGGGTTGGAGCTGTCCAGGCTGGTGCTTCTGGAGGGGGCAGGTGGTGGTGGGGGATGCAAAATAGCGGGGGAAGGCACCCAGTCACGATTCCCTGCGGCTTGTTCGCTGCTCACTCCCAGAGAAGGTGGTGAAGAGGGCAGCATGTTAATGACAGTAATTGCTTTAATTATTTTTTTGTTTTGGAGAGTCATAAAATGTGGCAGCTTGCTCAGTGCTAATCATGGTAATTAGGAGGGGCTGGGGGCCATGCAACTGTCAACTGGGGGAAGTGCCGCCCGCAAAGACAAAGAGAAGCAAACGGTCAGCACACACTCCTCGTCTCTCTCCTCTTCCCCTCCCTTCTCTCCTACTCTTTTGACCTTTTCTCCCCTCTTTGCCCACTTCCTCTGCTTCTCCTCGCTCTGCACCATGCCCTTCAGAGGGAGGCCTCTTTGATGCTGCTCATTGACTGCTGGGTTGAGGGTGGGGTGGGCGGTGGCTGTGACTGGCCTTGGATGGGGGCGAGCAGGGGTGGGGAGAGGGAGCTGCACTGCCCTGGGCTCATTTCTGTGGTGCTCCCAGATGGCAACTTCACACAGTTTGCTTTGGACCAAACAGCTTGACCCTCACAGATCCACTTTGTCAGGGGAGAGAGCAGAGCTATGTTTTTGAGTGAAGCCAGCTGAGCCTCAGGGAATGGAAACTGGGTCACCAGCCTGTTTCCCTTACCCCTAGCTAGCCACGCATTACACGCTCTGCCAACATTTCCTGAGCACTGACTCTGCGCCACGGTGGAGATTCAGTGGGAGAATCCAGCTCCTCGTTCAGATGGGGAACCGGGTGTGTAACAGGCAAGGACCACCCAGAGGGTATCAGAGGAACGCTGAAGGTGCCAACTCTTGGAAAGTCACGGAAGGCTTCCTGGAGGAGGTGGCAGGGCCATCAGGGAGGACTTCCAAGAGGAAGCAATATTTTCTGGATCTTGCAAGGTGAGTAGTAGTTTCCTGGATGTGAGGGGAGGGAGGGTGTCAGGCTGAGGAGAGGGGAAGGTGGGAGATAGAGCCAGAGGACTAGCTTTGGGCTAGATTGCGAGGGGCCTCAAAGATCACACCATGGAATCTGGGCATGACCTAGCCTCTGAGGGGCTCTCCTGGTGGCTCAGACAGTAAAAAATCCGGCTGCCATGTGGGAGACCTGGGTTTGATCCCTGGGTTGGGAAGATCCCCTGGAGAAGGGAACAGCAACCCACTCCAGTATTCTTGCCCTGAGAATTCCATGGACAGAGGAGTCTGGCGGGCTGCAGTCCATGGGATTGCAAAAAGTCAGACACAACTGAGCAACTTTCACTTTCACTTTAGCCTCTGAGACTCCTATGCATGTGGCTTGGGAAAGGGTGTGAGTCAGGAAGCTTTTTAAATGGGGAGTAGATAAAAACATGTTGGTAAAGCACCAGAGCACAGAGGGTCAATGGATACAGCAGTGCTGATACTGGCGACGAGAACAGAGGGCTTAGCCCGGGACAGTGTCCCAGGGACAGTCGTGCAGGTACCTGGAGGCATAGTTTTCTTTTTCTTTCTTTTTTAAAAAATATTTACTTATTTATGTGGCTGTGCCTAGTCTTAATTTTGCACGTGGGATCCTTGATCTTCGCCGCGGCACGGGGACTCTGAGGTGTGGCATGTGGGATCTACTCCCCAAGCAGGGATTGAACCTGGGCCCCTGCATTGAGAGTGCAGTCTTAGCCACTGCATCACCAGGGAAGTTTCCAGAGACATGGTTTTGCACAGACAGGCGAGCTGCAATTACACAAAGCACAGAATTACGAATGCAGATATTGCCCCTCACCTTCCCAGATGTGAATGGACCGACTGACAGACAGACAGACAGACAGACACACAGAGTTATGCACACGCAGGAGCACTCTGACAAAGAGCACTTCCGGACACACTCACCACACCCGAGCCACCGATGTCTGCGCTTTTGTGTGTGCTGTGCTGTGTGCCCAGTAGCCGCACCTCTGAGGGGCTTGCAAAGACCGGAGATGTGTGTGCCTTGACAGCTCAACCTTGTTACTCTCTTCCTGGGACTGTAGGCTGCCTGGCTGGGGCCGAGTCCTCTGTGGGGAGGACGTCCCCTGCAGATCACCCCAGCAGCCCCTCTGCCAGATCGTGGCACTTGGCCCTGCAGTTGGAGAGTCTGAGGTCAGCTGTCAGGAAGAACTGTCCACACGAGAAGCCAACTTTCTGCGGTTGGGGCGCTACGGCCCACCCCAGGCCTGAGCCACTGGTGTGCTGTGTTCTGTTTCTCAGTCGTGTCTGCCTCTTTGCGACCCCACGGACTGTAGCCCACCAGGCTCCTCTGTTCATGAGGACTCTCCAGGCAAGAAGACTGGAGTGTGTTGCCATGCCCTCCTCCAGGGGATCTTCCCAACCCAGGGATCGAACCTGAGTCTCCCACGTTGCAGGCGGATTCTTTACTGTCTGAGCCACCAGGGAAGCCCAAGAATACTGGAGTGTGTAGCCTATCCCTCCAGGGGATCTTCCCGACCCAGGGATTGAACTTGTGTCTCTTACGTCTCCTGCATTGGCCTCTGGGTTCTTTATCACTAGCACCAGCTGGAACTTCAGGGCCCTGTGCAATTCACACTGTTGGGAAGTGGGAGGCTGATCCAAACTCTGACAGCTAGACCCTGCCTCATCAAAGCATTTCCCATGCCAGGACTTGATGGTCTGACCTTGCCGGTTGCCCAGACAGTCACCTTCATCCTTCATGTTCCCAGTGGTGAGAAAAGGCCCCGCATACAGTAGTTGTTCATCAAGTCTGGATGGAAGGATGGGAGGAGGGAAGGAGAGAAGAAGGAATAATTAGAAGTAGGGGTGGTCCTAAGGGTCTGTGGGCATCTCAGAACCCACATCCGGTCGCTGCACCCCTTCCTTGCCTGTTGGGGACCCTCCCATTCCTGCCACACCCCCCTCCCCAAGCCTCCAGGTCTCCTGAAGCTTAGTTACCTCCTTGTCCAATTCCATTTTCTTACTAGACAAACGAGAGCTGGATCTGCCTCTCCGTTCACACTGACAGGCTGGTTGTCAGCTGCAGTGGCATCTGTGCTTGTCAGAAAAATTAAGAAGGAAGTGAAAGAAGCCGAAGCCATGGAAGTGCTGGCTGGGGCCAGAATCTGGGCCTAACCTCTCCCGGGAAGAACCACCCCCACCAGCACCCTGCCCGAGGCCCTGGGTGGGGCAGGCCCGGGCCAGAGTGGACACGGCTCCTCCACCTGTCTCATGCATCCTCTTCCCTTGAGAGGGCAACGTGGTGAAGAGTGTGGCCTCTGGCAATTCCAGTTCCAAATGATCCAGCTATGTGTTTGGGCATTACTTAACCTCTTTGTGCCTTAGATTTCCCATCTGTAAATTGGGGATAATTTTATAAGAATTAAATGAATTAATATATGTAAGCACTTGGAACCTAATGCACATTTGGCACTCAGTGAGTGTTTTGCTAGTGTTAAATGTTGTTTTCCTTCCTGTTCTCAGGGTTGTGCCTCCAAGCAAGGGGCTTAGCCCATCCATGTGGTAGAGCAAGTTTGGGAAGAGCTCCCTATAGACCGGGCTTCCCTGGTGGCTCAGACAGTAAAGAACCCACCTGCAATGTAGGAGACCTGGGTTCAGTCCCAGGACTGGGAAGATCCCCTGGAGAAGGGAATGGCTATCCACTCCAGTATTCTTCCCTGGGAAATCCCATGGACAGAGGAGTCTGGCAGGCTACAGTCTATGGGCTTGCAGAATAGGACACAACTGAGCGACTAACCAGAGAAGGCGATGGCACCCCACTCCAGTACTCTTGCCTGGAAAATCCCATGGACGGAGGAGCCTGGTAGGCTGCAGTCCATGGGGTCGCTAAGAGTCGAATGCAACTGAGCGACTTCCCTTTCACTTTTCACGTTCATGCATTGGAGAAGGAAATGGCAACCCACTCCAGTGTTCTTGCCTGGAGAATCCCAGGGACAGGGGAGCCTGGTGGGCTGCCATCTATGGGGTCGCACAGAGTTGGACACGACTGAAGCGACTTAGCAGCAGCAGCAGAGCGACTAACGCGTTCACTTTCCCTTTCCCTATGGACCGGGCGATGGAGAAAGCTTCATTCACTCTGCAAGTTTTTACTGATCTCTCACCCATTGCTCCTGCCTTTGGGGACCCCCAGTCTGATAAACATAATTATTATAAAAGGCATGTATATAATGGTCAGAGAAAAAAGAGGAGGAAGCAACTAATGGGAGTGGGGAGTGGTGGAGCAAAGAGATCAGGAAAGGAGGAGGAGCTGGCAGAAGCATTATAGGGACACATGAGGGAGAGTTTGCTAGGTGGCCTTAGGGTGGAAGGTTTTCTAAGCAGACTGGACAGTAGGAGCAGGCTGTGAGGGGCAGGTCAGCTATGTTCAGGGGCCGGGGCTTGATTCTAAAGGCAGTGGAGAACCGGCGAGGGGTGTGCGTATATGTGGAGTAGAGAAAGATGCAGCTTGAAGGAGGTGGCTCGGGCAGTGGTTGGAGGATGGATGGGGGAGCTCCTGGGCTGGTCTCTTTTCTCATTCATCTCTGTAGGTCCAGCTACCCTGGCTGGCCCAGGTCATGGGCATTCCTGGCTACCACTGAGTACATCCACCAAGGAAAGGACCTGTGTGATTGCCCAGGCCCAAGAGCGAGCTTGGGACTGGGCCTTAGCAGAAGGGCGCAGAGCTGAGGATTTGGGGATTTAATAATCTTCAGGACAGTCCACTCCTGGCTGCCCTCATATCTCAGCCTGGATCAGCCCTGGTGGGGAGGAGCAGGTCACAGAGACAGCTGGGCTTGGCCAGATCTGGCCAGCAGAGGGCAGCCGCATTGCATGGATGCCGGCACCGCGGCTCTGCTCTGCACGGCTGGCATTTGGAAAGGGTCTTTGGGAGGGTGGGGGTCAGACCAGTGTGTCAAGCACTTCCTGGGTGAGCTGAAGGGCAGGGGTAGGGACACCTTCACATCCTCAGGGCTGTCCTGCCGAATGACAAAGCCGCTGGTAGGACTCCAGAGGCCCCATCAGATGCTCCAGTAACTTCAACCCTGGAAGCACACTAGAGTCACCTGGGTAGTGTGTAAAACATCCAGCCATCGGTTCAGTGATCTGTGATGACCTAGAGCGGTGGGATGGGCATGGTGGTGTGAGGGAGGCTCAAGAGGGAGGGGATATATGTATATATAGCTGATTTATGTTGCTGTACAGCAGAAACTGACACAGTATTATAAAGCAATTATACTCTGATTTAAAAAGAAATAAATAAAAGCTCTAAATGGATGCTGTTTCCAAAACAAACAAACAAACAAAAAACATACTCATTGCCTGATATCCTCCTCAGATCAGTTGAGTCAGAGTCACCAGGGGCTGGGCCCAGGCGCCCCTGCTAAGTCATTTCAGTCATGTCCAACCCTTTGCGACCCCATGGACTGTAATCCCCCTGACTCCTCTGTCCATGGAATTCTCCAGGCAAGAATACTGGAGTGGGTTGCCATACCCTCCTCTGGGGAATCTTCCTGACCCAGGGATCGAGCCCATGTCTCTTAAATCTCCTGCACTGGAAGGACTGTTGTTGAAGCTGAAACTCCAATACTTTGGCCACCTGATACGAAGAAGGTGAAAAGACTCATTTGAAAAGACCCTGATGCTGGGAAAGATCGAAGCCAGGAGGAGAAGGGGATGACAGAGGATGAGATGGTTGGATGGCATCACCGACTCAATGGACATGGCTTGGGTAGACTCCAGGAGTTGGTGATGGACAGGGAGGCCTGGCGTGCTGCGGTTCATGGGGTCGAAAAGAGTCAGACACGATTGAGCGACTGAACTGAACTGAACTGATTGGCAGGTGGGTCCTTTTATCACAAATGCCACCTGGGAAGCCCGGGTCCCAGGCAACAGTAATTAAAAAAATCTCCCATGATGGTCCCAATGCACACTGAACTGCTTGGCTGCAGGGATTTGAGAATGAATGGACAAATGTCAGGGCACTTTGCCCTCCTGGGAGTAGGTCTGTATCATTTACATCGTGTGACCACAATGACGCAGGAGTTGGCTCCAACTGTCTTGAGGCTGAGAAAAGGTGGTGGGCAGGGCACAGGGCAAGAGGTACCTGCTCTCACTTGCCCCAAGGTAAGGCGTTCAGAGTGGGCTGCAACGTGTGTGCCCGTGAACGTGCACAAGCATCCCTGTGTGTGTGCAGGCACCTTCTGTGTGAAGCGTTACATACCCGCGTGTTTGGAGATGTCTCTCCCCTGGGCAGCTGTAGGTACCTGTGGGCCTGTTCTGCCTGCATGGACATGCATGCTCTTGCTTTTGTGCTACATGTATGTGTCAGTACACACGAGTGTGGCTCCGAGCCTGCCGCTCTGAGCTGTCTCTGTCTGCCAGTGTGTGTCTGTGTGCACACGTGTCTGTGCACATGCACGCTTGTCTCTGCATCCCCGTGTCTCACGTGTGAAGCCCTTAGGGCTGTGCTCATGGTATTGGGTCCGTGGGAACCAATGATGGATTTGAAGCTCTGCTTTTGAAGGTGTTTTTCCTCTCTCTCTCTCTCCTTCCCATCTGATCGATATTCCGCTCCTGTGCAGGCTCCCCAAAGACCACACACAGGCGAGTTCGGTGTGGACAGAGTCAAGTGTGGGTTTAGAAAAAAAACCCCGCAATCCCTCCAGGCACTGTGTCTTCAGTCAGCCAGGTGGGCCGCCTGCCTCACTGGGAGAAGCTGCTCAGAACCCAGCGGGTGTTTGCCAGGCCCACCACCCCTCCCTGCTGGCACCTCGGAATGGCTGGAGGCGAGAAGAAGCCACCTGGGCCAGATGGGGACCTGAGGATTCCCAGGGTGCTAATTAAATCCACACATGTTATATCAATATTCTTTATGTATTCGTTCAACATTTATTTAGTGGAGGGGTAAAAGCGGTGATCTGCTTAGGTAAAAAATGAGATTTATTGCTTGCACCGAGCATCACAGACATCTTAATATATTTAGAGTTGCTTTTGCTATCAGAGTTTTCCCATCATTTATAACTGGAGGTGCATTGTCTCTCATTCTGAGGATGGAGATCACTTACATAGCAGTGGTTACAAAGTTTGTTCCCAATAGAGATGGAACTCTATTGGGTGTTATTCGGCTTGAGAACTCCAGCCGACTCTGCAAGACCATGTTTCACCTGAATAAATACTGCCTTGCTGTGAGTTAGTAAACGGTGCCTCATTCAGGCTGCCTCAGTCCCCCGGACGCACAGCTCTAGCGGGGGAGGTTGGATGGGGCTTCAGCCCAACTCATCCCCAGGCCTCCTTCAGCCCGGCGTGTGCAGTGTGGGCTGGATTTATGTGTGTGCGTGGTCTGTTCGATATCTGTATGCAGGAAGTCTGTCATGTTTTGTGTGGCTGGTGTGGCAGGGTGTGTGATGAACTGAAATCTGATGTCTATCTGTAGTGAAGAATGGGATTGTGTGGGTGGTGGTCACCTGCAGGGGGCTGGATGGTGTGGGTGAGGCGGGCGTTATGCATGTATTTGTGGTATGTGCCTGCCTCGGGACTGAGCGAGCCGGGTGTGCCTGGGTGGGTGGGGGTGGGTGTGTATAGTGTGTGTGTCTTTTTGGGGATGGGGTTCTTGGGGACAGGTTCAAGGTCTCTGCCCTCCAGCCTAGCTCTGGAGCTGGCCCAGCCTTGGGGAGGCCTCTCCAAGGCCCCTCCCCAGCCTCAGGTTCCATCCTGTTGCTGCCCCAACGGTACTGGTCTTGAGGGGTGGACAGCAGGATTCTGTCTGTCAGCCTGAAGGAAACAGTCCTTTAGACAGAAGGCACAGTCGGTGACAGGTGGCATCGAAACTTTGCCCTAGCCCCAGCCTGCCTATGTGGAGTCTTCTTCCCCACTTGTTTGGAGATGAGTTTTTTTTTTTTTTTAATCGAACCTTGCCATGCAGCTGGTGGGATCTTAGTTCCTTGGCCAGGGATCAAATCTGTGCTCCCTGCAGTGGAAGGTGGAGCCTTAACCACTGGACTGCCGGGGAAGTCCCTCAGGCCACGGTTTAGGCCCTCATCCCGTGAACAATTGCAATAGCATTCCCATCTGTCTTCCCTGTCTTCCTGCCTTCACCGCCCACCCCATTCATTCCTCAGGCTGCAGCCAGAATGTTTCCCCAAACTCAAATCTGGACATACCCTTCCTTACTCCAAACCCTTCAGGGACCCCTCAGTGCGTATAAGATGAAACCCAGGCTCCTTAGCCCAGCACTCCAGGCCCCTGCCAGCTGACCCTCATCTGCCTCTCTACCTGCCCCTCCCCTCATGCTCACTGTGGCAGCATTTTCTTGGACACCACTGTGAGGTCAAGCCTCTAGCTATTCCCTCTGCTGAGCCTCTCATCCCTACGGGCTGGTGTCCCCTCCTTACTCAGCCCAGCCAAGCTCCTTGGAAGCCTCCTCTGCTCTCTGTACAGAATTGATGGCTTCTCCAAACCATCATCAAGGTTCTCTGCTCTATATTATAATGGTCAGCTGGGGTGTGTGTACCCACCGCACACACAAGAAGTGTGTGGCTTACTTTGGGGTTGCTGGAGGGATGCTCCTGGGGCCAGACTCCAGCTTCTGGGGATCCACCCCGAAAAGGGCTCCAGCGCCCACCCATACCCTAGTGGAGGTGATGACTGGGGACAGTGATGTTTTCCCTTTCTTTCCTCCATTTAGGCAGCAGCTGGCCTGCGCTTCCTTGCCTTTTAGGGAGGTTGTGTGTTGAGTCTAGCTGGGAAGAGACATCTGGAAGACACTTCTCTGTTGGGTTTTGTTTCCCTAAAGCTGGAGCCTCTCTAGGTGATTAAGCAGGGTGTCCAGGTGGGAAAGGGGAGAGGAAATCAAAAAGAGACTCTTTCCTGGAGGTGACGGAAATGTGCGGGCAACCAAGGTGGAGGAGACTCCTGTGTGTTCCCTGGAAGGACCCTGGAAAAGGAGGGGTCCCCAGGGCATTGTGTGGTTCCCAGCCTGGCCGAGAGTGCTGGTGGGGGAGCTGAAGGAGTCCCGAGGGCCTGGACAGGGGTGTCGCAGGACACCAGAGGAGTCATCGCTGAGTAATGGCCACAGTGAGAACAGGTGTTCTCTTAAGGCCGAATTGCAATGGTCTTCTGTTTCCCCAGAGCCTTGGCACTTCTCCGACTAATACTTAGACCCTGGGGTGCAGTGGTGATGGTGGGGTGCAGAGCCAGTCATTGTGCCTTATCTGTAAAGTAGAGATAAGAAGGGCATCTCCCATGATTATGATGTTATTTATATGTGGAATCTAATATATGGCACAAATGCACTCATCTACAAACTGGAAACAGACTCACAGACAGAGAGAATAGGCTTGTGACTGCCAAGGGGGAGGGGTTGGGGGAGGGAAGGACTGGGAGTTTGGGATTAGCAAACATACACTATTAAATATAGGATGAAAAAAATAAAAATAAAAATAAAATAAATATAGGATGGATAAACAACAAGGTCCTATCTCCCCTGGTGGCTCAGAGGTTAAAGCATCTGCCTGCAGTATGGGAGACCTGGGTTCGATCCCTGGGTCAGGAAGATCCCCTGGAGAAGGAAATGGCAACCCACTCCAGTATTCTTGCCTGGAGAATCCCATGGATGGAGGAGCCTGGTGGGCTACAGTCCACAGGGTTGCAAAGAGTCGGACGCGACTGAGCAACTTAACTTTCACTTTCACTTTTCTACTATACAGCACAGGGAATTATATTCAACATCCTGTGATAAACCATAATGGAAAAGACTATAAAAAAGAATGCTATCTCTCTCTTGATGGCAAGATTAAAGGATTAAAAGATTCTGTCTGCCAAGTACTATTCCAAGGGCTCTACACACAATAATGCATTTAATCCGCACAACAACCCTGGGTGTTAAGTACTGCAATTCTTATTTTATGGAAGAGGAAACTGCGGTATTGACATGCTCAAGGGCTTAAACTGGGGACTGGATATAGGTGGTCTGGCACCCAAGCCTGAGCTCTGATCACTGCCCCTCCTGGAGAAAGGTACCAGGTGCTTGGAACACACTGAGAGGGCAGTGGGTGTTAGTGTCACACAAGGGAAACGTCTACTCTGAGTAGCACTTGCCTAGAAGGTATCAAAGCTGAAGGCTGTTCATATAAAGAACAAAATAATGAACACCATTTGCAGCAGCGTGGACGGACCTAGAGATGATAAGACTTAGTGACGTAAGTCAGCAGAACGACAGACGCCATACGCTATCATTTACATGTGGGATCTGAAACATGACACGGGGCTTCCCTGGTGGCTCGGCGGTAAAGACTTCACGTGCCAGTGCAGGGGACAGGGGTTTGATCTCTTGTCCGGGAATATCCCACGTGCCGTGGAGCAACTAAGCCTGTGTGTCACAACTACTGAGCCTGTGCTCTAGAGCCTGGGAGCCTTGACTACTGAAGCCTACACGCTCTCAGGTCCATCCTCCACTGCCAGAGAAGCCCGTACTAGAGATTAGCCCTCACCTTAGACTGCAAGGAGATCCAGCCAGTCCATTCTGAAGATCAGCCCTGGGTGTTCACTGGAAGGAACGATGCTAAAGCTGAAACTCCAGTACTTTGGCCGCCTCATGCGAAGAGCTGACTCATTGGAAAAGACTCTGATGCTGGGAGGGATTGGGGGCAGGAGGAGAAGGGGACAACCGAGGATGAGATGGCTGGATGGCATCCCTGACTCGATGCACGTGAGTCTGAGTGAGTTCCGGGAGTTGGTGATGGACAGGGAGGCCTGGCGTGCTGCGATTCACGGGGTCGCAAAGAGTCGGACACGACTGAGCGACTGAACTGAACTGAACTGATACTACAACTAGAAGAAAAGCTTGTGCAGAAGGGAGATCCAGCGCTGTGCATGCTCAGTGACTCACTGTGTCTGACCTTGTGACCTCATGGACTGTAACCCACCAGGCTCTTCTGTCCATGGAATTTTCCAGGCAAGAATACTGGAGTGGGTTGCCATTTCCTTCCCCAGAGGGTCTTCCCGACCCAGGGATCGGACCTCCATCTCTTACGTCTCCTACACTGGCAGCCAGGTTCTTTACCACTAGCACCACCTGGGAAGCCCAAGACCCAGCACAGCCAAAAGTAATAAATAACTAAAATACAATATGACACAAATGAAACAGAAACAGACTCACAGACATAGAGAGCAGATTTGTGGTTGCCAAGGAGGGAGGTAAGGGAAGGATGGACTGGGGGTTTGGGTTAGCAGGTGCAAATTGTTATGTGAAGAGTGGGTTAACAACAAGACCTGACTGGACAGCTTGTGTGCACGCTCAGCCACGCAGCCGTGCCTGACTCTCTGGGACCCCATGGACTGTAGCCCACCAGGCTTCTCTGTACATGGGACTCTCCAGGCAAGAAGACTGGAGTGGGTTGCCATGCCCTCCTTCAGAAGATCTTCCTGACCCAGGGATGGACCCTGAAACTCCTGCATCTCCTGCGCAGTAGGCAGATTCCTTACTGCTGAGCAGGGAAGCTCCCTGTACAGCGTTGTTGTTTTTAGTTGCTAAGTCATGTCCGACGCTTTACGACCCCATGAACTGTAGCACACCAGGCTTCCCTGTCCTTCATTATCTCCCAGAGTTTGCTCAATCTCATGTCCATTGAATCCTTGATGCTATCCAACCATCCCGTCCTCTGTTACCCTCTTCTCCTCATTCCCTCAATCTTTCCCAGCATCAGGGTCTTTTCTAATGAATCGGCTCTTTGCGTCAGGTGGCCAAAGTACTGAAGCTTCAGCTTCAGCATCAGTCCTTCCAATTAATATTCAGGGTTGATTTCCTGTATAGCATCGGGAACCTATATTCAATACCCCGTGATAAATCATAATGGAAAAGAATATTAAAAAGAATGTGGATAATTTATAACTGAATCACTTTGCTGTACAGCAGAAATTAAACACAACATTGTAAATCAATTATACTTCAATAAAATAAATAAAAAACTCAAAGGTTAGTGTTGCCACGCTACACATGCCAGCTCCTCACTGGACCAAACTGGAGGTTTTCTGGATCTGTGAGAAAGTCCTCTGGGGAGTACAAGTTTTCATCCTTCAGTAGCAGAACCACCACCACCTGCCTCCCCATTTTATGACAAGGAAAACCCCGAATTTTCCTCTTCAGCAAGCTGCTTGGTGACCGACTATATTCACTGGTGTATGGACCTTCGTCTAGCACATTAAAACACTCAGGTTTTGTTTGTTTAGTTTGTATTATTTAATGGACCTGTGTGCCCTGACAGTTCTCAGTAAATATGAGCTATGAATAGGAATCTGTCTGCAT
Organism: Oreotragus oreotragus; assembly: GCA_006410675.1. Taxonomy (NCBI): domain Eukaryota; kingdom Metazoa; phylum Chordata; class Mammalia; order Artiodactyla; family Bovidae; genus Oreotragus; species Oreotragus oreotragus. The sequence continues at coordinate 288,560 of SJYX01012847.1, read as the reverse complement.
ACTTAAAAAAAATTTAATCAATTGATTTGGTTGCATTAGGTTTTAGCTGCAGCATGCAGGATCTTCACTGCATCACGCGGGCTCCTTCGTTGTGGCGCGCGGACTCTCTAGTGGTGACAGACGGGCTTCGTTGCTCCTTGGCATGTGAGATCTTAGTTCCCTAACCATGGATCAAACCCATGTCCCCTGCATTGCAAGGCAGATTCTTAACCACTGGACCACCAGGGAAGTCTCCCTAATCTGCATACTTAAATGTGCAAAAACTAGCACATTTCCCCCCCTTTCAAGCTGATTTTATTAACTCACACCAAGCCTCCATTTTTTTCTTTTTCCTTTGGGAATCTGGGAAATTTGGCCTGTCAGTTTTGGGGCCAAATTGAAGATGCGCGTGTGTGCATGTGTGTATATGTGCTTGCGTGTGTTTGGGGGTTCCTATACCCATAGTATGTGAAGCTGTTGGCCAAGTGCAAGCAGATAGTGAAACAAGCAGGCATTAAGGAGGGTGTCCCACTGACGGGCAGAATAACAGGGACCAGCAAGCTGATTCAGGGCATGTCACTGAGAAGGCATGTGTGCGGCCCTGCTGCTAACGTGGCCCTGGAGTTTCTCCTTGGGGATGTGTCCAGGACACCTGTCCGACTTATCCAGCAGAAGCATCCTGCTCTCTCTGACCAATTAGAGCACTCTGCAGTCTGTGAGGGCACTGACCTCAGCCGGTCTCAGGCTGTGGTGTTGATTCTGTTGGAGTCAATTCAGTTTGAGGCTACTGAGTTCAACATGGCTGGATTCTGCCAGATGCTAAAGGCGAAAGAAAGAGCAAATCAGACTTGACTCCTGCCAGTAGTTGAGTGGGGCCACATGCCAGTAGAAACACGATGAAAACGCGTGCTGCCATGAGAGTGGGGTATGGGGAGCATCAAACAAGGGTCAGTGAAGTTTTCCAGAAAGATGCAGTCTCAAAGCCAAGACCGAGGGTGGAAGGGTGGTTCAGGCAGGGATGGCACTTGCTGGACACTGGAGGCCGGAGGGTGTGGGGCCTGGAGATGACGTCTCTGGGGCACAGAGACATCTGGAAGGCCATGGAAGACGGAAAGGATGGAAGCTACAGTGGCGGACTGAGCCGGGCCATGCAGGGCTCTGTGGGCCTTATGCTGAGGGTTTTGACCTTACCCATGAGCAACACGGAGCCATTGCCGGAGAGTGACACCGTTATATCTCAGCCCTAGGGAACGTCCTGCCTGTGATGCACAGGGTGGGTTTGAGGGTAGGCTGATACATGCTTCTCTGCAAAAAGCAGAGACATTACTTTGCTGACAAGGTCTGTCTAGTCAAAGCTTTGGTTTTTCCAGTAGTCATGTATGGATGTGAGAGTGGACCATAAAGAAAGCTGAGCCCCGAGGAATTGATGCTTTTGAACTGTAGTGTTGGAGAAGACTCTTGAGAGTCCCTTGGATGACAAAGAGATCAAACCAGTCAATCCAAAAGGAAGTCAGTCCTGAATATTCATTGGAGGGACTGTTGCTGAGGCTGAAGCTCCAGTACTTTGGCCACCTGATGTGAAGAGCCTACTCATTGGAAAAGACCCTGATGCTGGGAAAGAGTGAAGGCTGGAGAAGGGGACAACAGAGGATGAGATGGTAGGATGGCTTCATCGACTCAGTGAACACGAATTTGAGCAAGCTCTGGGAGATGGTGAGGACAGAGAAGCCTGGCGTACTTCAGTCCATGGGGTCGCAAAGAGTCGGACACAACTGAGTGACTGAACTGAACTGATACAGGTTTAACAACTAGTTCTCTGCAAAAAAAGCCTTTTTGCCAATTTCTGCAGTGTAAGTCCTTCCAGCATGATTGATTTCAAGCCACCTAGGTGATGTCACACATCAGAAGGCAGAGCTGGGGTGGGATGCTGATAGTCTGAACTCCCGAGCTGGGGCCAGTCAGCTCCCATTCACTACTGGTTGCAGGGGAGCAGAGAGGCCTTATTTCTTTTTCTAGAACAAGTGGACAAGCAAACTCCTCTCATTTCTGTTTGTCTCCTGCCCCAACACTGAGCCCGGCCCCTGAATAGAGTTAGCACCGAAGTCCAGAAGTATTCTGGAAGGATAAGCAAGGCAGAAAAGAACCCTTAGGAGCATCCCATCCCATTTCCTCGAGGAATCCCTATAAACCAGCTCTGACAAGGCAGTCAGCGGCAGGCAAGGGTGCCCCATGTGATCAGATTTCGGGGCTGAGGACGGGAGGAGAGCACGCTGGGATGGGAGGCTGATGAGCTGATGGTAATAATTATGACAATTATGCAGAATACACAAATAATAATTACAGAAAATCATGATTATTATTTGTGGGTGTGAGATGTCTCCAGCTTTTTGGAACTGTGTAGAAGCCTCAGATGCCCCTTTTCCCTTGGGAGTGGGAGTGTCACAGCTAAGCTCGGGGCTGTGTAGCAGGAGCTGGGGTTTACAGTCGTTCACTAGACAGCTGGCTCCTGCCCCAGGTTGGTGGGATCCAGCCTTCCCCACTCAATGCCAGGCCAGGCTGGGCCAGACAACACCCTAGTGGCATAATAAAGCCCCTCTTTTGGAACTCCAACAAGAGGAGTTGCCATAGGGCTGGGAAACTGATGGGAACTGGATTTAAGATGGCACCAGGAGCTCCACAGCTGGAGGTCATTAACTCTGTTAACATGACGCAGGTTCAGTTCCTTGCCTCTGCGTTTTCTGTTTTGCTATCAATTAAGCAGCTCTTTCTTCCCCCCCTCCTTCTATTTCAAACCCCTGAGAAACAACATTTGATTGGTTCAGTTGATGACCACTGTCTCCTTGTAGCGCGTGTTGCGTCAGGCCATGTGATAGGCTATTAGGTAGCCAATGGATGAGCTGCTCTTGTGTCAGGTACTCATGTATGGCCCAATCAGATCTCAGTGCTGAGCTGGCTGTCTTTGGCAGGGTAGATTCAAACAGAACTTGTTGCGTGGAGGCAGACGTGTCCTGTGTGCATATAAGTCATGATTTAGTAGATTATTCATTCAGTAGATTATGGTGAGTCCTGCAAGGTCCTCGAGGATGTGATTTTTATTAAAAAAAAAAGTATTTATATATTTATTTTTGGCTCTGTTGGGTTTTCATTGCTGCACAGGCTTTTCTCTAGTTGCGGCAAGTAGGGGCTTCAATAGTTGGGACCTCTGGGCTCTGGAGCACAAGCTCAGTAGTTGTAGAACATGAGCTTAGTGGGACGGCACGTGGGGTCTTCCCAAACCAAAGATTGAACCCATGTCTCCTGTGTTGGGAGATGGATTCTTTACGATTGAGCCAAAGAGAATCACTGGAGGCAGAGAACGGAGGGAGGGAGGCCAAGTAACTGGCTGCTGCCTCAGCCCAGTGAAAGATGAACTGAGTTGGTCTAATTTAGAAGATTGGCCTGGCCTGGATTTGAGTGGGAGAGTGAGTATCCTAGGGTGCCAAATTTAAGGAAGCACTCATTTTTAGGGCTGTTCTTGCCTGCTTCACCTAACCCTGGGTTGGGGCAGGGAGGAGGTGGTTGGTGGAGAAGGCAGCTGAATTTGTAAGCCCTAACTGACTTTGCCGACTAAGGTCCGTCTAGTCAAGGCTATGGTTTTTCCTGTGGTCATGTATGGATGTGAGAGTTGGACTGTGAAGAAGGCTGAGTGCTGAAGAATTGATGCTTTTGAACTGTGGTGTTGGAGAAGACTCTTGAGAGTCCCTGGGACTGCAAGGAGATCCAACCAGTCCATTCTGAAAGAGATCAACCCTGGGATTTCTTTGGAGGGAATGATGCTAAAGCTGAAACTCCAGTACTTTGGCCACCTCATGCGAAGAGTTGACTCATTGGGAAAGACTCTGATGCTGGGAGGGATTGGGGGCAGGAGGAGAAGGGGACGACCGAGGATGAGATGGCTGGATGGCATCACCGACTCGATGGACGTGAGTCTGAGTGAACTCCGGGAGTTGGTGATGGACAGGNTGACAGGAGATCCAACCAGTCCATTCTGAAAGAGATCAACCCTGGGATTTCTTTGGAGGGAATGATGCTAAAGCTGAAACTCCAGTACTTTGGCCACCTCATGCGAAGAGTTGACTCATTGGGAAAGACTCTGATGCTGGGAGGGATTGGGGGCAGGAGGAGAAGGGGACGACCGAGGATGAGATGGCTGGATGGCATCACCGACTCGATGGACGTGAGTCTGAGTGAACTCCGGGAGTTGGTGATGGACAGGGAGGCATGGCGTGCTGCGATGCTGTGATTCATGGGGTCCCAAAGAGTCGGACACGACTGAGCGACTGAACTGAACTGAACTGGTGGGTTGCGGGTGAGGCTTAGGCTGAGGCTTCTGATGATATGGACCTCCAGAGGATGAAGAGGCCAGGCCTGGAGTTGGGGAAGCAGAGGAAGCCGGGGAAGGTTTAGGAGGAGGCTGATAAATTCACTTTGGGGTGTGCTGAGTTTCAGGTGTTTGTGGGATATTAAAGCTGAGATTTCTAGTAGACAGATGGGAATCTGGGTTTGAAGCATGGAGACGAGTCAGATATGGCGAGATGGCCTTTGATAGTGTCAAGTGTGGAGTCCACGAGGCGCCATGTGTGCCGGCACAGAGCACATGCTCAGGAAATGTTTGGTAAGCAATGCTTGAAGTCCTGGGAGTGGATCTGCTCCCCAGGGAGTGGTGCAGGGAGGCGTGGGTCATTAGTGGCAAAATGTCAGGCATCTAACAATATTCTCTGGGTTAGAAGCATTTGTGAATAGAAGGAAGGTCTTCAGGGGTCCTTGAGATAACCACATGCTCATGTTTATGTATTTGTCTTGTCCTTGAGAATGGCTGGAGTGTTAATATCTAATTGAAGGGTTAGGACCAAGGGTCAGGAGACCTCCTCCCTCTTCTCTGACTGTGAAGGTCTTTGCTCATCTAAGAAATGTCTTTTGGGAATCATCTGGAGCTCATACTTGAATGGTCTAGTGGTTTTCTCCACTTTTTTCAATTTCAGTCTGAATTTGGAAATAAGAAGTTTATGATCTGAGCCACAGTCAGCTTCTGGTCTTGTTTCTGCTGATTGTATAGAGCTTCTCCATCTTTGGCTGCAAAGAATATAATCAATCTGATTTCAGTGTTGACCATCTGGTGATGTCCATACGTAGAGTCTTCTCTTGTGTTGTTGGAAGAGGGTGTTTGCTATGACCAGTGTGTTCTCTTGGCAGAGCTCTATTACTCCAAGGCCAAATTTGCCTGTTACTCCAGGTGTTTCTTGACTTCCTTTTGCATTCCAGTCCCCTATAATTAAAAGGACATCTTTTTTGGGTGTTAGTTCTAGAAGGTCTTGTAGGTCTTCATAGAACTGTTCAACTTCAGCTTCTTCAGCATTACGGTTGGGGCATAGACTTGGATTACCGTGATATTGAATGGTTTGCCTTGGAAATGAACAGAGATCATTCTGTCATTTTTGAGACTGCATCCAAGTACTGCATTTCAGACTCTTCTGTTGACTATGATAGCTACTCCATTTCTTCTAAGGGATTCCTGCCCACAGTAGTAGATATAATGGTCATCTGAGTTAAATTCACCCATTCCAGCCCATCTTAGTTAACTGATTCCTAGAATGTAGACATTCACTCTTGCCATCTCCTGTTTGACCACTTCCAATTTGCCTTGATTCATGGACCTAACATTCCAGGTTCCTATGCAATATTGCTCTTTACAGCATCACACCTTGCTTCCACCACCAGTCCTGCTTTGGCTCCATCCCTTCATTCTTTCTGGAGTTTTTTTCCCACTGATCTTCAGTAGCATATTGGGCACCTACCGATCTGGGGAGTTCATCTTTCAGTGTCCTATCATTTTGCCTTTTCATACTGTTCATGGGGTTCTCAAGGCAAGAATGCTGAAGTGGTTTGCCATTCCCTTCTCCAGTGGACCACATTCTGTCAGACCNTTAACCCAGCTGATGGCTGGTTGTCCTTCCAGGTGAGCTAATAAACTCACACTGCCTGGATGCCTGTAGGTCTGGATACTCCTGTGCTCAACCATGTTAAGGTTCAAAGTATGACCCATTTAGCCTGATTGCTGAATGATTCCCTTCTTTCCGTGTTTCAGGCAAACCATGTTCAAAACAACACTGCTGGGTCTGACAAAATGGGAGATGTGTTCTCTCACAGAGCCATACCATCTTGGGTTCTTTGGATCACAATGAAACTAAAGTTGCCAGACTATGTGGGATATACACAGTGGATCTGATAGGGTTGCTGTAACAAACTACCTGGGCTTCCCTGGTGGCTCAGTGGTAAAGAATCCGCCTGCCGATGCAAGAGACACTGGTTCGATCCCTGGGTTGGGAAGCCCTCCTCCCTGGAGGAGGAAATAGCAATGCACTCCAGTATTCTTTTTTTTTTTTAATTTAAAATTTTTTTTTTTTTTTTTTTTTGCTTCACTGGGCCTTTGTTGCTCAAGGGCTTTTCTCTAGTTCTGGGCGAATGGGGCTACTCTCTGTTTATAGTTGCAGTGCATGGGCTTCTCACCGCAGTGGGTTCTATTGTTGTGGAGCACAGGATCTAGGGCGCAAGCTCAGTAGTTGGGGCATCCCTCTTGAAATGAAATGTTCCCTTGGTATCTCTAATTTTCCTGAAGAGATGTCTTCACATTAGATTCCTTATAAATTTTTCATGCTACATACTATTCTGTCAATTAATTTCATTTGAATAAATGCTATTCAAGGAAGACATATGAGCCAGATCAGTAGGTTTCCACTTAAATGTATCACCTGGAGGGCCTGTTAAAGTCCAGAATGCTGAGCTTCACCCCTGGAGTTTCTGACTTAGTTTTTCTAGGGTGGAGCCCAAGAACTTGCATTTCTAACAAGTGATGATGCTGTTGTTGCTGACCTGAGGACCTCAGTTTGAGAACCACTACTCTAGCAATGCTAGTGGGTTAGATCAGCAGTTCTCAACTCTGGATGCACATTTGAATCATCTCAAGACTTTTCAAAAACGAAATTTTGGGTTCCATCCCAGAGAAAACAAATTATAATATTAGGGAATAGCCCACTAGAATCCCCACTTGTAGTTTTTAATGCTTTTCTGGTGATTCAAGGATGAATCCAGAGGTGAAAACAAAAGTTTTAGATAAATGCCAACAAATTTCAGCTAAAAAGTTTCTTAAAGAAGCAAATACATTTGACCCACATTCAGTAATTTTTCCTAGGGCGTGTGACCTTACATTTGCAAATGATAATATATGGTTAATATGTGGAAATTACTTTCCTGGGCCTAAAGAAAAGAATGGAAAATAAAGAAATAAAACACTGTTCTCCCCCACAGTCATGGATTTTTGCAGCTTGGTTTATTTTCCAATAATCGCACCACATGAAGTGAGCTTGAGTAACACAGGAAGTAGAGAAGATGGTATCTTCTGGAAAACGATATTAGAGAACCAAAAGGACTAACTACAGTGATCATAAAACAGTGATACAAATGGTGTAGATGCAGAGTTTGAACAAAAAAAATTTTTTTAATGTTAGAGCAGAACAAAGTAGCATTTGTAAAATAATTGAGATTTTGTATAATGTGATTTTAAATATGCATGTGGAACTCATATATTTGATATTATCAGTAGACATCAATCTACATCCCCCAAGTTTACATATTTCAAGTTAGTCAATATTTTTTTATTCTATTCACTCACTAATTTATTTGGATATTACCTCATATTTAGGCATATATGGAATTTTTGGTTGAGACAACCAGTGACATCTTTCTGAGGGAGATGGCCTTTGAACTGGCCTTCATACAATAACTAGGTATTCATCAAATAATTCAAGAGTAGAAAGTCCCTTTAAGCAGAAGAAACCACAGAGGTTAAGAAATGCTAGTAAGAAAGTACAAAGTAATTTGTGAGGATATGAAGGTGAAAGGTAATACACTACAAGATTATGGAGCCTTTAACAACAGGATAAGGACATTTTCCTTTTATTTAGACAAGTTTCTAAATATTGTCTCTTTCAGTATTAGAAACCTGCTTATTTCTCCTCACCCCTCTTCATCCTTTCCTCCTATTCAAAGAGACCTTTAAACTTTCAAAGCTGAGTCCAAATGGTGGCTTAATATCTGTATTGCTAGTCCTCACTTGAAATTACAGAACTCTACAGTCATAGTTTATTTTGGGGGCTCCAAAATCACTGCAGATGGTGACTGCAGCCATGAAATAAAAAGATGCCTATTCCTTGGAAGGAAAGTTTTGACCAACCTAGACAGCATATTAAAAAGCAGAGACATTACTTTGCCAACAATGGCTGGAGGAAGCACAAGCTGGAATCAAGATTGCTGGGAGAAATATCAATAACCTCAGATATGCTGATGACACCACCCTTATGGCAGAAAGAGAAGAAGAACTAAAGAGCCTCTTGATGAAAGTGAAAGAGTAGAGTGAAAAAGTTGGCTTAAAGCTCAACATTCAGAAAACTAAGATCATGGGCATCTGGTCCCATCACTTCATGGGAAATAGATGGGGGAACAGTGGAAACAGTGGCTGACTTTATTTTGGGGGGCTCCAAAATCCCTGGATGGTGATTGGAGCCATGAAATTAAAATACACTTACTCCTTGGAAAGAAAGTTATGACCAACCTAGACAGCATATTAAAAAGCAGAGATATTACTTTGCCAACAAAGGTCCATCTAGTCAAGGCTATGTTTTTTCCAGTGGTCATGTATGGATGCGAGAGTTGGACTATAAAGAAAGCTGAGCACCGAAGAATTGATGCTTTTGAACTGTGGTGTTGGAGAAGACTCTTGAGAGTCCCTTGGACTGCAAGGAGATCCAACCAGTCCATTCTGAAGGAGATCAGTCCTGGTTGTTCATTGGTAGGACTGATGTTGAAGCTAAAACTCCAATACTTTGGTCACCTGATGTGAAGAGCTGACTCATTTGAAAAGACTCTGATGCTGGGAGGGATTAGGGGCAGGAGAAGGGGACAACAGAGGATGAGATGGTTGGATGGCATCACCAACTCGATGGACATGGGTTTGGGTGAACTCTGGGAGTTGGTGATGGACTGGGAGGCCTGGCGTGCTGCGATTCATGGGGTTGCAAAGAGTTGGACATGACTGAGCAACTGAACTGGAGATCATGCCTGGTCATGAGTGGAACTGAGAGTATAAACCTCCATACCTATGTGAGATCTCAAATACGACTTTACAGTCATGAGTTCACTGGAGCTCTATTGTTTCCTTGTGATGGAAAATACATAAGACTCATCCCCATTTTATAGATGAAGCTCTGAGGCTCTCAGTTGGTCAGGGAAGGCTGGATTAAAATCTTGGTCTATTTAAAAAGATATATTCTCCTGAACCTGGAAGTCATCATGTATTCTAGGCTTTCCTGACATATATGATAATAGGATGACATCAGAGCTATATTTGTTATTTTGTTATTCAGTAGCTAAATCATGTCCGACTCTTTGCCACCTCATGGACTGCAGCATGCCAAGCTTCCCTGTCCTTCACTATTTCCCAGAGTTTGCTCATACTCATGTCCATTGAGTCGATGATGCCATCCAACCCTCTCATCCTCTGTCGCCCGCTTCTCCTTCTGCCTTCAATCTTCTCCAGCATCTGGATCTTTTCCAATGAGTTGACTCTTTACCAAAGTATTGGAGCTTCAGCTTTAGCATCAGTCCTTCCAGAGCTATATAAATGGCTCATATTTATTAAGGACTTATTATGTGCTGGATACTATATGTGTGTGTGTATATATATATTAAGAGCTCTATTAAAAATTTTGTTATTTATTATTGGCTGTCTTTGTTGCTGTGTGTGGGCTTTCTCTGGTGGCTGCTAGTGGGGCTACTGTCTAGTTGCAGTGTGGGCTTCTCATTGCAGTGCCTTCTATTGCTGTGGAGCCCCAGTTCTAGGGGTTCAGTAGCTGGGGTGCACTGGCTTAGTTGCCTTGCAGCATGAGGAACCTTCCTGGACCGGGGATTGAACCCGTGTCCCCTGCATCCGCAAGCAGGTTCCCAACCAAAGCAGATCCAGGGAAGTCCTGGATACTATATTTTTCGTTTAAACCTCATTTAAGCCTCACAACAATTCTGTGAGGTAAGCGCTATCATCCATCTATTGGCAAGAGTTAAAAAAGACAGATAACATCCAGTTCCGGCCGTGGTGTGGGAAGAAAGCTCTTGTGTACATCACTGAGGGTGAGAATTGCTTATAAATGTTAGGGAACAAAATCAGCAGTAGCAATTAAAATTTAAAATACAAACACCCTCTAATTCACAAATCCCTCTTTTGGGAATCCCTCCTATGGGAATAAAAACATCAGAGCACAAGTATAAGATATTCATTATAGCCGCATTTGTAGCACTGAAAAAGAAACAATTGAACATCCATCAAGAGGGAAGCAGCTAAGTAACTCCTGGCTGAATTAAGCTGCGGATGGTTCCACAGGCGGTGAGGAGGGGACTTATGTGTGCATGCACTGACCTGGAGAGTTGTTCGTGACTTACTAAGTGAACAAAGCGAGTCTGGAGTAATGTGAATCCTATTTTTAAAATTAAATAAAACAGAAATAAAAAGACAAAGAGCCCACATCGTTTTTTTGTGTTTGTACGGGCCTAGAAAATTATCTGGAAGGATGTGCACCATCTGTTGTGACCTTGGGGAAATGACTTTGAAGGCAGGGAGGGGGAGAAAATGAATTTTTCATGCACTTCTGCATTCTTCAACTAAGAATGTGACAGTCATGGGTGGCTTCATAGAGGTGGTGACATTTGAGTTGAGTCTTTTTTTTATTTAAACATTTTTTGGGTTGAGTCGGCTCTTCGTTGCTGCGTGTGGGTTTTTCTTTAGTTGCAGCAAGCGGGGCTGCTCTTCTTGCGGTGCGCAGGCTTCTCATTTCAGTGGTTTCTCTTGCTGTGGACCACAGGCCCTAGGGCAAGTGGGCTTCGGTGGTTATGGCTTGCGGGCTTAGTTGCCCTGTGGCATGTGGAATCCTCCCAGACCAGGGGTCAGACCCCGAGCTTCCCTGCATTAGGAACATGGAGTGTTAGCCACGGGACCACCAGGGAAGTCCTGAGTTGACTCTTGAAGGAAGAAAGGAAGTTTGCCAGATAATGAGTTGGGAGAGGCGACATTTTAGGCAGAGGTGCAGAGGCGCGGGGGTGGGTGGGGTGGCTGCTTGCTTCCTACTCTGTGCCCCGAGCCTCTGAGGAAAGAGTGCAGATTAAAATGAGATAACGTATGTGCAGCAGCTGGGGCTCAGTGGACCTCAACTCCCATGAACCGGACTGTCTCTCCATATATCAGAATAGGGATTAAAGATCGTATGTGGTGAATGCATATCAGGTACAGGATGGAGCTGGGGTGAGGATGTGGGTGGTGGGGTTCATGGGCGGAGGCCTCTTCATTCTTTGTTTCTTTTATTCCTTCCTCCTCTCCTTTAATTAATTAGTCTTCCTTGTGTTCTCCCCCAGCCCCTCGCTTTCTGCTTCTGCTCCACTCAATCCCCTTTGCCCCCTCCCACGGCAACTTGCAGGGAGAGTTGCTGCAGGACAGAAGGCTGGGCATGCTGTGTACCATCTTGATCTGGGCAACTCAGGCAAGACCCTGGCCTGTGATGCCAGATCAACTTGGATTCACATTCCAGCTCTTCCACTTACTGTGTGGCCTCAGGTTGGTGGTTTAGCCTCTCTGAGCTACAGCTTCTTCATCTGTAAAATGTACTGAATGATTCTTCTCTCACGGGGTTGCTGTGAAGATGAAAGGAGAAAATGTTTACATCTAGCACGGACTTCTTAATTTTCTTTCAGCCTGGTTTTGGAGAGGATTCTGGCCAAATCTGTGAGCTTCTGCTGTCCCTTTTGTTTAAGGGGCTTCCTTTTTGCCTAAAACCCAAACTTGAACTGTGGATTATCCATGGTCAGCATTCAGTTCTGTACATGCTATAGGGTTCTGCTTGCCCTCTCTTCCTCTTAAACTCAGAAAAGAAAGTGAATCAAAACAGTTCCAGGCAGAGGACTTCCCTGGTAGTCCAGTGGATAAGAATCTGCCTTGCAATGCAGGGGACACGGGTTCAATCCCTGGTCAGGGTACTAAGATCCCATGTGCTGCAACTACTGAAGCCTGTGCAGCACACCTGGAGAGTCCCTCTGCCGCAGCGAAAGATCCCACGCGATGCAGCTAAGACCCGAGGAAGCCGATTTATATGTTTTTTAAATTAAAAAAAAAAAAAANTGCAGGGGACACGGGTTCAATCCCTGGTCAGGGTACTAAGATCCCATGTGCTGCAACTACTGAAGCCTGTGCAGCACACCTGGAGAGTCCCTCTGCCGCAGCGAAAGATCCCACGCGATGCAGCTAAGACCCGAGGAAGCCGATTTATATGTTTTTTAAATTAAAAAAAAAAAAAAATGCCCTAGCGCCAGCCGCAGAACCTACATGACGGCCAGGACTGGCTCCCAGGGATGGTTAAAGGGGGGCAGCTGCGGGTAGCTGGGGGCAGACGGCAGAGGATTTGGAGGCTCTCCAGCACCCATTGGAGTTCCTCCCTAGTTCTGTGTGCATGTGTGAGGGGTGCTGGGAAGGGCTGTTAGTGGTGAGGGAGAGAGCTCTGAGTTATTAACGGTGTTTGTAGTTGTAAGCTCCGCTAACGGCGATAACCACGTGCATTGTAATAATGAGTGTAATGAGAACTCTCGCAATGAATTAATAGATCAGCTGTGACTTTGATGACTGTGGTAAGTGGGCTAGAGCATGATTCTATGTTCAGAGCCCGGTCACAGCCCGGTGGAGGCACGGGTGCACGAGGGCAGGAGAGAGCCTGGGGTTAGTGGCAGCCGGGAGGTGGGCGGACCTGGGTGTGTATCTGCACAGTATCTTCAGAGCTGTGTGCCTTGGCGCTGGCTTGTCACCTCTCTGAGCCTCGGTTTTCTGATCTGTAAATGGGAGATGATAGTAACGCCGTCCTGCAGACCCACGAAGACTAAATGAGACGATGCCCTGGAAGCAGGCAACGCTTCTTCCTCCAGGCGCTGGCTGCTTTGATGAGGGCCGCCCATGCCCCAGCTGCTGACCATTCGTGCTGGCTGTTCCCTCCGCCTGGCACGCTCTCCTCCCAGACCTTTACCCGGCTTGCCCCTCCTGCTGGCATGCCTCTGCTCAGATGTCACCTCATCTGAGGCCTTTTCTCACCTCTTTATCTAAAACAATGCCCCACACTCAGTCCCTTCGTCCGCTTTATCTTTATTCACAGCTGTTGACACTTTATATAGGTAGTGGTTTAGTGCTTTATTGTCTGTGTCTCCCTCTTGACTCTAAGTGTCTTAAGAACAAGGGCTTGTTTTTTGCACTCTGTGGAGTCTCCAGTGCTTGGAACAGTACTGGCTCACAGGAGGCACTTGGAAATATTTACTGCATAAGTGAAGGCATAGGGTATGTGCTTTATAAACAGTGACCAGGTTACAACTGTGTGAGCAAATGAGGAGGAACCAAGGCAGTGAAGAATCTTCACGGTGAGGCTTCTCTCCAAAGGCTCCGTCTTCACAGGAACACTCAGAGCCTCCTGCCCTCTCTGCACAGCCCTGTCTGCATCACTGAGAGGGAGAATCATAGAGCTGTGATGAATGATCTTGGATAAGGCGTCAGACCGCACCACACTGAGAGGAGCTGTGCCAGGGCTGGGGACAGCGCCTCGAGAAGGACAGAGAGTAAGGTTTCTACGCCGGTGGAGCCACGAGAAGCGGTCTTAGGAGTCCTTCTGCCAGCCTCCTGGACTCTGTCTGGAAAGTCTCCAAAAGTACTGTGTGCCCCTGCGTCTGTTGTGAGGTGTGTGCTGGCGTGTCATTGTGAGTGTGCTGGTGGGTGTGTGTGTGTGAACCCACATCCCGTGTTTGTTCGCTGGTGTGTGTGTGTTGGGGAAACAATTACGTATGTGGCTGTCCACGAGGGTGCTGGCGTGGGCTTGTGTGGAAGTTTGGCGGTAGATGGGAGTGTGTGGGTTGGAGTATTGGTGAGTTTGTTGTGAACCTATGCTTGAGAGTGAGCTGGTGGTGTGTGTTCATGAAGCTATGTGTGTGCTTGTGTTGTGAGTGGGTTGGAACATGTTTTGTGTGTATATTCTAGCTCTGGAAGGGTGTGGATGATAAGAGGGTATGTGTGTTTGGGGGGGCTAGGGTGTGAACTCCATGACTGGTTCATCACGAATTCTTGAGGCCAGGTGCAGTGTGTCCTGAAGGCATCCCCCCTTGAGGCTGGTGCTACCAAAGATATCAGTCATATCATTTTGCTTGTGTGACAAGACATCCTGACACAGAGCCATGGAGAGAAATGTGGGTCTCTTGGGAAGATTTCTGCTGATTGCTGCTGTTTGAATAGAAACACAATTATTTCATAAGGCTGGGATGGCAGTGCTGGAAACAGCTGAGTGCAGAATTGGAGCGACAGGGACCACATCCCATTCGATACTAATTGGTTTGATGATGATAATTGTTGCATTGCAGTTGGTGTGACTATCTCCTAATTTAATATAATCAATAAGGTAACAACAGCTCAATGCAAATGAGATGTAGGGAACCATGGGGCCATTTGTAAGTCGTGTTCTTAATGCATTTTCCTAATTAGCTGTGGCCAGGCTCCCCTCCCCTGGAGTGTGGGAGAAGTGATCACTGAGATTGCTGTGCTTTCTCCAAACCTCCACTGTCAGAGAGGCTCAAGAAGGGCTCTTATCCTGGGGGCTCCCAGGAACCCACGGACTTTCTTAGGAGAAGCTGAATAGAGTCAGGGAGCAGAGAGTTCAATAGGACACTTCCCTGCAGATTCACGATGCTCCCCAGCTTGAACCAACCCCTGTAGTTTCACAGTCTCTTCCATCTGATTAGGAGGTGCTCCAGGGCAAGGATTTTGCTTCTCCCATCAGACTGGTCACTTCATCACTCAGGGACCTATGTCTCTTTTATTGAATCAAGGCCCCAAAGGCTACTGCTGATGCTTTATTTACTAGACCAGAGCCTTGCCAAGGCCATGGTGGAGGGTTCCCCTCCAGAGCAGAATTTTGATTCTCCTCTTGGCCTGGTGCTTGCCCAGACCTTGTGGGTGTGTGTATGTGTGTATATTGCAGCATGCTCCAGATAGTGTCGGGAACACAGCCTGCCAGGAGGGATGTGGTGGAATGGAGGACTTTGGAAGAGACTCTGGATCCAGACTGCTTGGGCTATTGACTGGGGCACCTTGGGCAAGCCACTTGACCTCTCTGTGCCTCCTCTTCCTCATTCTATAAATGGGGGAAAAATCCTTACTCATGGATCTCCTGTGAGATTTAAATGAGCTAGTATGTTCACTCACTTTAAAATGTATTCTACTAAAATAAACTAGTTCCTGAGTCTCATTAGTCACATTCAAGTGTTTAGTAGATGGGGAAACAGTGGAAACAGTGTCAGAGTTTATGTTTTGGGCTCCAAAATCACTGCAGATGGTGACTGCAGCCATGAAATTAAAAGACGCTTACTCCTTATGCAGAGTACATCATGAGAAACGCTGGACTGGAAGAAACACAAGCTGGAATCAAGATTGCCAGGAGAAATATCAATAACCTCAGATATGCAGATGACACCACCCTTATGGCAGAAAGTGAAGAGGAACTAAAAAGCCTCTTGATGAAAGTGAAAAGGGAAAGTGAAAAAGTTGGCTTAAAGCTCAACATTCAGAAGACGAAGATCATGGCATCCGGTCCTATCACTTCATGGCAAATAGATGGGGAAACAATGGAAATAGTGGCTGATTTTATTTTTTGGGCTCCAAAATCACTGCAGATGGTGATTGCAGCCATGAAATTAAAAGACGTATATTCCTTGGAAGGAAAGTTATGACCAACCTAGATAGCATATTCAAAAGCAGAGACATTACTTTGTCAACAAAGGTCTGTCTAGTCAAGGCTATGGTTTTTCCTGTGGTCATGTATGGATGTGAGAGTTGGACTGTGAAGAAAGCTGAGCACCAAAGAACTGATGCTTTTGAACTGTGGTGTTGGAGAAGACTCTTGAGAGTCCCTTGGACTGCAAGAAGATCCAACCAGTCCATTCTAAAGGAGATCAGTCCTGGGTGTTCATTGGAAGGACTGCTGCTAAAGCTGAAACTCCAATACTTTGGCCATCTGATGCGAAAAGCTGACTCACTGGAAAAGACTCTGATGCTGGGAGGGATTGGGGGCAGGAGGAGAAGGGGACGACCGAGGATGAGATGGCTGGATGGCATCACCGACTCAATGGACATGGGTTTGGGTGGACTCTGGGAGTTGGTGATGGACAGGGAGGCCTGGCGTGCTGTGATTCATGGGATCGCAAAGAGTCGGACACGACTGAGGGACTGGATTGATTGATTGATTGGGAGTTAGTCCTGAAGGCCGTTTGGGCCCAAACCCTTACCACCCTTTTCCTAAAGTTACAAACATACCCCTGGATCAAATCTCCACTCCATTTTTATAGAACGTCTGGTCTGTTGCCTCTTATCAACTTGTTCTTAAGTCAATAACTAACACCTACGACTAGGACCCTGCCCCCTTGTAGGCAACATCACTGCACCCTGTTTCTTATTTAAATACTCCAATGCCCCTAACACTTCCCTGCTTGCTCAGACGGTAAAGTGTCTGTCTACAATGCAGTAGACCTGGGTTTGATCCCTGGGTTGGAAAGATCCCCTGGAGAAGGAAATGGCAATCCACTCTAGGACTATTGCCTGGAAAATCCCATGGACAGAGGAGCCTGGTAGGCTACAGTTTACGGGGTCGCAAAGAGTCGGACATGACTGAGCGACTTCACTTTCTTTAATGCCCCTACAGGACCAGATAACCCATTCCTTTGTCATTACTTCTGCTATTACCTAAAGTGGGTCTATGACAATGAGATGTTTACCATTGGAAACACCTTAAACTGCTCTTATGGAGGACTGGGGGAGGAAATCAGTGACTTACATTCCCTCAAAGCAATAAGAGGATAAGGCTTATGGATGTTTCAGTAGTTCCCAGTTTCAGGGCACAGACTTGGATTGCTTTACATCATGATATCTGTTCCTATCTTCGGTAGACAAAGCAGACATGGGTTCCAATCCCGTAATCCTACCCAGCACTGGTCACACTGGAGACCTTGTGGATGCCAAACTCCATTCCGGGGATCCCAGGAGGTCAACCTGCCTAGAGATCTGGTTCTTGGGAGGACCATTCAAATGTGGGACCAGGGGACTCCTGGACAAGCCCACCAAACTGAACCAGTCATCATTATCCTCTGAGATCCCACTCGGTTTCCAAACCAGAAACAATACCCCCTCAGAAGATCCTCTGCCCAATCCTGAGGAAATCTGATACACCGATAGAAGCAGCTTTGTCTTGGATGATGGAAAAAGAAGAGATGGATATGCAGTAGTCTCCAATTTTGAGACCATAGAGGCTAAAGCTTTGGCACCAGGTACTTCAGCCCAATTAGCTAAGATCATAGCCCTGACTCAAGCTTTAGAGATGGGAAAAGGAAAAAGAGTAGCCATTTACACTGACTCAAGTCTGCCTTTCTGGTGCTACGTGCACATGCTGCTATTTGCCAAGAAAGAGGCCACTTGACCACCGAGGGTCCCCAGTCAAATATGGTGATCAAATCCTTAGACTCTTAGAGGCAGTCCTCCTGCCCACTGAGGTTTCAGTCTCCCACTGTAAAGGACCCCAGGAAGGGAGCATGGAAGTGGCACGAGGGAACCAAGCAGCTGATCAGGCAGCTAAGAGAGCAGCATGACAGAACCATGGCCTAATAGGGGTTGCCACCCTAGTTCCACAGACTAATTTGCCAGAAACTCCTTCATATACCGGAGGTGAGACTCTTAAAGCCAAGAGTGAGGCCTTTCAAGAAGATCATATGGGGTGGTTCCAAAAGGAGGGACTCCTTTTTCTGCCTGGGAACCTCCAGTGGAAGTTGATTAACTCCTTACATGCCACCACTCATTTAGGGGAAAAGGCCCTCCAAAGATTACTAGAAAGGTCCTTCAGAGGAACAGGCCTCCAAACGACTATAAGACAAGTGGTCTCTTCTTGTCTCACTTGCCAATTAAACAGCCCCCAAGGAACTTGAAGACCCCAGCTGGCCCATCCAGTCCAATGATGTGGGGCCTACCCAGAAGAGGACTGGCAGATGGACTTCACCCAGATGCCAGTTTCTCAAGGGTATAGATACCTATTAGTCATGATAGATACATTCACAGGATGGATTGAAGGCTTTCTCACCCAGAATGAGAAGGCTGAGGAAGTGGTAAAAAAAACTGCTCCATGAAATCATTCTGAGATTTGGTCTGCCCAGGTCATTACAAAGTGAGTATGGAACATCATTTACTTCTAAGGTCACCCAAGGGGTCTCTAAAGCATTAGGCATTACATATTATCTCCATTGTGCCTGGAGGGCTCAGTCTTCAGGAAAAGTAGAAAGAGTCAACCAATTCTTAAAATCAGGGATAAAACAGGTAACCCAGGAGACCTCCCTGGGATGGAAGGAGGCTTTACCGATAGCTCTCTTCCACATCCGTATTGGAGAAGGCAATGGCACCCCACTCCAGTACTCTTGCCTGGAAGATCCCATGGAAGGAGGAACCTGGCTGCAGTCCATGGGGTCGCTAAGAGCCAGGCATGACTGAGCGACTTCACTTTCGCTTTTCAGTTTCATGCATTGGAGAAGGAAATGGCAACCCACTCCAATATTCTTGCTTGGAGAATCCCAGGGACAGAGGAGCTTAGTGGCTGCCGTCTATGGGGTCGTACAGAGTCGGACATGACTGAAGCGACTTAGTAGCAGCAACAGCAGCACCCGTATTGCCCCTAAGGAGTCCTTATGAGATGCTATGTGGGAGATCTTTTGTTTATGTCAATGACCTCTTCCTAGATCCAGAGGCTCAGATCCTCCAGTCTTATACTATGGCCATTGGGCAATTCCAACAGGATATACACTTGTGGGGTGTCAACCAGAATCCAAAAGATTCCAAAGAGTCACCAGTATATGCTCCAGGGGCTCAAGGCCTAATTAAAATCTGGAAAGATGAGTCCCCAAAGGCTCAACTCCAGCCCACATGCAAGGGCTCCTACCCTATAATACTTTCTACCCCCTCAGCAGTCAAGGTACCAGGACATGACTCCTGGATTCACTACTCATGAGTCAAGCCATGGAAGAAAGTAGAAGAGGACACTCAATACACCTGTGAGCCCCTGGGAGATCTCAGATACCTATTCAGAACTACAGATGAGTGTCATTCTAATGAATACCCCCAGAATTAAGTTTCTGGGGATAAGATTTCTCAGGACAGCTCTAAAGAGCCAACACAGCTTGGCAGGGGTTGTACTCCAAAACAGACAGGAGATAGATCTTCTGATCCCTGAACAAGGAGAGACTTGAGCCATCTTGAATGAGACGTGTTGTTTCTGGGTAAATACCTCTAGCTAAGTTAAAGAAAGTCTCACGGTCCTTGAGAAAAACATTCCAGATCCTACAGGACCTTAAAGAATGAGCTGGAGAGTTCTTGGGGTGGCTACAATCTCTCTTTGGGATCCTTCTCCTGGCAAGGGGGAATTTGGAGTTGGCTAATGCCCCTGCTAATGCCTTTTATCACCATATTGATGCTGCTTATGATTGCTGCATGCATTACCAATTGTCTAACCCATTTTGTCTCTGCCCAGGTCAACAAGATATAACATGCAGTGCCAGTTCAACAAGGATACATAAAATTACAGCTGACCATGGAAAATGACACACCCTTCGATGGATGCTGCTATAAGGACTCTGAGGACTGAGACTAGCAAGAGGGGGAGGCCCAGTGTTCCTCACTGTCCCAGTTCAGCAGAAAGTAGCCAGAGTGACCTCAGTGCCCTTATTCCGCAAGAACTGGGCCTCCCATCTGTTGAGGGGGAATGTTAGGTAGTTATAATAGGAAAAAGCAGTCCACAGTGGCGGTGACTAAAAGACAAAGAAGGGAAAAGCCCGTGAAAATAGAACAAAGGAAGGTCCAAGGACTGGAGTGAGGACCGCAGGTAAAACAAACAGCCCTCCTGGCTAGCCCAGTTTACATAGAGCAGGCTCAGAGGGAAGGATACAAATGTATAAAAGGAGGAATCCTAGGATGATTGGGGCTTCTCCTCTCTTTGCATCTTTTGAGTCGGCCTGCCCTCATGTCTCAAGGATGTATTTTCCTTTGCTTGCCAACAAAACTGAGCTATAACACTGGTCCTTTCATCGCTTCAAATTTTTGCTGTGGCGAGACAGAACTGAGGAAATTCCAGACTCCTCCAAAAGACCTTTGTTAGCAAAGTGATGTCTGTGCTTTTTAACAGCTGTCTAGGTTTGTTGTAGCTTTCCTTCCA
This sequence comes from Oreotragus oreotragus, assembly GCA_006410675.1. Lineage (NCBI taxonomy): Eukaryota > Metazoa > Chordata > Mammalia > Artiodactyla > Bovidae > Oreotragus > Oreotragus oreotragus. The sequence goes on along the minus strand of SJYX01012847.1, from coordinate 268,188 downwards.
AGGAGCAAGCATTTTTTAATTTCATGGCTGCAGTCACTGTCCACAGTTTCCATTATTAATTTACCATTAATTTACCAGGAATAATAGTCCATTATTAATTTTCCATTAATGCTCTCTTTTGGTCCAGGATCTGATCCTGGTACCATATTGCATTTAATTGTCATGAATCCCCAGTCACCCAGAGTCTGTGACACTTTTTCACTCTCTCTTTATTTTTATGACCTGACAGTCTTGAATCTACAGGCCAGGTTTCCTCTAGAAAGTTTCTCAGTCTGAGTTTGCTGGTTGCTTTTTTCTTGATTACACTGGAGGGATTTGTTTTTTGTGCATGTTATCCAGACAAATCTCCGATGGGAATAATTTTGCCTATAAAGTTATGACCCCCTTAGGAGTTTAAAGAGAGCATTAACTTGTCTTTTCATTCTTACTTTGAGTGATTGCAAATGCTATCTGTTCTACACCCTTCTGCCCCAGGCTGTGCAGGTGGTTAGCCTTGTGAGTGGCAGAATGGAGATTCAGACCCAGATGCCAATGCCATGAGCTGTCCATGACTCCATATGCACACTGCTGGTGGGCTGCTAACAAATTGGTTTGTCCAAGGGCATGCTCAACTGTACCCTCAGTTCCTCTCTGGAAGAGTTCAATATCATCTAATTAGGTAACATGGTAGCTGGGCAACCATTACTTATAATAGACATGGAGTTGTAAATTATCCTATTTAATTAAGAACTGCTCCCTTCTATTAAAGAAAAGCTTATCATAGGTTAGTAAATTTATTGGGAACACTTAACTTTAGCTAATTAAGCTGTTTGAACTCAGGGCAAGGGCATTCATTAATAATCAAGTCCAAGTAGTTAAGGGCAATTAGTGAAACAGCTGGTCTTTATCTCACGGATAAAGGATGGTTAATAGAGATCTTTACAGCTGTTATAAACTTCCCCAAAGCAATCTCTTCTTCAAAAGTTTTTGTTAGTTAGGAATATAGAAGGAGGAACTAATTAAAAGGACTGAGTTGGTAGTGATCTCAGTCTCCCAGCCCCAAGATGAAGGCCAGAAGGAAGTGGAATCCACCAGCCACGGCCCCATTCCCAGCCGTGTCCATTTCTCTGGGCAGAGCCTGATCTGGAAGCCAGCATCATACCTCTAGTTCCCATTGGAATCCTGACTGCCTGATGAGCAAAGGGCGAGGACTGGTCATCTATGCCTGCAGAGATCATATTTCCTGAAAGAAAACTGGACGAATGTGGTCTGACAAAGTGTTCTTTATTTTTCTGATCCGTGGATGGCTTTATATAGAAAGTCTCACAGAAGTGCCCTTTTAAAATGACATTGGCTTAAAGTTCTTCTTAAACTGAAGTGTACGGCATCAGCTCTTTGGAAAACCACCCCTCGTCAACATTTGTCTCTCATTTCCTCTTGGCGTTGTTTACCTTGTTCCTCTTTCTCCTACATTTCCTGTAAACTGGAAATTTCCTTTAGAGACGTAATTAGATAGAAGTGAAACATTTTGGCCAGAATCCTTCAAGGTGATGTCGTATATTTCACATGCATTATGCCAGGAAGCACATGAATGTCTCTTTGTCCCCTTCTTGGTGAGGCCAATCTTGAGTTGTGGGTTTAAGAGGTAACCCCAGGCCTCTCCACTGCCAAGGTACATTTTGCCCTTTGGAATTGGTACACAGTATATGGGCTGCTCCTTTTATGGGGTTCCCTTGTAGCTCAGCTGGTAAAGAATCCACCAGCAATGCAGGAGACCTCAGTTTGATTCCTGGGTCAGGAAGATCCCCTGGAGAAGGGATAGGCTACCCACTCCAGTATTCTTGGGTTTCCATGGTGGCCCAGTCGGTAAAGAATCCACCTTCAATGCAGGAGACCTGGGTTCGATCCCTGGGTTGGGAAGATTCCCTGGAGGAGGGCATGGCAACCCACTCCAGTACTCCTGCCTGGAGAATCCCCATGGACAGAGGAGCCTGGCAGACTGCAGCCCGTGGGGTCACAAAGAATCAGACACGTCTGAGTGACTAAGCCCAGCACAGGCACACTTTATCTGCGGTGCCCCTCCGAGGGCCTCCCCATGCTTGACCTGTTCTCATTGTTCTGGCCTCTACTCAAGTGTCGCCTCCTCTTACTGAGAATTAGGCACCTCCTCTCAGGTGGCCTGCAAGGCCTGTGTGCTCTGGCCTTGACTGGCTCCTGGACTCATCTTGAACAAACCTCCCTTCACTGTTGCAGTCCAGCCACACCAGCCACCGATCAGTGCCTGGAAGGCTCCCTTCTGCCAAAGCCTTGCCTGGAACACAAGGCTCTCCTTCTCTCTCAGTCACCCCCTTCTCATCCTTCTGGGATGAACTAGGGTCCTTTCCTGAGGGATGTCTTCCTGGACTGTGTACCGCACCCCAGTCTGGGTAAAACGCCGCTATTGGATGTTCACAAGGTACCGCATAGGGCTCCTGTGTGGTGTTCATCAAACCCGGACTATTCCTTTTGTTAGGGGAAGCACACGGACTGAAACCACCCACCCTGGCCGGGCACCGTCATAACCATCTGCATGAGTTATTTTATCACAGGAGGTCCTGGTAAGGAACACAGAGCAATAAGTCACCACCAGCTGGAAGAGTTCAGAAAAGGCCAAAAGGAGATGCCACATGTCCTACCACCTCCCAGAACCCTTCTCACTGGCATCCATGTTGGCTGAGTAATGCGTGCGCCACCAGGAAGGACCCTTAGAATGATTGTCTGAAGACAACCCAGAAACGAATCCCATCACCATAAAGCCTGAGACTGCGAGCCACGTGGCAGAGCAGTTCTCCTGGGTTCCCTCACCCTGCTGCTCTCCACTCAGGCGCCCCTTCCCAATCAAGTCTCTCGCTTTGTCAGAGCATGTGTCTTCTCGGACAATTCACTTCTGAGTGTTAGATGAGAGCCCACTCTTGGCCCTGGAAAAGGTTCCCCTTCCTGCAACACTTCAATTTATGTGATCATTGTACTAATTTCTGTCTTTCCCTCAGAAGCTAAGTTCCACGGGGGCAGGGCACCTGCCTAATTTTGTTCATCCTTATAAACCTCAAAGACCTCGCATGGTCCCTTGCACATAGTAGGTACTCAAGAACTACTCACTGAATGGATGAACGAAAGGTCCCTAGCTGAATGGCTCGAGTGAGACCCTATGTTAAGGATTTCCTGAAGGATCCTGGTCCTGCTTGGTGCTGAGAAGTTTTTAGACTAAGGTTTGGCAAACTTTTTTCTGGAAAGCTGGGCCAGATGGTTGACTGAGTTGGAGGCTGGGGGCTTTGTTTCCCCATCTGTAAAGAGGGAAATAGTTCTTAGCTGATATGATTATTATTTGAAGCTTCCATAAACTAATAATACACGTGAAGTGTTTAAAGTGGCTGGTACATAGTCTCACTTGGGTTTTAGCTATTATTGTGGGCTTACATATGGTGGAGACAAAGTCTAGAAATGTATTCATCAGTAAGGAAACACAAGTAACTATCAGCCAGAAGAAAGAATGGCAAATAGAAACGCTGCTGGATTTCCACACGCATGTTAGTGACAGACAGCCTGGATTAAAGATCTGAGAAGTCACAGTAGAAAGAGCCACTTTGTTCCCAGAAGAAAACGACAACCGCGGAAGGAAACAGCACAAGCCTTCGGGAGGGGGAGCTGGAAAGGGGGTGCCTGTGGCAGAGGATGCCTGAAACGCTGTAGTATTTTCCCTAGGAGAGTCCCAGGCGTCCTTGCGGAGGCCTTCATCGCCTATTCTAGGCGGCCGAAGCCTAGCTCCTCGCTCTTTGCGAGCTGTGCTCCCTCTGGCCTCTGTTTCCGTTAGAGCCTAATCATATTTGAAAGTAGTTTTTATCTGTGATTATTCATCCGTTTGTGAGGAGCTTATGTGTCTAAGCCGCCACTTCCATCAAATCCAAGCACGTGGACCCCCTTAATACACACAGGCATAGAGATGGCGAGCAAGGCAACCCCCACCTGCATCCCGGCAAGGAAATTCTAGGGAATTAGAGAGGACAAGCTCTGGGTGTGGGGAGGAGGAGGCAGACGGCCCTGGTGCTGGCGTGGAGACCTGAAGCGAAGCAAATACGAGAGCAGTAATACAAGGAGCTGCAGCCAGGCCCCTCGGTTGGCAGGTGGCCTGTCCTGAGGCATGGATTCTCAGACTTTAATAAGACGGTGTCTGTGAAGATTACATATTAGATTAGAGAACAATATTTCATTTGCACCGGCTCTTTCTAATCTGTGGGAGATGGTGTGCCGGGCTAAGTTTAACGCTCACGCACGTTTCAGGTTAATTAATTCTGTGTTCAACTGCGGTAGGGGTTAGAGTGGAATCCCACCGCCTTTCCAAGGATGGTGGGCTGCTGATACAGGGGCAGGATGTCAGCCGAGGAGGCAGGCCAAGACAAAACTGCAGCAAACTAGGCTGTAGCAAAGACAAAGTGGTTTGATTGCCCTGTTTCTCCTACTGTTTTTTAAAAAACAGTTTTATGGTGTAATTCATTACCCATTTAAGGTGTACAATCCAATAGTTTTTAGTATATTCACAGGGTTGTGCAACCATCACGACAATCAATTTTACAACAGTTTCATGTCTAAAAAGAATCCTCATACCCATTAGCAGTCGCTCCTCGTTTCTCATCAACTTCCCAGCCCTGGGCAACCATTTATGTACTTTCTGTTTCTATAGATTCGCCTAGTCTGGACATTACATCAAACTGAAATAATACAATATGTGGTCTTTCATGACTGGTTTATTTCACTTCGCATAATATTTTCAAGATTCATCTGTGTTGGGCCATGTATCAGTGTTTCGTTCCTTTTTATTGCTGAATAATATTCCGTTGTACGGACATATCACCTTTTATTCATCCGTTCATCTGATAGACATTTAGATTGTTTCCAATTTGGGGCTATCATGGACACTTGTTACAAGGCTTTGTGTGGATATGTGTTTTCATTTCTGTTGGATATACACCTAGGAGTGGAACTGCTGGATCATATGGTATCTCTATGTTTAATCTTTTGAGGAACTGTCCTTAGTCGCTCAGTTGTGTCCAACTTGAAAAAGAATTTTTTTTCAAATTCTTTTCCCGTTTAAGTTACTATAGAGTGTTGAGTGGAGTTCCCTGTGTTGGTTATCTATTTTAAACATAGCGTACAGTAGGTCCTTGTTGGTTATCTATTTTAAACATAGCGTACAGTAGGTCCTTGTTGGTTATCTATTTTAAATATAGTGTACATGTCCACCCCAAACTCCCAATCCCTTTGGTAACCATAAGTTCATTCTCTAAGTCTGTGAGTTTGTTCCTGCTCTGTAAATAGGTTCGCTTGTATCATTTGAAATTTAAACATTTTAATTAAATCTTATTGCATGTTTTTATTTTAGAACGATTTATAATTCTAATTCTCTATGTCCATTCAGTTGTCAATGCCAAGGGTAAGTATTATGGGTCATAGTTATGCCCAGACTTCTACATGTACAAAATTGAGAGGAATATGAACTTTTTAGTATTCCAGCATTTTTCTCAGCCACCTTACGCAGCGATTGCAAATGCCATACCGATCCTGCAACGCTCCAGACCCACAAAGTGGAGCACAAAGACAGGCAAGAATAAGCAGGCAGCATGGGGAAATGGCGCTATGCTGTGCAAGAAGCTGTTTGGTGACTCTATCAGAGAGGGAGTATCTTTTCCTCTCTTCACACAAGTGCTCCTGCCACTCAAACTACCCCGGCACCCTCAGCAGAGCCCATCTCTGCTTCGGCATTGGCACCTCATCCAAACCTTCAGGCTGTTTGCCACAGCTGTTTTGAGGACAGAGGTCGACATCTAGGAGAAATGTTTCTCCAGGGCTTGAATGGTGCTGCTCATCAGAGTGCGTGATTGGGGTAGTNGTGCTCCTGCCACTCAAACTACCCCGGCACCCTCAGCAGAGCCCATCTCTGCTTCGGCATTGGCACCTCATCCAAACCTTCAGGCTGTTTGCCACAGCTGTTTTGAGGACAGAGGTCGACATCTAGGAGAAATGTTTCTCCAGGGCTTGAATGGTGCTGCTCATCAGAGTGCGTGATTAGGGTAGTAGGTCATTCTTTGACAGTGTTAGGGGCAGATTCCGGGAGACAGGGGTGCCACCCTCCCCCTCCACTCCCTATTGCCTCAGGTCTGAGGGAGGTCCTGCAGGTGTGTGTCGGGGATGAGGGGTTTGGGGAAGAGCTTCAGGGCTTTAACACCTGGACAGCATCAATCATCTTCTTTTGCTGTCCATGGGAATTTCTCTCCATATTTCTTACCTGCATGGTATTTTTCTCACTTCTGATTTGATTGTTTTCTGCACAATTCTAAGAGCTGAAACTCGTACGGGTCAAAGAGCAGTAGGCTTTTCCATTTTATTTAGGGATGCAAGTACTATTTTCCTAGTAATGGTTGGTTTTGGTTCTGCGGACGAAGAGCGTTGCTACAAATACCTACTCTCAAATATTCTTACCCACTAAGCAAATGCTATAGTATTTGGATAAAAAAGTCAACAACAAACCACCCTACCTCACTTGATCAATTTTACTTGTGCTATTAGCAGGGAATATTTTGCACTAGAGACATATCAAGTAATAACTAAATGTTAAGCAAACAGATAATCAATTATTAAAATGCAGCTGCTATTAATGTAATCCTTTACATTTCAGTAACACCAGCATTTGGAAGGAGGGATATAAAGCTGGTTAAAAACATCTAATGTACAAAATAAGAATATAACCATGGTCCCTTTGAAAAAAATTTGGGAGGATTTAGCTGTAAATTTTTCATTTAGGAGCGGGTATTTTGACTGGGAAAGAGAGGTGTAAAGTCCAGTCTGATATAGAAATATCTATATTTATATATAGATATTTATTCTAGATAGATATTTCGAAATATCTATACTTACATATAGATCAAGGTGTCAGCACAAGCAATATTTTGAAGGCTTAGGGCTCTTGTAGAGCCAAAATTTACCTAATATAGGCTCTAGACACTTTATTGGCCCAACTCAGGCCGAAACAACTTCTTTTTGTGAATACATTTTCTTTCACTTATTTTTTTGAACGTAAGTAATACATTTGCATGGTCAAAAAACTGAAAAGTAGGACTTCCCTAGTTGTTAAGAGTCTGCCTGCCAATGCAGGGGACCTGGGTTCCATCCCTGGTCTGGGAAGATTCCACATGCCACAGGGCAACTAAGTGAGTGTGCCACAACTACTGAACCTCTACTCCAGAGCTTGTGAGCTGAAACTACCGAAGTCCTCAAGCCCCAGGGCCCATGCTCTGCAGCAAGAGACGCCACCACAGTAAGAAGCCTGCGCACTGGAAATAGAGAGTAGCCCTCGCTCCCCGCAACTAGAGAAAGCCCGTTGCAGCCACAAAACCTCAGCACAGGCAAAAATAAATTAACAACAGCAACAACAAAACTAAGAAAGGTAAAAAGTACAGTGAAAGTTCTTCCTTGCCTTCCTGCATTATACTTTATTTACCCAGTCTACTCTGCATGAACATTGGGTTGTTTCCAACTATTTCTTAGGCTAGACCTACTGCAGTGAATTACCTTATACTTGCATGATGTTGCATATATTTAGGGTAAATTTCCCAGAGAAAAATTGCTGGGTCAAATTGTATGTGCATTTGTGATTCTGACAGGTATTGCCAAATTGTCCCTCCATGGGGATGATGGCCTTTTGTGTTCTCCATAGCTATGTATGTAAGTGTCTGCTTCCCCAGGAAGAACAGTTCAAGTGGAGGCTAACTTTTAGGAGAGAATAGCACTTGCACCTTAGTTTTCTCATCTGTAAAATGGGGCTGTAAGCTAGCCTCTGGTAGCTGGGAAAGTCCTGTGAACTAATACACACAAAGCACTGAGCATAGTTCTGACAAAGCAGGTGCTTAAAAATGCCTCAGTTATTATGTGGGTCAAATAAATAGCTCCACTTAAAGATCGTCCCATCTCTGGTTAAGAGGTGATATGGTAATGTCTATGTCATAAAGCCACAAAGGTATTGAACATCTTCTTGGAGGAAGAGAAATCTTGGTTCTAGGTTAGCAAACATGAGCCCCTCTGTTGGATTTCACTGGCAATGAAGGAACTGGAGCTGGTGAGTGGACATGAGAGGCAATAAGGCACTGGAGCAGGAGCAGAGATTCTTCAGTGAGCCTTGCAGATGGAAAGCAAATCTGCACTTCAGGTGCTCTGGCACCAAAGCCTGTCTCCACGAGGAGGTTCTGAACTGTATGTAACAGGTGCTGAGTGTTCCAGGGAACTGTCTAGCCCGGAGAGGATAGCCACAGTTGTAGAATCCTGAGTACCACAGGGCTTGGAGAAAGAGCTACTTTGCTGGGCCAGAGAGAGCTGGCAGTATAGCTTTATGGTCAAAATCTCTTTCTCTGCAGTCAGCCAGTTCTGGGTTCAAATCTTGCTTCTACCACTTGCTAGCAGGGTGATCTCAGGTGCATTCCCATTTCTGGTCTTCACTCTCTTCAGCTATCATCTGAGGATAGAAGCCACCGCAGAGGCATTTCCGGGCTTGCTTGCATGTTCACAGGGAGGCTGTGAGGATTACATGATGTAATAGTTCCAGGGCAAGGGTCATCCTGCCGGGCACATGTAAATATCAGCCACTATTAAGAACATTAAATGAATAGGGCTTTACAAGCTCTGTGTCTCTGTGGCAGAAGAGAGACCCTGAGAGGTTGCAGATTAACAAATTCAACTCATAAAATTGGAAAAAGGCCATTTGGATGGATGTACAGTTAGAGGAAAAAAATACCTCTTAGCATGCCCGTTATCTGTAACAAAGCAAAGCGAATTTGTAAGCATCTTATTACAGATGCAGGGGAGGAAGATCCTGAAAAAATTTCCTGCAGTCTTGAGACAGCAAATGGAAAATGAGTTGTATGGTACTGATTGCTGCTAATTTAAGACATGTGAAAATTACTGATAATCTCTTCAGCATTCTCTGCTTTTTTTATGTTACTTACTAAAGGTAGAATAGTCATACTTTTCCATACATTATCTTTCTCCCTTCATCTCATTTTCATGTTAGGGACATATGTTCCTTAAGTACTTTGACTGCTTCTATTTATTTTTTTCAGCCCACCACTCTTTATAAGAACTTAGTCCTTGTGCTTAGGATTCATCAGCTGTGCTATTCTCCTTGCCTGGAACAATCTGTCTGCTCTGCTTTGCAAGCTGTTGCTCTTCAACCAACCATCACATTCTCTGTGAAATGTTCAATATCACCAGCCATTAGTGGCCGTTTCTTCTTTGATTCCATGGGACACTGACAGTGTTTCCTTTATAGCATCTTATATATTGGGCTCTAGTTCTTTGCGTGTACATCTATCTCTCCATTTACACTGGGAAATCTTTGTTAAAAACTGCATCCCTCCTTCCCTTTCTTCACTCCAAGTTTGTCAAACATGTATTAAGTGTCAGGCCCTGTGACAGGTCTTGAGGGGAGATCACAACACAGGGTGGAAGCGAATCAGGAAAGCCAGGTACTGAGCTTAACACGACATCATCCCCTCATTCTGATCCACTAAATGACCCGAGAGGCACCTGTTAGTGTTCTTATTTTACTGTTGAAAAGCGTGAGCCAGAAAAGAAATAGAAGATGCCAAAGAATACAGTTAACTGCAAGTGGCTGCAGACTGGTGTCAGGAGAGGGTCAGGAGACACCCTGGAGGAAGCAATGCCCAGCAAAACCGTGACCCTGAGAAGGACCTGGCCAGGGGAAGGAGAACTGGAGAGAAATTCCAGCTGGAGAGAGAAAGTTGTGCAGGAATCTTTAGTTATCTTCACCCAATATTTGCATGGAGTGTGATGCAAAGGATGTGCTTACTAAGTATCTGTTGTAAGAATGCATTCCTGTTGCTAAAGTCCCCGGGTCTGGTAGTGCAGCTCTGGGTGTTCAAGTTCCTGACATTCCTCAGGGTCCTTTCAGTAAATTCTCATCTTTGCTGAGGTTCCTGGGGATGCGAGGACCACAGTTCCACCTTGGGAGAGCACGTCCCCACATTGTTTCCAGTCAACCCCCCAGAAATACAGTGCAGAGGTTTCTTCCTCAACCCCTACCCTTAGATGTTCAGAGTGCACGCCCACATTCACGTTAGTAGATTGAGCAAAGCTTTGTGCATGGATATGCAATTGCTGGGTGGTCATTTGGTAGGCTGCCTTAACTGAGGCCATCCACAGGCCACACAGCTCTGCAGTACTTGAAACGTGCCCCTTCCAGATGGAGACCACGCTCGGGAAACACGAATCTTAGGGAGTCTGCTTATGGTCTGGCCATACTTTCTAACTCTTCCTTCTCATCATCTCTCTTCTACCCGTGTCCCTGGGGAATATTGTTTTAGACTAAACAGGGGGTGAGGGAAATGGAGACTCTCTCCTATTCCTCTTGCTTTTGCTCAAGCTACTTTGTCAAGGACAGGAATCTGCTTTCTTTCATAGCGTGGAAGTTGATAGCAAGAACTCTGGAGCCGGGCTGGTAGAGGTTCACATCCTGGCTGTGCTTCTTACCAGCTTTATGACTTTGGGGACGCCTTTAGTCTCCATACTTCAATTTTCCCACTGGTAAAATAGGATTAGTAACAATACTCAGTTCATAGGATTTTACAAGAAAATTTTAAGTAATTAAAGCATTAGGATAGGACAGTGTCTGGCACATTGTCAGTACAATGTACATGATATTGCTGCTGCTGACAGTGATGGTGATCAAAATGACACAAACCACCTCTTCCATTCTTTTTTTTTTTTTTTGTACTAAAAGTTAATGGCCCAAGGCCTTAACTAAATGGAAATTAGTTCTTTCCCTCTAACACAAGGCAAGCTTAGACTTTTTTTATTGTCTAGTGCAATAAACAAAGGGAAAAAAAAAAGTATTGCATTTCACATCAAAATAAAATAGCATAAATGTTATACTCAGAGTTGTTTGAGATGATGTGTTACTCAAAACTGGTAGAAATCTAATCTAGTCCATGTACGAAAATTATAATAGATAAACTGAGGCTCAGAAAAAGGAACTGATTAATGCACGGTCCACAGCCACGGGGCTGGAGCTTGAACCCGTGTTTCCTGATCCCTGTTTCATGCTCCCTGTATTGCCCTGCAGCCAAGGGAGAAAATACAGCCATTTTTGGAAACTTCTCTAATTTCTTCTATGGTAGTGGTCGAGGAATATTTTTGTGTGTGAAGAGCCTGATGGTAAATGCTTTCTGCTTTGTGAGCCATATGTCTTTGTTGCGCCTGTGTGTGTGCTAAGCTGCTTCAGTCTTGTTTGACTCTCTGTGACCCCATGGGCTGTAGCCCACCAGGCTCTGTCAATGGGACTCTCCAGGCAAGAGTACTGGAGTGGGTTGCTGTGCCCTCCTCCAGGGGATCTTCCCAACCCAGGGACTGAATCTCTGTCTCTTGGGTCTCCTACATTGACAGGCGGGTTCTTTACCACTAGCGCCACCTGGGAAGCCACATGTCTCTGTCACAACTACTCAGCTGCCACTGCAAAGTGGAAGCTGCCACAGACAGTATGCAAATGGACAGATGTGGCTGTACTTCAGTAAGACTTCATTCATAACAAAGCTGATGGCCCAGATTTGACCTGTGGCCCAGATTTGTAGGTTCTGGCTCTGTGGCATCCTCAGTTGGAAAGTTAGATGGGAATAGCAGGGCAATACAGGCTTCTCTATGTGAAACAAGCTGTCAATCAAATGCTAAACTTGAAGACATGGGGAGAGGAAAGCGCAGTGGGTGTGTAAAGTCATAGGATAAATAGGCAAAAACCAGGTTTACTTTTCCAACTCACCTACCTCAGTTTCTTTTTATTTATAAGTTTTTTAAAGAGAGAAAATTGAGATGGCAGTTTTTCTACATTAACAAATGAGATTACAGGAGAAATTCAGTAAAATGGTGTTGACTACAATGGCATTACTGGTACAATTTGCCAGAAGCTCTAAATAAAAGGGCAAATTTTATCTGTCAATGTGATTCAAGTAATTTAAAAAAATTTTGGATTATTTTTATTGAAGTATAGTTGATCTAACTATAGTTGGATGACAGAAAAAGCAAGAGAATTCCAGAAAAACATCTACTTCTGCTTTATTGATTATGCCAAAGCCTTTGACTGGAAAGATCACAACAAACTGTGGAAAATTCTCCAAGAGACAGGAATACCAGACCACCTTACCTGTCTCCTGAGAAATCTGTATACAGGTCAAGAAGCAGCAGTTAAAACCAGACATGGAATAGCAGACTGGTTCCAAATTGGGAAAGGAGTACGTCAAGGCTGTATATTGTCACCCTGCTTATTTAACTTATATGCAGAGTACATCATGAGAAACACTGGACTGGAAGAAACACAAGCTGGAATCAAGATTGCTGGGAGAGATATCAATAACCTCAGATACACATATGACACGACCCTTATGACAGAAAGTGAAGAGGAACTAAAGAGCCTCTTGATGAAAGAGGAGAGTGAAAAAGTTGACTTAAAATTCAACATTCAAAAAACGAAGATCATGGCATCTGGTCCCATCACTTCATGGCAAATAGATGGGGAAACAATGGAAACAGTGAGACTTTATTTTGGGGGGCTCCAAAATCACCTCAGATGGTGACTGCAACCATGAAATTAAAAGACACTTGCTCTTTGGAAGAAAAGCTATGATCAACCTAGACAGCATATTAAAAAGCAGAGACATTACTCTGTTGACAAAAGTCCGTTTAGTCAAAGCTGTGGTTTTTCCAGTAGTCATGCATGGATGTGAGATTTGGACTATAAAGAAAGCTGAGCACTGAATCATTGATACTTTTGAACTGTGGTGTTGGAGAAGACTCTTGAGTCCATTGGACTGCAAAGAGATCTAACCAGTTCATCCTAAAGGAAATCAGTCCTGAATATTCACTGGAAGGACTGATGCTGAAGCTGAAATTCCAATACTTTGGCCACCTGATGCAAAGAGTTGACTTACTGGAAAAGACCTGATTCTAGGAAAGACTGAAGGCAGGAGGAGAAGGGGATGACAGAGGATGAGATGGTTGGATGGCATCACCAACTCGATGGACATGAGTTTGAGAAAGCTCCGGGAGTTGGTGATGGACAGGGAAGCCTGGTGTGCTGCAGTCCATGGGGTTGCAAAGAGTTGGACACACTGAGCGACTGAACTGAACTGTGTTATTTCACTAAGCATAATGCCAGCCAGGTCCACCCATGTTATTGCAATGGCAAATTTCATTCTTGTTTATGACTGTGTATTAGTCCGTGGGGTCACACAGAGTTGGACATGACTGAGGAGACTTGGTACGCATATGTGTGTATATATAGGCCAAGGTATTGGAGCTTCAGCATCAGTCCTTCCAGTGAACATTCAGAGTTGATTTTCTTTAGAACTTACTGCTTTGATCTCCTTGCAATCCAAGGGATTCTCAAGAATCTTCTCCAGCACCACAATTCAAAAGCATCAGTTCTTTGGCACTCAGACTTCTTCACTGTTCAATTGCCATGAAATTAAGTCGCTTGCTTCTTGGAAGGGAAGCTATGACAAACCTAGACTGTGTATTTAAAAGCAGAGACAGTGCTTTGCCAACAAAAGTTTGTATAGTGAAAGCTACGGTTATTCCAGTAGCCATGTATGCATGTGAGAGTTGGACTATTTATTCATGTATATACATCACATCTTTTAAAAACATTCATTGGTTTAAAAAATTAAAAAATTTACTTATTTTACTGTGCCAGATCCTAGCTGTGGCACACAGGATTGTCCATCTTTGTTGCAGCACACATGATCTTTAGTTGCAGCACGTGGGATCCAGTGCGGAGTCCAGGGATCTAACTGGGTCCCCCTGCATTGGGATCCCAGAGTCTTAGCCACTGCACCACCAAGTAAGTCCCTATCCATTCACCTGTTGACGGACAGTTAAGTTGCTTTCCATATCTTGACTACTGTAAACATGCTGTTATGAACATTGGGGTGCATGTATATTCTTAAATTAGTTTCTATTTTCTTTGGATCTACACCCAGGTGTGGAATTGCTGGGTCATGTGGTAGTTCTAGTTTCATTTTTTTTTTTTTTTTGAGAAACCTCCATGCTGTTTTCCACAGTAGCTGCACCAATTTACATTCCTACTAACGATGTACAAGGGATTCCTTTTTCTTGACGTCTTCACGAACATTTGCTTTTTTTAAATGATAGCCATTCTGATAGGTGTTAATTGGTGTCTCATTGTGGTTTTGATTTGCATTTCTTTGATGTTTAGCAGAGTGGAGCTTATTTTCATGTAGACTCTTGGCTGTCTGCATGTCTTCTTGGAAAAATAGCTATTCAAATCCTTTACCCACTTTTTAATGAAGTTGTTTGTTTTTTTGATATTGAGTTTATGAACTGCTTATGTATGTTAGATATTAACCCCTATTGGTCCTGTTATTTGCAAATATTTTCTTCCATTCTGTAGGTGTTTCTTTACATTTTGTTGATGGCTTGCTTTTCTGTGCAAAATCTTTTAAGTTAATTAGGTCCAATTTTGCTTTTGTTTCTTTTGCCTTAGAAGACAGATAAAAAAATATTGCTGCAGTTTATGTCAAGAATGTTCTGCCTACATGTTCTTCTGAGAGTTTTTTGCTTACAGGTTTATATTTAGGTCTTTCATCTATTTTGAACTTATTTTTGTATATGGTGTGGGAAAATGTTCTAATTTCATTCATTTACATGTAGCTGTTCAGTTTTCCCAGTACCACTTAAAAAAGAGATTGCCTTTTCTCCATTGTACATTCTTAACTCCTTTGTGAGACCATAAGTGTGTGAGTTTATTTCTGGGCTCTCTATTCTGTTACATTAATCTATGTGTCTGTTTTGGTGCCAGCACCCTGCTGCATTAAGTATTGTAGTTTTGTAGTATAATCTTAAGGTAGGGATCATGATACCTCCATATTCATTCTTCTTTCTCAATATTGGTTTGGCTATTTGTGTTTCCATACAAATTTCCCATAAAATGTTTCAAAATTATTTGTTCTAGTTATCTGACAAATGTTATTGGTATTTTGATAGGGACTGCATTGAATCTGTAGATGGCCTTGAGTAGTATGGTTATTTTATTAATATTAATATTTGCAATCCCTGATCATCATATATCTTTCCATGTGTCATCTTTGTATCATCTTCAATTTCTTTCATCAGTGTCTTATAAGTTTTCTGAGTATAGGTATTTTACCTCCTTAAGCAGGTTGATTCCTAGATATTTTGTTCTTTTTGATGTGATGGTAAATGGAGCTGTTTCCTTATTTCCTCTTTCTATTTTTAGTATATAGAAATGCAACAGATTTCTATATGTTAATTTTGTATTCTGCATCTTTACTGATTTGTCAGTGAGCTCTAGTAGTTTCTTAATGGCATTTTTCTTACCGGCAGTTTCTTAATGGCATTTCATCTGCAAACAGTGACAGTTTTCCTTCTTTTCCAGATTTGATTCCTTTTATTTCTTTTTCTTATCTGATTGCTGTGGCTAGGACTTTCAGTACTATGTTAAATAAAAGTGGTGAGAGTGGGCATCCTTGTTTGCTCCCTGATCTTAGAAGAAGAACATTCTGCTTTTCACTATTGAGTATATTAGCTGTAAACTTGTCATATATAGCCTTTATTATTTTGAGGTATGTCCCCTCTTTGCTCACTTTCTGGCAAGATGTTGAATTTTGTCAAAAGCTTTTTTTTTTTTTTTTTTTCCGCATCTTTTGAGGTGGTCATATGGTTTTTATTCTTCCTGTTTTTACTGTGGTGTGTCACATTCATTGATTTGCAATTACTGAGCCATCATCCTTGCATCCCTGGGATAGATGCCCTTGACTGTGATATATGATCCTTTGAATATATTGTTGGATTCAGTTTGCTAATATTTTGTTGAGGATTTTTGTGTCTGTGTTAATCAGTGATATTGTAATTTTCTTCTATAGTGATATCTTTGGTTTTGATGTCAGGATGACGTTGGCCTCATAGAATGACTTCAGAAGTGTTGTTTCCTCTATAATTTTTTGGAATAGTTTGAGAAGCATAGACATTAACCCTTCTTTAAACATTTGATTTACCTGTGAAGTTGTCTGGTCCTGGACTTTCGTTTGTTGGGAGGTTTTAAAAATTATTCTTTTACTGATTCAATTTCAGGACTGGTAATTGGTCTGTTCAAGTTTTGTATTTCTCCCTGGTTCAGTCTTAGGAGGTTGTACATTTCTAAGAATTTGTCCATTTCTTCTGGGTTGTTTGTTTTATTGGCATATAGTTATTCATGGTAATCTCTTATGATCCTTTGTATTTCTGTGGAGTTTGTTGTAATTTCTTTTTCATTTCTGATTTTATTGATTTGAGTCCTTCCTCTTTTTTATTGATCATTCTGGCTAGTAGTTTATCCATTTTCTTTATCACTTCAAAGAATTAGCTCTTAGTTTCATTCCTCTTTTCTATTTTTTAGTCTCTGTTTCATTATTTCTGTTCTTATCTTTATGATTTATTTCCTTCTGCAAATTTTGGGTTTTGTTTTTCTTCCTTTTCTAGTTCCTTTAAGTATCAGTTAAGGTTGTTTGAGTTTCTCTTGCTTCCTGAAGCAAGCTTGTATCACTATGCACTTCCCTCTTAGAAGCCTCTTGCTAGGTTCCATAGATTTTGGATCACTTTGTTTCACTTTCGTTTGTCTCTAGGTATACTTTTATTTCTTCTTTGATTTCTTCAGTGATCCACTTGCTGGTCAATAGTATATTGTTAGTCTCCATGTGTTAGTGTATTTTGCAGTTTTTTCCTTGTAGTTGATTTCTGGTCTCATAACACTGTGGTCAAAAAAGATGCTTGATATGATTTCAGTTTTCTTAATTTACCAAGGCTTATTTTGTGGCCTAGGGTGACTTCCCTGGTGGCTCAGACAGTAAAGCATCTGCCTACAATGTGGGAGACCCGGGTTTGATCCCCGGGTTGGGAAGATCTCCTGGAGAAGGAAATGGCAACCCACTCCAGTATTCTTGCCTGGAAAATTCCATGGACAGAGGAGCCTCTTAGGCTGCAGTCCATGGGGTCGCAAAGAGTCAGACACAACTGAGCGACTTCACTTTCATGTCATCTGTCCTGGAGAATATTCCATATGCATTTGATAAAAATGTGTATTCTTCAGCTTTTGCATGGAATGTTCTACATATATTAATATATAGTATAATATTATATTATAATTATGTACAAATGATAATTATATAGTTAAGTTGACTCATTGGAAAAGACTCTGATGCTGGGAGGGACTGGGGGCAGGAGGAAAAGGGGACAACCAAGGATGAGATGGCTAGATGGCATCACTGACTCGATGGACGCAGGTCTGAGTGAATCCCAGGAGTTGGTGATGGACAGGGAGGCCTGGCGTGCTGCGATTCATGGAGTCGTGAAGACTCGGACACGACTGAGCGACTGAACTGAACTGATATTATATATATTATAATTACATTAATATATCTATTAAGCCATTTAATTTAATTTGTTATTTAAGGCCAGTGTTTCCTTTTTGATTTTCTGTCTGTATGATCTGTCCATTTATGTGAGTGGGTTGTTAAAGCCCCCTACTAATATTGTTTTACTGTCAGTTTCTTCCTTTTTGTCTGCTAATGTTTCCTTTATGTATTTGGATGATCCTATGCTGGATATATATATATATATATATATNTTAATTTAATTTGTTATTTAAGGCCAGTGTTTCCTTTTTGATTTTCTGTCTGTATGATCTGTCCATTTATGTGAGTGGGTTGTTAAAGCCCCCTACTAATATTGTTTTACTGTCAGTTTCTTCCTTTTTGTCTGCTAATGTTTCCTTTATGTATTTGGATGATCCTATGCTGGATGGATATATATATATATATATGTTTATATGTATATATATCTTCTTCTTGAATTGATTCCTTGATCATTATGTATATTCTAATTTGTCTCTTATAATAGTCTTTGTTTTAAAGCCTATTCCATCTGATATAAGTATTGGTACTCCAGTTTCTTTTGATTTACTTTTGCATGAAATACATTTTCCATGCTGTCACATTCAGTCTCTGTGTGTCTTTTGATCTGAAGTGTGTCTCTTGTAGGCAGCAGATTTATAGGTCTTGTTTTTGTATCCATTCAGCCTATCTAAGTCTTTTGATTGGAGCATTTAGTTCATTTACATTTAAAGTAGTTATTGATATGTATGTACTTATTGCCATTTTGTTACTCTTTGTGGTTGGTTTTGTAGTTAATTTTTTGCTCCTTGCTTCATCTCATCTTTTGTTTGCCTCACTTGTGATTTGATGACTAGCTCTAGTGTTATTTATATGCTTGGATTCCATTCTTTTGTGTGTATGTATCTACTATAGATTTTTGGTTTGTGGTTACTCTAAGCTTTATATGTAGCAGTCTCTCTATGTATGGTTATTTCAATTTGCTGATTTCTTAATTTTAAACATATTTTAACAACTCTGCATTTTCACTCTCTTCCCCTTATGATTACTGTTTTTGGCATCATATTTTACATTTGTTTTATGTACCCCTTAATGGCTTATTGTGGATATACATGATTTTACTACCGTTATCCTCTAATCCTCCTGCTAGCTTTGCATGTGATTGATTTACTACTTTTCCTATATATTTGCCTTTTCCAGAGAGATTTCTTCCTTTTGTAATTTTCGTGTTTCTAGTTGTGGCCCTTGGTTCACTTAGAGAAGTCCCTACAACATTTCTTTTAAAGCTGGTTTGTTGATGCTAAACTCTTTTAGCTTTCGTTGTCTGTAAATGTTTTGATGCCTCCATCAAATGTGAATTAGAACCTTGTCAGACAGTATTCTTGGTTGAAGGTTTTCCCCTATTGTTATTCTAAATATATTGTGCCACTCCCTCTGACCTGCAGAGTTTCTGCTGCAAAGTTGAAGGAGATCAACCCTGGGATTTCTTTGGAAGGAATGATGCTGAAGCTGAAACTCCAGTACTTTGGCCACCTCATGGGAAGAGTTGACTCACTGGAAAAGACTCTGATGCTGGGAGGGATTAGGGGCAGGAGGAGAAGGGGACGACCGAGGATGAGATGGCTGGATGGCATCACGGACTCGATGGACGTGAGTCTGAGTGAACTCCGGGAGATGGTGATGGATAGGGAGGCCTGGCGTGCTGTGATTCATGGGGTCACAAAGAGTCGGACACAACTGAGCGACTGAACTGAACTGAACTGTATGTAACTTGTTTCTTTCCCTTTGCTGCTTTAAAATTTCTCTCTTGAGCTTTAATTATTGCCATTTTAATTACAATGTGTCTTGGTGTGGTCCTCTTTGAGTTGATGCTGTTTGAGACTCTTTGTGCTTCCTGAACTTGCATGTCTTTTTTCCTTCCAGGTCAGGAAAGCTTTCAGCTGTTATGTCTTCAAATATGTTTGAGGCCCCTTTATCTCTCTCTCTTCCTTCTGGGACCCCTATTGTGTGAATATTAGTTTGCTTGTTGTCCAGAAGTCTCTTCAGTTGCACTCATTTATTTTCATTCTTTTTTCCCTGTTACTTGTTGGTGATTTCCACCTCTCTGTCTTCCAGCTTGCTGATCTATCCCTCTGTATCATTTAGCCTGTTGATTCCTTCAGGCTAAATGTATTTTTTCACTCCAGTTATTGTATTTTTTATCTGTTTGGTGGTTCTTTATATTTTCTAACTCTTTGTTTAAAACTTCTAACTTCTCACTCTGTTTGTCCATTCTCCTGAATTTTTTTTTTTTTCTCTTGAATTCTTTGATCATTTTTACAGTCATTACCTTCAACTCTTTATTGGGTTGATTGACTATCTCCACTTCACTTAGTTATTGTTCTGGGTTTTTTTTTTTTTTTTTCTTGTTCTTTCCTTTGGGACATAGCCCTCTGTTGTATCATTTTATCTATCTTTCTGTTTTTATTTCTGTGTATTTGGTAGGTTGCTTATGTTTCCTGACCTTGGAGAAGTGGCCTTTTGTAGGAGACATTCTGTGTCCCAGCAGCACATTCCATTCGGGTCACCAGAGCTATCTGCTCCAGGGGTGTCTTCTTTGTGGACTGTGTGGATCCTGTTGTGGTGGGCTGACTATCTTGGGTAGTCTGGTGGGCATGGGTGGCTCCAAGTCCAGTTGGATGCCAGGCCATGCCTTGTGCAGAGGCTTATGGCTGCCGTTTGGCAAGGCTGAGTCATGAGGCAGCTGGTTGTGGAACTCTGGGGGCCCCGGGGCTGGCACTGGCTCTTTGGTGAGTGGAGGTGGAGATTCCAGAGCTGATGCCTGTCCAAGTTGTGGGGCTATTGTTGGCCCACTGGTAGGCAGAACCAGGACCTAGGATATGCCTGCAGGGCCCACGAAGTAACTTTAATCTATTGCATGAGAACTGTTCACTTAGTTCCCAAAGATTGGCTTGGTTTATTAGGAAACAAAATCAGTCCACAGAAGAGGCTACAGGCATGTTAGCAGAGTGCGGTTTAATCTTTTCAAGTAAGCATGCATTTAAGAAAATAGGAGGAAACATTTTTTCTGTGAATTGCATAGTTCCTGCATCTTTTGAAATAGTTTATGAGGGGGCAGTGTATTAATTATCTATTGTTCCATGGTAATCACATCCAAAAATGAACAGCTTTGAACAAGACACACTTATCATCTCACAGCTTCCGTCATCAGAAATCCAGCTATGACTTAGTTGCCTTCCCTGCTTTAGAGTCTCTCACAAGCTGCAACCAAGGTGTCAGCCAGGCTGGGGTTTCATCTGAAGATTCAGCTGGGAAAAGACTCAGCTTCTAAGGTCCTACGATTGTTGGCAGAACTCATTTCTTTAAGGGTCATTGGACAAAGGGCTTCAGTTCTTAGCTGACTGCTGGCACTCAGTGCCTTGCTGTGAGACACCCCTAGTATGGCAACTGCTTCATCAAAGCACGTAAACCAGGAAGACAGTAGAGTCTCCGAGCAAGATGGAACTCAGGATTTCATGTGATCTAATTATGGAAGTGACCTTTGCAATTTTCTGTTGATTAGAAGTAAGTCACAGGTCTTGCCTGTGCCAAAACGGAGGGATTTTCCCAAGGACATGAGTACCAGGAGGTGGGGATGATTGGAAGTCATCTCAGAGTCTGCTTGCTACAGGGACGGAGTAGCAGTGATGTCAGCCTGTAATGAGTGACATGTTGGGATCTCTTAAGCCATACTTACACTGAAGGAGGGGTGATTGCTGGTGACCGTCATGGGCAGAAAAGGGGGTTATATGCACATGATGCACATTTTCCATCTAAACTCAAAACTCTGTTTTCTTTCTGGGAAATTTGAACTGAAGGTGGGACTATTCAGCCTCATTAAGTCTAAGTGCTGGGTAAGACAGGGACCATGTAAGAGTTAGGACTCTTTATGGCAAGCAAGAGAAACTCTAACACAGGGGGTGTAGGAAAAGAGAATGTACGAGAGTAAATCTCAGTTCAGGGCTTAAAGTATACATCTTATTTCTTTGTTTATAATTCTTATTTTTTTGGATTAGGCTTACTGAGGTATAATTATGTGTGGCAAAATCCACCCTGTTCGTGTACCATTCAGTGGGTTTTGACAAACATATCCAGTTATGTAACTGTCACCACAATCAGAGCATGTAGAACATTTCATTCCCCTCTTGAAAAAAAGCCCTTTTATCTCTTCGTAGTCAAAGTTGTCTGCTCCTCTCAGCCCCTAGCAACCACTAATATCCTTTCAGTTGCTCTTGTTATCATTGCTCGGTCACTAAGTCATGCTTGACTCTTTGCCACCCCATGGACTGCCGCACACCAGGCTTCCCTATCCTTCCTTATCTCTTGAAATTTGCTCAAACTCATGTCCATTGAGTCAGTGATGTCATTCAGCCATCTCGTCCTCTGCCACCCCCTTCTCCTGCCCTCATCTTTCCCAGCATCAGCGTCTTTTCCACTGATCTGGCTCTTCCCATCAGGTGGCCAAAATATTGGAGCTTCAGCTTCAATAGCAGTCCTTCCAATGAGTATTCAGGACTGATTTCCTTTAGGATTGACTTGTTTGATCTCCTTGCTGTCCAAGAGACTCTCCAGAGTCCTCTTCGGCACCAAAATTCAAAAGCGTCAATTCTTTAGTGCTCAGACTT
>SJYX01012847.1:226111-240953 GCA_006410675.1 Oreotragus oreotragus | reverse complement strand
TGACTCATTGGAAAAGACCGTGATACTGGGAATGATTGGGGGCAGGAAGAAAAGGGGACGACAGAGGATGAGATGGCTGGATGGCATCACTGACTTGATGGACGTGAGTTTGAGTGAACTCTGGGAGTTGGTGATGGACAGGGCGGCCTGGCGTGCTGTGATTCATGGGATTGCAAAGAGTCGGACACGACTGAGCAACTGAACTGAACTTAATAGGTGTGCAGTGGTATCTCAAGGTGGTTCTAATTTGCATTTTTCAAATAACTAATGATTATGTTTTTATGTGTTTGTTTGCCATCTTTGGTGAACTGACTGAACATATCTTCTGTCCATTAAAAAGTTGTATTCTTACCTATTTTGAGGATAAACACAACTTTTAGATAGAATTCTCATAGGTCAAGTTTGAATGAATGGAACCAACTGCAATAACTATATAAAGAGGCATATTTTAAAAAATATAAAATACACAAAAGAACATAGAACTCCAGGGTGCAATAAAATTGCAAAGTGTCATAAACATTTTAACTGTTGTTTTATTATTGAGTTTTCTGTATGTGTATTTTTTTAAAAACTTTTTCTGGATGCAAATCCTTTATCAGAAATGTGTTCTGTTTCATCCGTATCTGTGGCTTGCATTTTTATTATCCTAACAGCATCCCATGAAGTTTTAAAAAGTTAATGAGGCCCAATTGATCAGTTTTCTGTTTTTCGGATCGTATTTTGGTGTCATGCCTAAGTCATCTTTGCTTTACTCATGATGAAAAATATCCTTCTATGTTTTCTTCCAAAAGTTTTATAGTCTTAGATCTTACATTTAGGACTATGATCCATTTTGACTTAGTATTTTATAAAGTATGTGTCAAATTTCATTTATTTATTTGCAAATGGCTACCCAGTTATGGCAATCCACTCCACTACTATTGCCTGGAAAATCCCATGGACACAGGAGCCTGGTAAGATACAGTCCATGGGGTCACAAAGAGTCGGACATGACTGAGCAACTTCACTTTCACTTTCACCTAATTATTACAGCACATTTTTGTTTTAAAAAAGACTATGATTCCTCAAATTGCCTTCATGTATTTGTAAAACACAATCGACGGAGCAGTTGGTTTCTTTCTGGACTCTCTGTCTCGTGTCTTTAAACAAGGCTCTGTGTCTTCAGAGTTGGCTGCATTATCAGGTAGACTTTTTTTTTTCATGGTTTCAGGATGGTTGATAGCTGCTCCTAGAAGCCAACTATTCAGCTTTCAGTGTAGTGAAAGACAAGCATCGTTGGCTCAGGATTCTCTGCAAAAGTCCTGAGTTAGACTGCATCTGATTAGATCAAACTTAGGACACAGTTCAGAGCACAAGTCACCTCCTCCACCTGTAGGATTAGGGACAGAGCTCCACCCAGACCACACAGACTAAGAGTTGGAGAAGAACGTGTCCTCCAAAGAAAAGCCTGTCAGCATTGTTATAGTGGGGAAAATATATGCTGGATGGCTGAAGAACAGCTAAATAAACAATAGCAATCAAACACTCCAACAAATACTCATTACTGCTCCTGACTCGAGGATTTCATAGTGTAACGGGGCATAAGCATGAAAGAAAACAAAATGTAATATAGTGTGAAAGTATAGCAACTGAAATGAGTCCAAGGTACAGATGAGGGAGTAATTTAATCTGTCTGGGTGTTCTGGGTGGATTTCACAGATAGGATCTATGAAACAGGTTTCTAAAAATGGTTTAAAAATGCTTAAGTCAATGTAATGCTTAAGTAAAATTTGGACCCAGGGGGGCCTGGGGGCCTCGGTCTCGCCTTCTAAGAGACTGCACTCAGGCTCGGACCCAGGGGGGCCTGGGTTGAAGCCCAGCTCTGCCACCCATTTGCTGTGCATCCTTAAGCAACTTGCTTACTCTCTCTGAACTTGTTTCCTCTTCTAAGAAAAGGAAAGGATGAAATGCAAATAGGGGCGTGAAGTGGGAGAGTGTGCACACACCGCTCGGCCCATCCTGCTCTTCTTCCCTCCCTGGCCCTGGTGGTTTAGCCACTAAGTCGTGTCCGACCCTTGTGACCCCAAGGACTGTATAACCCGCCAGGTTCCTCTGTCCAGTGAACTCTCTAGGCAAGAATATTGAAGTGGGTTGCCATTTCCTTCTCCAGGGAATATTCCCGACCCAGGGATCGAACCCCAGTCTCCTGCATTGAAAGTGAATTCTTTCCCATTGGAGCCACCAGGAAAGCCTCTGCCACCCCTTAAAGGGCTCATGAAGGCCCTGGAAGCAACCCCCTCCCACCCAGGCAGGACAGGCCCCGGGAGTGGGCAAGGCCAGGCCAAGCCTGGCCCCTCCCAAGAGGGCAGGGGCTGGTCTGCCGTGTCCGAGAGGGGCCTGCAGGCGGCCCACTTACCCGGATCAGCTCCCAGCTGGGTAAACTGTTTACACAGCCTGCCAGGCTGGAAGTACATCATAATTATATATTACACGTATTAAAGCTTCACCTTCCGCCGGCACTGCATCTGGGCCCGTCAAACACGCACCCACGTTAATCAGTTTAACGCCCAGGCTCCCCGACCGCCCGCCATTATTAGCTTCTCTTTCCTCAGCCTGGGGGTGCTGGGAGCCAGACTCCACCAAGGTCACGGCGCAGGCCTCAGGGGCAGCCTGGCCGGGCTGGGCCTTCAGGACCGACAGAGGGACCCGGCTCACCCTCCTCTGGCCTGAACCTGCCCACTCAAGGGGCTCCACAGCCCCCTCGCCAGCCCCCAAGCCTGGGTCACTTTCCCGATTTCGGGGTTGCCTAGCTGGCCTCTGTCCCCACACTTGTTTTGGAGAGGGATGGATGGGGCCCCTTGCCCGGCACCCAGCTCTTTGGGGACCCTAGACCCTGCATGCCCCCCTCCCCGCCCGTGCCCTTCCATTTGGGGCCTCGGCAGAGTTGCCCTTGGGGGAGTGGGTGAGCTGGCCTGGGTTAGGAGTGAAAGTCGCTCAGGCGTGTCCAGCTGTTTGCCACCCCATGGACTATACAGTCCATGGAATTCTCCAGGTCAGAATATTGGAGTGGGTAGCCTGTCCCTTCTCCAGGGGATCTTCCCAACCCACGGATCAAACCCAGGTCTCCCTCATTGCAGGTGGATCCTTTACCAGCTGAGCCACAAGGGAAGCCCAAGAACACTGGAGTGGGGAGCCTATTCCTTTTCCAGCTGATCTTCCCAACCCGGGAATCGAACCGGGGTCTCCTGCAGTGCAGGCAGATTCTTTACCAACTGAGCTATCAGGGAAGTCTCTGGCCTGAGTCAGGCCCCCCTGTTATCTGCTCCATAGCTGTGTTTGATGAACCCTTAGCAAATGCCAAGCATATACAGGTGCTGGATTCTTATTCCCACAGCAACTCCACAGAGCAGGCAGTATTACCTCCATTTCACAGGGGCCCGGAGAGGCAGACAGCTCTTCCAAGGTCACAGGGCCCCAAAGTGGCAGAGTCCAGGCGAAGACTCGGATCACCCCTCAGACAACCTCCATGAGTGAGTCAGGGTCTCTGCGCAGCCCCCTGGGCTGGGTGCCGGGGTGACAGTGTGGGGGGCGGTGCAGACACCCAAGGCAGGGGAGGAAACCCAGGCTCAAGCAAAGTGCCTCGCGACCCAGGAGCTGGGGGGCGGGGTACAATGGGAAGCAGGGAGGCAGAGAGGTGGTTTCTTGGCTAAAAGTTGAAGGATGTTAGAAGGGGTGGGGATGGGGTTCATTCCAGGTGGGAACAGCATGAGCTAAGCCATTTGGAGTCAAAGAAAATGGAGCTGCCTTGTGTAGCCAAAGTCCATTCTCTCCCCTCCCCCGCACTCACTTTTCTCCCTTCGCACCTGTCTCTTCCTTTCTTCTCTTTCCTTTCCTTAGAGGAGAAACTTCCTGGAGACCCTTGAGACTGGCTAGAATCAGGAGAGGTCCTGGAGGGCTGCCTGGAGGAAGAGTGAAACTAGTGGTTCTGACTTCCTGTCTCTGTCTGCCTCAGCTGGGACCCACAGGAAACATGAGTGACTCCTCCCCCTACCAGCCCCTGCCCATCACTAGCCTCTCACGGTGGATCCTTCCCGGGGGACAGAGCCCCTCTCTCACCTCCCTGCTCGTGAAAGGGAAGCTTTCTCAGCACAAGATGCACTGTGATCAGCAATACACATGTGTTTTCTCCAGGCAGGACCCAGTGCTGAGCACAGGGCTGACCCCAGCCTCCCTGAGCCAGGCATTAAGGTCGGAGAAGAGAAGGCTGAGCGGCTGACGCGCCTCTCCTTGGCTTTCCTTCGACACCAAGCAGCATCAGAAGAAACGGGAGTGGGCTTTGAACGGGGACGTTTTCATGCAGGAGGGAAATTTGAAAGGAGGTGTGAAACCGGAGTTGGGACTGGCAGGCCTTGAAGGCAGCAAGGGTGTGCTCAAAAGAAGAGACTAGAGCACCAAGGTTGGGTTCTATCAAAGTGCCCGTGGGGGGAGCCCAGGCAGGGAGGCACGCGTGGCAGGCACCAGGCAGGACACAGGAATGGATCCGTCCAGGAGGGAGCAGTAGGGAGTGGTGAGGGCCGGGCTGAAAGGCGGGCGTGTGCCCCGCCTAAAGGTGCGAGAGCTCACGGACACAGCACACACAGGCGACAGGAAGCTGGCCGAGAAGACGTCAGCCCTGGGGATGGGCAGGGGCCTGCGTTAACTCCCTATGAGGCAGCGGAAGGCACGCCCCTGCTCCGGGCCTCAGTGTGTCCAGTGAACACAGGGGCTCGTTACTACGGAGGTTTCCGGTTCTACCAGCAGCCAATGAAATGAGATCAAGTGCCGGTGCTTCTGGGCAGACGGTGCCCGGTTATGCTGACGCTACGCGGGGCAGCGAGAGCGACGCAGGTCTGGGCCTCGGACCACCTGGAGCTTAGGTTCTGGCCCTGCCCTCCCATCCCCCCCCATCCCTGGCTGTCCCACCCGGGAGATCGCTTCTCCCGCGTGACCCTCGGTCACCACATCTGGGCAGAGGGGACCGTCACGGGCAATCGCCAGGTGATGAGCGTTACAGGAGGACGTGGCCCGTCGGCCGTGGGCTCAGAGTCAGCAGCGTCCCCCTCCCGGCCCGGGCCCACGCCATGACGGGCTCCCTGGGACCGCACCTTGCTCTCTCGTCCCGTTAGTGAGCCGAGTCGCCAGGGCTTGGCGGAGCAGGGCTGGTGTGACCAGCCAGGTTGGGGCCTTCTGATGCCGCTGGGACGATGGATGCCTGAGCTGCTCTGAGCTCCACTCCAGCCCTCTGGCTGGGCTCCTCTGCCGAGTGGAGGCGAGGATGCTGGCATAAGCCTCCCGAAGCCCATCACGGCCGCCTGCGGACGGTAATGGGCCGGGCAGCTCGGGAGGACAAAGCCATCCATAGCTGTTCTGCGGTCTGCACCGAAGCTGAGGCAGTGCCCAGGCACGCCTCCATCACTCTCCAGCCTCCTTGCCACCGCCCCCCTGTCCTAGGCCAGCGGAGGACAACAGGAACAAGACTTGAGATGCCCTCCTCCCTTCAGGGCCAGGGAGCCCCATGACTGCTGCTGTTGAGTGGGTCCTGGGTGCCCTTGGGGGCTCACCTCCGGACCCCTGAACCCGGGGACGTCACCACTGTTGGCTGGCACACTGAAAGCCATCAATAAATGTCAGCCTCCATGCTATCACATCACAGCTGTGGGGGAGGAACTGTGCTGGGCCCTTTAATTGTATTATCTCTTTTAATCCTCACTGTAGCCCCGTAAGATAGCTTTTTGTATCCCTGTTCCAAAGAAAAGGGTCGGGAGACTGAGTAAGCTTCCAGGATCACCACCCGGCCTCGCTGAAACCAGAGCAAGGGGCTGCACTCCAGGAAGCAGCTTCGGGTCCTCAAAGGCTCCATCACTAGCGACTTGTGACTACACATCAAGTAAGGCAGGAGCTTTGTGTCCCCTACCCCGCCAGAGGCCAAACCCACCAGGATGGAAGCTCCGGTCTAAAATTTACAAAAGAGAAATAATGATGATGACCGACACCACTTACTGGATCCCCACCATCGCCAGGAAGATGGCAGATATCGCCTCCAGCCTGCAAAGGCACAGACACTTGGTCTCCCTTTCCAGGTGTGGAAACTAAAGTTCAGAGAGGTCAAGCAACTCACGTGGGCTCACACAGCCTCTAAAGGCCAAACTGGACTAGCTCAAAGCTATTCAGAACTGGGTCCGTGGTCTCTGCTTTCTAAACACCCTCAGCCCAAACATCGCCTCCACGGAGGAGCTTCTCTGATCCCACCCAGAGCCCCTGAAATTCACTCTTCCTGATTCAAAGTCTGCTTCCCCTCTAGAGGTTAGCTCTCGGAGGGCAGGAGCACTGGGCTAATGCACAGCTGGTTTGCAAAATGACTGCGGATGACTGCATTCATCCTTTCGACAAGCAGGTAGTGAGCCCCCGTGACGTGCCAAGTCCAGTTCTAGGCTCCAAGGAGACA
This sequence comes from Oreotragus oreotragus, assembly GCA_006410675.1. Classification (NCBI taxonomy): domain Eukaryota; kingdom Metazoa; phylum Chordata; class Mammalia; order Artiodactyla; family Bovidae; genus Oreotragus; species Oreotragus oreotragus. The sequence goes on along the minus strand of SJYX01012847.1, from coordinate 234,490 downwards.
GCAATCAGTGTGCAAAGAAAAGTCGTGCCCTCATGGACCCCATGTCCCGGTGGGGAAGAGAGACAGTAGACCAGTGGCCACATACATAGATGATAAATGTCATGTACAGACGAGAGGGAGAAAGAACAATAATCCAGCCCTGGGGATGGAGAGTAGGTGACCACACGTCCTGGAAGGCCCAGAGCAACCCGGATTTAGGCCTTGAGTCCAGTGGAATCATTAGTGTCTTTTTTTGGTTTAAAATTGTCCCCTATGGATGACAGATTTTCTGGTCATCTCCATGATAGGAGACACCAGTGGGCTACCTTTGATTAGGTGATGGGGCAGAAACTTGTTTTTCACCAATATGCGGCTAGAAATATCTCCCAGGCTCCCTGTGGAAAAGCAGGGCCTGGTCAATGAAAGGAGGTCATAAGTGTCGGATGCCACTTCCACCCCAGACACCCTGTGAGACCCCCTGCCCTCGTGCGAATCATTGGTCAGCCAGCATTCACCCCCATCCCCCACCCACTGCTGGGGAGTGCACTTTCTGTCCCCCTGAAGTGGGGCACGATCCTGGGACCTGCTCTGACCACTGGAATGTGGGCAGAAGTGATTCCAGCCACTCTGATCCTCGCCCTGGGCATGCCAGTTGAGATGCTCTGTGTATTCTTTCTCATTCCTCTTTGGCAGAATAAATACAGAGGAGTCAGTGGGGAGTCCGAAGGGGGTCCTAGGAATGACAAAGACACGTAGAGAAGCTTGGGATCTCTGAGCCACAGCTTGGGGGTGAGCCACCAGGGGAGCCTCCACATAAAGGGAAAAATAAATGCTTTTGATTTTGCCTGAGCAAGAAATTCACTTCTATTGTGTTGCCACTAAGAGTTCAGAGTTGTTCATCACAGCAGCTAGCGTTAATCACCCTGACTGTTACAAGTAGTCAGTGAAGGCCTCTCTGAGGAGGAACATTTGAATGGAGACCCAACTGGAGTGAGAAAGTGTCACTCCATACAGAGGGCAGGGCACGCACAAAGGCCCCAGGGGCCCAGAAGTCTCAGTGACCTGTGGGGGCTGAGTCGCATCCTTCACCACCCGGCCACCCGGCTCACGTTCACATAACCTGCCTAAAATGCTGTTTCCTCCAATCAAACTGCCCAGCTTTCCTCCTTTAAGGCTCCAAGGTGGGGAGGCTGGCATGGTGACAGAGAAAGACAAGGGCTATCAGCTCAGTGGCTTGGGGCAGACCAGACACTCTCCACTTGGAACAGTCCAGAAGGCACTGGCATCTGGGACCGCACTTGGGGAGACCATGGAGAGGTGTCGGGTGCCCCAGTGAGCGTGCTGGCAGCCCTGATNTGCACAGAGGTTCTTAATTTTAATAAAGTCCAATTTATCATTTTTTTTTATGGTTAGTGCTTTCTGTGGCTTGTCCAAGGAATCTTTTCAACTTGAAAATAAACGTGATACCTTCCTCTTCTCTTTTAGAAGCTGATTATTTTACTTTTTACATTAGATCTACAAATTATTTGGGATTTATGTTTATGTATCGTGTGAGGCTAGTCTTAATCCTTAGTATTTACATGTAAATTTTGGAATTAACTTCTCAATTTCCATAGAAACACTAACTGGGAATTCAACTGGAATTACATTAAATTTATAGATCAATTGGTAGAGACTTGATATTACTATGGTATGGAGCCCTCCAATCCTTAATTATGATTTGTCTCTGCCTTTATTTAGATGTTTATAATTTTTAACCAGTCTCTTAGAGTTTTCCATGCACTGGTCTTACACATCTTTTGTTAGATTTATTTCTAGTTATTTGATATTTTAAATTGTTTATTTACTATTCTGGCTGTGCTGGGTCTTTGCTGCTGTATGTCAGCTTTCTCTAGTTGCAGCGAACAGGGGCTCCTCTCTAGTTGTGGCGCGAGGGCCTCTTATTGCAGCGGCTTCTCGTGGAGCCCAGTTTCCAGGGCGTGCGGGCTTCAGTAGTTCCTGCGCGTGGGCTCAGTAGCTATAACTCACGGGCTTAGTTGCCTCATGCATGACATGTGGCATCTTCCCCAACCAGGGATGACACTCATATACCCTGCATTTACAGGCAGATTTCTTAACCATTGGACCACCATGGAAATCTGGTATTTCGTATTTTAAAATATTATAAGCAGATTTTTTTTGTCTAAATATTTCCTGGTGAATAAAAATACATTTGATGATGTTATGTTTATCTGGATAGACTGGGCTTTGAAAGCTTGCTTTCTCATGGGAGGTAGATTGAGTTATGTGCCTCAGGGTCTTCTCTGAGTCTCCCAGATGCCCTGCACCTGGGGCTCAATCCTCTGGGGGCAGTGCTCATGCTGTAGTGAAGAAAGGCCACATTCACATAGCGTAGCATGAGGTTGGCACCCTATGCACTGTGCAACCTTGACTTCATTATTAGAAGTAAGTGAAAGGTGGCAGCTGTTGATCGATTTACCCTTCACTGGATTGGAAAATGCCTCTCTTTAATGACTAGCCTATTTATTTATTTTTTAGAACGTGATTTAAAGGTAATTTACTGGCATTCAGTTTGGAATGAAGCAGCGTTAGCAAGATCCAATTGTCCACAACAGTGGTGAGCCTTCATGTTGCTCAGCTCCAAGAATAGATTCCTATTCTTGGAAGCTGTGCTGCTAGTGTTAAAAGGTCTTTTGTGGAGACATGGGCCGGCAATGGTATGCTGTGGGGACAGGAGCACTGGCAGCAGTGGCCCTAGAAGGTGCCTCTCGGTGTAAGCCCTCTTGGAGGTTGCCATCAACCCTACCATAGAGCCCAAAGGCTCATGACTAGTCTATTCATGACTAAGAGGAAATGATTTTCCTTCCTTCAACCTATGGATGAGCTCCCTTCACCTCTTCTCCATAGCGTAACTCATATTAAATTGTGTTAACCAAGGGTGCTTCTCTTTGCTCTGGAATCCAAGCTCTGATTCTTGACTTAGCAAGGAAGAATGGAAAACTAATGTTATGAAAGGTGGGGGAAGTGGTGAGTGATCTGGATAGGGCTGCTGTGTGGAGTGGTACAGTTTGGTGGTGCACAAAGGCCCTTGGCGAGAGAGATAAGGTTAAGAAAAGAGGGCTGATATCCAGTTCTTTTCTAGTCGTCAGGCTGTGTGCCCTGATGTGGGGCTGTATTGATGCGCAGGGGACACTTTCTCCTGATCAACCTACCAGATGGGGCACCGTTTTCCATTTTACACAAAAGTAGCTTATAGGCTAGAGGATACCCTGGCTAGGCCTTGAAGGCTGACTCATCTCTGCATTGACCACCAAAGGCTTCACTTATCAGCTTCTCTTGGCACAGATTAGCGGTGTTGCCAGGATGCTGACAAAATGTTTCTGGAAAACTCCCTGCCCTCTTTTACCTTTTCTGTTTCCCTTTATTGATTCTTCTCTCCTGCCTTTCTGAGCCTGAGCCAGGAACCCTCCTGTTATTAAAAGCAGTCCCAGTTGCCCATACCTTTCATTTCCTTTGAATTACATTAATTGCCTGACAGCTAAAAAGTGAGCTGGTATTTTCAGATTTCAGCTGCCGGTCGGCAAGAAATATTTACCAGCTCTTGCAGATTTATAAAGATGCCACAGAGATGCCTGGAGACTAACAATCAGAAAATACAACAGCAAAACAGCACTATTTTTCAAGGTTAAATGCTCAGAATGCTAAAAAGAAATTGTCCATAAAGCAAAATAGGGATTCAGAAGCAGGCAGCCTGCACCCTGGACAAAAGAAAGGAGCTGGAGGTTTAAAATAAGATTTCACAGCTTCACAATAATTATGAACTTAATAAGGGGAGCTTTATTTTTAATTTAGTTCCAGTCTAGCAGCCAGTCTCCTCCCTCCTGTCCCCTCTCCACGGCATGGTAATGCTATTTAATGTGGTCCTAAGGCTGAGGTCGCAGTGAGAGCCGGGAAAGGCCCCCAGCCATAATACTTTCTGATGAAGCAGTATTAGACAGATAATGTCTCTGCCTCTCTGCAGGCAGATGGAACTAACTCTCACTGGCTTTACTCCCTCCTGGCAATCAGAGATGTGTCTTTCTGTGTAGGAAGACAGTAGGCTCTGAAAATTCCAAGACAGAAAGTTTTTTTCTGTCACCCTGATTGGACCCTAGGCTTTGTCTCCTATTCTCCATGAACAGCCAAGGCCACCAACCATGGTCACAGACCCCCAGGCCAACATCCACTCCAATGCCTACTTTCCCCCCAAAATAGAGTAATTTAAATGCGGTTGGCAAAGGACCACAGATTTCCCCAAAATGCTCTTCCATAGACTACATTTTAGTGTGAACTGTTTTCAGGGTCATTCATATTAATTTACTTGTTGTTCATTCATTCAACAAGTATTTGTTGAAGACCTACTTTTTGAGGTGCTCTCTTTTATTGAGGTTAAATTGAATGAGTTTAACACAAAATGAATCAATATAAAGTAAATAAATCAGTGGCAGTTAGTACATTCACAGTGTTGGACAACCTCCATCTCCATCTATTTCCAAGATATATTATCACCCAAAATAAAAACACATACCTGTTAAACAACTAGTTCCTCTAGCTTCTGATATCTATCAATATGCTGTCTCTTTTGATGTATCTATTTTTGATATTTTATATAAATGAATTCACGTGAGACCACTTGTGTCTGATTTCTTACACTTAGCACCATGTTTCTGAGATTCATCCACATTGTAATATGCATCATACATCATTATTTTTATGGCAGGATAATATTCCATTTTATGGATAAACCATAATTTGTTCACCCACTCATCCATTGATGGATATTTAAATTGTTTCCATGTTTTGGGCTACTGTGAAATGGGTGCTGTACATTCATATACCATTTGTTTGACTATGTTTTGATCCTTTTGAGAGTAGAATTGTTGGGTCATAGGGTAATTCTATGTTTGACTTGTTGAGAAACTGCCAAAGTGCTTTCTTCAGGGTTGCACGATTTTACATTCTCATATCAAATACTCTTGTATGTGCTTGGAGCCATCATGAACAAAAATGACCCTTACATTCTAACAGAGAGAGGTGGACAGTTAAATATAAGCATAATAGATAAATATGTACAGTGTGGAGAATGATCTGTCTTAGGCCAAAAAGAGAAAGTAAAGCAGGGTAAGGAAGACTGGAATGTCACAGAGTTGTGGATGATGAGTTATAGTTTTAAACAGGGTGGTCATGACAGGCCTCATTGAGAAAGATGACTGGAAAAAAGACTAGAAAGAGGTGAGGTAGTGAGTCAACGGAATATTGGGGAAGAGAGTCACAGTCAGAGGAAACAGTAAGTGCAAAAGTCCTGGGGACACCTAGCTTGTTTGAAGATCAGTGAAGACGCCAGTGTATTTGAGACAGAGCGAGCAGGGGCTGAGAAGCAGGTGAGGGAAGAGGTCAGAAAAGGAATGAATGGCAAGATCATGTGGAGCGCTAACAGCTATTTTAACGACTTTTCTTTTGAACTCAGTGACATGGAAGGCCATGAGAGGGTTTTGATCATAAGACTGATGTTTGAAAAGGAGGCATTGCAATAACCCAGGTAAGACATGATGGTAGTCATAGCAGAGTCAGAGAGGTGGAGGTGAAGAGAAGTGGTCAGCTTCTGGATATACATCGAAGGTAGAGCCAGTGGAATTTCTCTATAAACTGGATGGGGATTGTGTGTGAGTCTGAAGGGTCTGACATCAGCAACTGGAAGGATGTACTTGCCTTCATCTAGTATGGGTCAAGGTGTGGACGGAATGGGGTCTCGGAGCGTGGGGTGGGGAGAAGATCAATCAGTTTTGGACGTGTGTTTGAGATGCTTTGTCAGTACTAGATGTCTACTAAACTTTAGTCTCTGAAGCTTGTGTTGGAGGACAGTGCTGAGAGAGAGGAGTTGGAATGGCTGGACTTTAGTGTGGAAGCAACATGGAAGCATACATGTTTGCTCTGACAGAGGTACTAACTTTCTCCACTCTGATTTCAGGGGAAGTCCTTTATCAGAGGTCATAGAGAAATTTCTTCAGGATCCAGTTATGCCTGTAGAAAAGAATAAATGGTAAAAGATGGTGGCAAAATGAAGAACATATAGTGCTGAGAGAGAGGAGTTGGAATGGCTGGACTTTAGTATGGAAGCAACATAGAAGCATACATGTTTGCTCTGACAGAGGTACTAACTTTCTCCACTCTGATTTCCGGGGAAGTCCTTTATCAGAGGTCGTAGAGAAATTTCTTCAGGATCCAGTTATGCCTGTAGAAAAGAATAAATGGTAAAGATGGTGGCAAAATGAAGAACATAGCTCCTAACTTAAGGAATCTCAGTTCCAGCTAATTTTCTCACATGAGGATACAGGCTTAGTGTTGTTAGATCTTCAGATTTTTCAAGTCTGGATTCTTATGTAGAGTCTCCAAATTTAAAAAAAAATGAATTAGCCAGCATATGTAAGGTGTTACTTTTATCAGCTGGAGAAACTAGAATATGAACTGTATGTTACATGAACTGGAATATGAACTGTATGTTACGTGGAGTATGAACTATATGTCATATGTTATTATGGAACTATTATCCATTTTCTGATGTGTGATAATGGAACTGTGGCTATATTGGAGATGGATAATGTCCTTATTATTAGGAAATTTCCATGGAAATAGTCCAGGCTTCCTTAGTGGTTCAGGGGTAAAGAATCCGCCTGCAACGCAGGAGACACAGGTTCGATCCGTGGGTCGGGAAGATTCCCCTGAAGAAAGAAGTGGCAACCCCCTCTAATATTCTTGCTTAGAGAATTTCATGGGCAGGGGAGTCTGGCAGGCTACAGTTTAAGGGGCCACAAAAGTTAGACATTCTGAGCGAGTAAACAACAAACATGGAAGAATTCCAGAGTGGAATTTTCCATTGTCTGCAACTTGTTTTCAAATAGTTCAGGAAAAAATGTGTGTGTGTGTGTGTGTGTGTGTTAGGGATCTCTGAATGTTATTAGACTATTATTTGAACTTTTCTTTGGATGTGAGAATTTTCAGTATAAAAAGTTAGATGGGGTATGGGGAGGGAAAGCGTCGGTCAAAGAAAAATATCTGTAGGCATGAGGTGACCTATAGAGGTTGTCAGTTTTTAACCTCTTCCCTAATAAAATATTTTTTGTGTCATTACATTTGTTATGGAAAGGTTTTGATATATCTGCACAATTGATGTGAGAATTTTCAGTATAAAAAGTTAGATGGGGTATGGGGAGGGAAAGCGTCGGTCAAAGAAAAATATCTGTAGGCATGAGGTGACCTATAGAGGTTGTCAGTTTTTAACCTCTTCCCTAATAAAATATTTTTTGTGTCATTACATTTGTTATGGAAAGGTTTTGATATATCTGCACAATTCTTAGGACCATTAGCATCCTCCAAGTAGGGAAAGTATCTTCTTCCTTGAAAAGCTTTGACCACCACCAGAATGGAAGAGCTCAAAAGCAAAATGATGGTTCCTACAGGTGTGTCTACAAATTATGCTGGACCAAGGGGAGAGGAATTCAGTCACTGTGGTTCCTAAAAAACGGTAGGAAGGAGACTAAAATCCTCACTTGCAAGAAAAACACCATCTTGAAAGGTGGCTCAGATGAATTTGTTAGCAGACTCGCGACAGATACAAGACACATGCCTTCCTCTATCTCACTCGCTCTCCTTCTGTCTGCATAACTGACTCCTAAAATCCCTTGTAGATCTATGTTTTAATTACTCATAGTCTGGGATCCACCTAGTCTGTAAATTCTCCTTGGTGTGTCTGTTTTCAGAACCTAGGACAGTGCTCAGCAAATGGCAGTTGCTCAGGAAGTAACTGTTGAAAGAATGAGCACGTGTTCATCTATCTCTGATCATTGCTAGACAAAGGGTTGTGCATTTTAAAAATATTTATTTATTTGGCCATGCTGAATCTTAGAGCATGCAAGATCTAGTTCCTTGACCAGGGATGGAATCCAGGCCCCACGCATTGGGAGCGCAGAGTCTTGGCCACTGGATCACCAGAGAAGTCCTCAGAAATCTGCATCTTACATCACGTCTATTATTTGTTGGTGTGAGATTGCTTATGTGATTCTGGGAAATGCCGAGAGGTTGTATTTTTGGTGTTCAATTTTAGGTTCTCATTCCCACATAGGCACAGGACAGGTCCCTCTTAAGGAGCATAAAGAAACCATGTTCAGATTTCAGGTTGCTCATAAATCTGCTTCCTGTCTTATCATTTTTTATCTGCCTACTTCTATTTCCCCAGGGTTTGAAGGAAGCGCTTTACCTTAGAAATGATTCACTACTCCTGGGCCCCCAAGGGCACTGAGAGCCACACAATAGAAGTTCCACTTCAACCTCCCACCCACCCTCTGTGATTTGTAATCACGGGGG
>SJYX01012847.1:210629-221616 GCA_006410675.1 Oreotragus oreotragus | reverse complement strand
GAAGAGTTGACTCATTGGAAAAGACTCTGATGCTGGGAGGGATTGGGGGCAGGAGGAGAAGGGGACGACAGAGGATGAGATGGCTGGATGGCATCACGACTCGATGGATGTGAGTCTGAGTGAACTCCGGGAGATAGTGATGGACAGGGAGGCCTGGCGTGCTGCGATTCATGGGGTCGAAAAGAGTCGGACACAACTGAGCAACTGAACTGAACTGAACTGAACTGAAGATAACAGGATTAGCCAGAAGGTTTTCAGGAAGGAGAAACTGTCCTCAAGCAGAATACATTGTTATCACAAAATCCTTAATACAGAATTTAAACTGAGTTGTTTGTTGTGTAATCATCAGTTACACAACTTAAAGATAAAAACGTTTTATGTGACTAAGACCAAGGAATGTAGAGGAAAAAAGCATTTGTCCTTTCCTCCTCCTTGAGAATTCCAGACCTCTCTTTCCTTGGGGACCCCTGGACTTCTTATCAACCTGCCTGGGAATTGACTCACTGCTTTATAGGTGGAGCCCACATATGCATATAGCCCAAAGTAGCTTGTGACCAAGCAGGTACCTCATCACGCACATCCCTAGTACTATAAATGATCTCAGCCTTTACACAGTCATTGTTTACAAAACGCGGGGCTAGAGAGTCTGAACATGCCAAGTTGGCTAATTTGCTCCTTCCCCACACTCCCCTCCCTACCCAGTGCCCACCATTCATCGTTGAGGTCCAGACCTCCAGGACTTCAGAACGTGATTTTATTTGGAGGCAAGGCTACTGCAGATGTGATTAGTTAAGATTAGGTTATCCTGAAGTTGGGTGGGCTCCTAATCCAATATAACTGGTGACCCTATAAAAAGGGGAAATTTAGAGAAAAGCTTGTGTGAGAATACCACGTGAAGGTGAAGGCAGAGATTTAAGTTAAGGAATGACGAAGATTGCCAGCAAGCCATCAGATGCTAGGAGAGAGGCACGGAACAGATTTTCCTCCCAGCCCTCAGGAGAAACCAACTCTGCCAGTACCTTGGTCTCAGGTTTCCATCTTCCAGAGCTGTGAGACAATAACTTCTCATTGTTTAAGCCACCCAATTTATGGTCTTTTGTTACAGCAGCCACTGGAAACCAGAGCAGATGATACATTAATGATATTTGTCTAAAGGTCTGTGTTTGCTTGGGAGTCAGTATAGTATATCTTCCCTGGTGGCTCAAATGGTAAAGCATCTGCCTACAATGCAGGAGACCCAGGTTCGATCCCTGGGTTGGGAAGATCCTCTGGAGAAGGAAATGGCACCCCACTCCAGTACTCTTGCCTGGAAAATCCCACGGACGGAGGAGCATGGTAGGCTACAGTCCGTGGGGTCAGAAAGAGTCGGACACAACTGACCGACTTCACTTTCACTTTTTCACTTTCAGTATAGTATAGTGGTTAAGCACTTGGATTTTTAGAACCAGATACCTGAAGTCTGAATTCTAGTTGGGTAATCGGGGAATATTACTTATTATCTCTAGATTTCAGTTTTCTCAGAACACATGGGGAATAATAGAGGTTTAGACCTTACAGTACATCATGAGGATTAAGTGAGATAATGTATTTAAAGTGCTAAGTCACATATCTGANTTAAGCACTTGGATTTTTAGAACCAGATACCTGAAGTCTGAATTCTAGTTGGGTAATCGGGGAATATTACTTATTATCTCTAGATTTCAGTTTTCTCAGAACACATGGGGAATAATAGAGGTTTAGACCTTACAGTACATCATGAGGATTAAGTGAGATAATGTATTTAAAGTGCTAAGTCACATATCTGACATGTAGTAAGCCCTTGATGAGTGGTCTTATTATTAGTAATAATCAGCAATATTTATTGACTCCAAAAGTGACCTTTATTATGCAGAATATAAAAATTGCTTCTGGGAGCACACATCATCATAGACGGAACTTCCCCTCTCTCTGATCCCTGCTCTTAAGGTTAATGGTCTGGGGCTCCGTGCCATCTCTATGACTTCAGGAACTTCATCCATCTGTGAGTCAGGGATTGTTATAACAGATGTACAAGAAGACCAACTTGCTATTTAAGCAAGTGAAAGTCAGGTGGCTCTAGAAACTGGGTGGGAATTAAAAGCAAGCAGACAGGATCTTGCACTCACTCACATTCAAACAACACATGTTTTTTTGAAAGTCAGTGAGCTCAGTGCCGGATCTGACCAGCATGGGCTGTTTCTTTTATCTTCCGTGAGCAGGAGAAGGGATGCAGCATAATAATCATTCCACAAAACCTGTCACCTGTTCAAATGCATGTCAAGTGCTTGACATCACCTTAGAACCCTAACCCTGTAAAATTCTGTAAAGTCAGACAACCACATCATCCCCATTTTACAAATAAAGAAACTGAGGCAGAGTGGGTGGTGGTCACGTGTAGTTGATGCCAGAATGAAGACTTGAACTCACATCTCTCAGACTCCAAAGCCCATGTTCTAATGAGTCACCGCCTTGGCAACACCAAGAATTCAGTGCCCTTAGGTGTGTATTTGAAACAGACTGTGAAGAAACCCATTATAGAATCCAACGTTGGCAGGAAAAAACAAAACAAAACCAGATCCAAAGAACTGATGGCTGGAGCAAAATGCACATTTCCCCAATGTTTAAATTCAGTGACTAAACCTGAGATTTGTTTAATTTTTGATTGTCTTGAAGCTGTTAATCTGCCAGGCATTATGGTGCAGGTGCATTTTGCCATTCTGTTCCTCAGAAGCATTTTGTTATGATAATAATCACAAGAGTGACCCCAGTACTTTCATTCTGTTTCTTCCTCATCATTTCCTGTGATAAGCACTATTTCACTAGTTTACCAACCTCCTCGGTGCTTATTTGTTTAGAGAGAGAATATTAATTAATGATGCTAAGGAGAATAAGAGCTGCAAATGAAATTTTGAAATGAAATTCCTTAGGCCATCTTTGCCTCTCAAGGCATCCTCTCCTTAAATAGTCCCATTGAACATAAATAATAATAATGATAACAATAATAATTAGCATTGTTTCCTGCTTGAGTTGTTATTCATAGAAAACTGCAAGCTCCTTTCCATCTATATTGGCCTCAGTAAAAGTGAAAAATAGATTCTCATTTTATATTTTATTTCTCTATTATTTTTGCTTGCTCAACTCATTCTAGGCCTGACCACTAAATCCTTATTATTGTCTTCATTGGACTTTTTGGAAAAATAAAAATGTTTCTTGTTCCTATTTGAAAAAGGAGTCTGATGTGGAAAACCTCCAGTAGGCCAACTTTTATTTTTCATGAGAATTTGCCTTGAAGCTCTATTTGTGTGCTGTAAGTAATTCAAAGTCATTTTTTGCAAAGCCTTTCCTGGTTTCTAGTATCTCTTTCTCAGAACCCATCATCTACACACACACAATATTGCTTCCAAAAAAACAAATCTGATTTCTACCACCTTTGTTTAAAAACCTAGATAAAATTCCTACTGCCCTCATGATAAAATCCAAGTTTCTTATCATCCCCTAATGTTGTGTCTCTCATTTCTGTGCCTAGTCACATCCCTCCCCATCCCATCCCCCTCTTGAGTCCAGTATTAAATGTCTTGGTTTTGTGGAGAGACTAAGCCATCCCACCTCTGGACTAACCATGTGCTGTAAATGGAATAGCCTTTCTTCTGTAATTTAAGACTCAACTGACAACAAATCTTCTTAGACTCTTTCCTGCCCTCATAAGTCAGGTGTAGTGCCTGATGTCAATTTTAGGAAACTGTGAAAGTTATGACCAACCTAGACAGCATATTAAAAAGCAGAGACATTACTTTGCCAACACAAGTCTGTCGAGTGAAGGCTATGGTTTTTCCGGTGGTCATGTATGGACGTGAGAGTTGGACTATAAAGAAAGCTGAGCACAGAAGGATTGATGCTTTTGAACTGTGGTGTTGGAGAANCCAACCTAGACAGCATATTAAAAAGCAGAGACATTACTTTGCCAACACAAGTCTGTCGAGTGAAGGCTATGGTTTTTCCGGTGGTCATGTATGGATGTGAGAGTTGGACTATAAAGAAAGCTGAGCACCAAAGAATTGATGCTTTTGAACTGTGGTGTTGGAGAAGACTCTTGAGAGTCCCTTGGACAGCAAGGAGATCCAACCAGTCCATCCTAAAGGAGATCAGTCTTGAGTGTTCATTGGAAGGACTGATGTTGAAGCTGAAACTCCAATCCTTTGGCCACCTGATGTGAAGAACTGACTCATTTGAAAAGACCCTGATGCTGGGAAAGATTGAGGGCAGGAGGAGAAGGGGACGACAGAGAATGAGATGGTTGGATGGCATCACCAACACAATGGACATGGGTTTGGGTGGACTCTGGGAGTTGGTGATGGACAGGGAGGCCTGGCGTGCTGCAGTTCACGGGGTTGCAAAGAGTTGGACACGACTGAGTGATTGAACTGAACTGAAGACTGCATAATCCTTCCCTTCTCCAGGACTGCAGGATGGCTTTGACTGTGCTTCACATGGGCAAATTGTGTTCTTCAATTTCTCAACTCTTGTCTTATTGGCTTAGAACTAGCATCAGCAACTATGTCAAAATGACTATACTATCCAAGGCAATGTACAGATTCAATGCAATCCTTATCAATTTGCCAATGGCACTTTTTACAGAACTAGAACACAAATTTTTTAAATTTGTGTGGAAATGCAAAAGAACCTGAATCACCAAAGAAATCTTGAGAAAGAAAAACAGAGCTGGAGGAATCAACTGACCTCAGGAATCCTTGACTTCAGACCATATGACAAAGCTACAGTCATCAAAACAGTATGGTACTGGCACAAAAACAGAAACATAGATCAAAGGAATAGAATTATAAAAGCCAGAGATTAAGCAATTGTCCTCCAATTAAAAATAAAAAAGAAAGCCCAAAGACAAACACATGCTCTTATGGTCAGCTGTTTTGTGACAAAGAAGGGAAGAATAGACAATGGAGAGAAGTCTCTTCAATAAGTGGTGCTAGGAAACCTGGACAGCCTCGTGTAAAAGAATGAATTTTAAAAATTCCCTAACATCATACACAAAAAATAAACTCAAAATGTAATAAAGACCTAAATGTAACATCAGACACGATAAAACTCCTAGGGAAAAATGTAGGCAGAACACACTTTGACATACATTGCAGCAATATCTTTTTGGATCTGTCTTCAAGAGTAATGGAAACAAGAACAAAAATAAACAAATAAGACCTAGTTAAACTTAAAAACTTTTGCACAGCAAAGGAAACCATAAACAAAATGAAGAGACAACCCACAGCTTGGGAGAAAATATTTGCAAATAATGTGAATGATAAGGATTAGTCTCCAAAATATACAAACAACTCATCAGTTCAGTTCCATTGCTCAGTCATGTCCGACTCTTTGCGACCCCATGAACTGCAGCACGCCAGGCCTCCCTGTCCATCACCAACTCCTGGAGTTCACTCAGACTCATGCCCATTGAGTCAGTGATGCCATCCAGCCATCTCATCCTCTGTCATCCCCTTCTCCTCCTGCCCCCAATCCCTCCCAGCACCAGAGTCTTTTCCAATGAGTCAACTCTTTGCATGAGGTGCAGCCCAATAAAAAAAACCCCAACCCAATCAAAAAAATGAGCAGACTATCTAAATAGACATTTCTCCAAAGAAGGCATACAGATGACCAAAAGGCACATGAAAAGATGCTCAGCATTCCTTATTACCAGAGATATGCAAATCAAAACTACAGTGAGGTATCACCTCACACCAGTTAGAGTAGCCATCATCATCAAAAGGTCTGCAAATAATAGATGCTGGAGAGGTTGTGGAGAAAAAGGAACCTTCCTACAATGTTGGTGGGAAATTGGTGCAGCCACTATGGAGAATAATACAAAAGTTCCTCAGAAACTAAAAAAGAGCTACCATATGATCCTGCAATCCCATTTCTAGTCATGTATGTGGAGTTGTGTCCGACTCGTTGTGACTCATGGACTGCAGCCCACCAGGCTCCTCCGTCCATGGGATTTTCCAGGCAAGAGAACTGGAGTGGGGTGCCATTGCCTTCTCCAAATGGGATGAGTATACAAAGACAAATTATTTTTCTTAAATTGGCACAGAAACTCTTGGACATTTAGGATGTTTGGAGTTGACCTGTAGTTCTGAGGAATCTATTTTGAATACCAAAGGGTGTATATGTAAAACACAAGGTCTTGTATAAAATGTGGTCCAGAAAATCGGGTAACAAGAGTGACATCATCAGCATGGCTGAATAAGAGGCCTTCACTGTATCTTTCTCAGCATCAACAATTTGACATCCTCCATGGACACAATTTCTTTCCCGAGAGCTGAGAGACCCAGGACGATATATAAGGAGAAATGGGAAGACAGTTGACTGGGGATGCTATAGTGGCTTGTGAACTGGCTGCAGCCTCTCTCAGCCAGAATCCAGGTACTCCTGGAGAATAATGACATAGACATTCATTCATGGATGGGAGGGTCTTTGTGGAAGTCCAGTTTTCCAATGAAGAAGTTCCAGTGCATAACTGGAGCAAAAAAAATATGAGTTTAGACACATTGGAAAGGGTAAGAGGAAGAGCTTGATTTTAACTGCATCACCCTTCTTCTAAGACAACACAGCCCAGGTTCAAGTGAAACCTTCTTGCCTTGTGATTTCTCCTGTAGGGTAAAATGAGTTGTGTGAGTGAGCATCAGCTGTTTGAGACATTGTCAAAGAGATTCTCTCTTCCCCATCCAAGGTACTGAGTTGTGGGCTGTATGACTTGGAGTGGAAAGAGGCTGGAAGAGTAGGAAACAGGACTCTGGGGGGGGGTATTAAAGGAATGCAGATCTTGCTGTGTTGTGGACTCTATCAAGAAGCCCACCAATGAGCTGCTGGGAATGCCTTGCCCATAGGTTCCCCGAGCTGGCATACAGGTACCATTAGGCCTCTGCTTGCCTCACCCACACACCCTCGACATCCTGTGGCAGGCTCTCTGTGTGTGCTCCTTCCTGATGATGGCAAGAGCAAGCTTTGACAGATGGTTAGTGAACACGCACAGAAAGGAAGCCAGAATCTGTAGACCAGAGAGACCCAAAACTTCCACTTGGGAAAGCAAAGGAGGTTGTTAGCACCCAGCCTGATGCTTTGTAGAACTGAGGTAAGAATTCTGCCACAAGAGGGAGCAAGAAGCACGGAGCAGGTGAATCCAGAGACAGTCTAAGAAAGTCTCGGAATCCCTAGCAGGGGTGATGGAAGGTATTTCTCCCGTGAAGTCAGTTAGTAAAGACTGGCGGAGGTAACTGCCACTGCAGATGTGAAGATAGCAATATAAGTCTTCAAAGAACATGAAAAATCAGAGGAAGGATGACAACATTGAGGGATCACAGTAATCTTCCGGTAACTGACCACAAAGACGTGGAGATGTGTGACTTACCCAGTAAAGAATTCCGTTTTTCAGTCTGTTTGGTGGCCTCTGTGCTCTGCAAACTTGGACATCAAAATGTCTCCCCAGATTTGGGAATTTCTCAGCTATTAATTCTTCAGATGCACTTTCTGCTCCATTCTTCTTCTCTTCTCCTCTGGGACTCCAGTAATTCACATATTGGTTCTTTGATGGTATCCATAGGTGGCTCAGTGGTTAAGAATCTGCCTGCCAGTGCAGGAGTCACAGGAGATACTGGTTTGATCCCTGTGTCAGGAAGATCCTCTCGAAGAGGAAATGGAAACCCACTCCAGTACTCCTGTCTGGAGAATCCCATGGACAGAGGATCCTAGCAGGCTACAGTCTATAGGGTCACAAAGAGTTGGATACAGCTGAGCAACTGAGTGCACACACGTGCATGCATAGGTCAGTAGGCTTTTCTCACTCTTTTTCATTCTTTTTTTCATTTGTTTTCCTTGACCGAATAGTTTCAAAATTCCTGTCTTCTAATTTACCGATACTTTCTTGAGTGAAGTCGCTCAGTCGTGTCAGACTCTTTGCAACCCCATGGACTGTAGTAGCCTACCAGGCTCCTCTGTCCATGGGATTTTCCAGGCATGAGTACTGGAGTGGGTTGCCATTTACTTTCTATGCTTCATTTATTCTGCTGTTGATGTTCTGTGTTGCATTTTTCATTCATTTATTGTATTCTTCAGCTCCAGAGTTTTTGTTGGCTCTTTTTTATGATTTCTATCTCTGTGTGAAACACCTCATGTTGCTTATGGTATTCCTGATTTTTAAAAATTGTCCTTCTGTGTCTTCTTATAGCTCATCGAGCTACAAGTGCAATTGCATTTGTCAAATGTGAATTTATCTTAATCAAAAGAATAGTATAGTTAATTAAAAATAAAAATGATTCTTAATGTTTAAATTTTTTTCTGATCTTATTCAAAGATTTGTATTAAATTTAATAGGCAACATAGCAATTGTAACTGAGAAAATAGCTAAATTGTTTATATGCAGTAGAATTTGGTGTAATTAAGATTGAATTAAATATAATTAAATATTTCATGAAAATATACAACACAATGGTAAAAGTAAGTATATAGTTAGATTTAGAATACTCTGAATACAAAATGAAAAGGCAATCTATAAAACTGGAGAACATTTTTGCAAACCATCTATTTGATAAGGGTTTATATTTAAAAATATATGCAGAACTCATACAACTAAGGCAAAACAAAAACTCTGTTCCAAAATGGGCAGAGGATGTGAAAAATTGTAGAAGATATATAAATGTCCAAAAAGGCACAGGAAAAGTTGCTAATGACTAATTATCAAGTAAAAGCGAATCAAAACCACAACGGGAGATCATCTCACAACTCTTAGAGTGTCTCTTGCTAAAAACGCAAGAGAAATCAAGTGTTGGTGAAGATGTGGAGAAATGGTGTGGAACCCGCGTACTTTGTTGGTAGGAATGTAAAATGGTGAGGCCACTATGGAAAACAGTATAGAGGTTCCTCAAAAAATAGAAAGCAGAACCACCATATGATCAGCCATCTCACTTTTGCATATGTATGTAAATGAAATCAGACTCTTGATGAGATATCTGCACTTCCCTATTCTTTGCAGCATTGTTCACAATAGCCAAGATATGGAAACAATCTAATCTATGGATGAATGGATAAAAATGTGCTATATATATGCAATAGAATATTATTCAGCCATAAAAAGAGGATTGTTATTGTTGTTCAGTTTTTCAGCCATGTCTTACTCTTTGTGACCNTTCTGTGTCCTTAGGAAAGGATTTTTAAAGAGTTCCCCAAATTTCTTCGTTGAATAACTGGAGGTCTAATCAGGCAAAGTTGTCTTGATTTGTAATGTATATTTAGAACAGATGAACCCAAGTAAATATTTTCCTGCAAATACATTTCCTTCAATTCATTAAAACCCAATAGTTTCCAGAGTAATCTACATGTGACAGTATTCTCTGGACGATGCAGAGGGTTGTTGGACAAAAGGCATGTTTAGGCTGGACAGCCCCATTTGTTGTCATTGTTCAGTCCCTAAGTCATGTCCAACTCGTTACAACTCCACTGACTGCAGCACACCATGCTTCCCTGTCCTTCACTGTCTCCTGGAGTTTGCTCAAAACTCATGTCCACTGAGTCACTGATGTTATCCAGCCATCTCACCCTCTATTGCCCCCTTCTCTTCCTGACCTCCATCTTTCCAAGCATCAGGGATTTTTCCAGTGAGCAGGCTCTTCACATCAGGAGGCCAAAGAATCAGAGCTTCAGCTTCAGCATCAGTACTTACAATGAATATTCGGGGTTGATTTCCTTTAGCATTAACTGGGTTGATTTCCTTGCAGTCCAAGGGACTCTCAAGAGTCTTCTTCAACACCACAGTTCAAAAGCATCAAATCTTCAGTGTTCAGCCTTCNCAATGAATATTCGGGGTTGATTTCCTTTAGCATTGACTGGGTTGATTTCCTTGCAGTCCAAGGGACTCTCAAGAGTCTTCTCCAACACCACAGTTCAAAAGCATCAAATCTTCAGTGTTCAGCCTTTCTTATAGTCCAACTCTCATACCCATAGATAACTACTGGAAAAATCATAGCTTTGATTATGTGAACCTTTGTTGGCAAAGTGATGTCTCTGCTTTTTAATACGTTGCCTAGGTTTGTCATAGCTCTTCTTCCAAGGAGCAAGCGTCTTCTAATTTCAAGGCTGAAGTCAGCATCTGCAGTTATTTTGGAGCCCCCCAAAATAAAATCTGTCACTGTTTCCACTTTTCCCCCCTTTACTTGCCATAAAGTGATGGCATCGGATGCCATGATCTTAATTTTTGAATGTTGAGTTTTTTCATTCTCTTCTTTCACCCTCATCTAGAGGCTCTTTAGTTCTGCTTCACTTTCTGCCATTAGACTGGTATACCAGCATATCTAAGGTTGTTGATATTTCTACCAGTAATCTTGATTCCTGGCTGTGATTCATCCAGCCTGGCATTTCGCATGATATATTCTGCATATAAGTTAAATAAGAAGGAGAGCTCCATAGCACAAACTAAACAACAGTCAGTCCTATGCCATAGAATGTTCTAACTAGCCTGAGCTATACTGTGAAAACTCTTAGAAATGTCTTTCAAATACAAAGTTCCACCTGAAAGGCTTTTTACTGGGAAGAGCAGTCCTAGAAAGGGGCCCCCTTTCATGATGCACTTGCTGTTCTGACTGTGTTTTTCATTCTAATGGAAATCAGCCTGCTCATATTTTCTCACATTGTTTTGATAGTTCTAAACTGTAGATTTCCATCTTTGGGGAATTCTCCCACATGATTACATGGGATATAAAGTAGCAATTACAAAGGAATAAACTTGTCCCATAGTAAAAATATTTTCAGCTGCTTGGAGAGATCATTTAGAAAGTTTTGGAAATGTTTCTATCATGTTGGATAAGCATTATTTATACACTCATAAGGAGGATGTCACCAACATTTAGTA
This sequence comes from Oreotragus oreotragus, assembly GCA_006410675.1. NCBI lineage: Eukaryota > Metazoa > Chordata > Mammalia > Artiodactyla > Bovidae > Oreotragus > Oreotragus oreotragus. Next base: position 210,695 of record SJYX01012847.1, on the reverse strand, counting down.
CTTGAGTACATATTATAATACTTTGGGTCAGAACTTTCTCTTTTGGGGATACATTTTCCCAAAGCA
>SJYX01012847.1:162101-204437 GCA_006410675.1 Oreotragus oreotragus | reverse complement strand
GGCTTCCACTGTTTCCCCATCTATTTCCCATGAAGTGATGGGACGAGATGCCATGGTCTTCGTTTTCTGAATGTTGAGCTTTAAGCCAACTTTTTCACTCTCCTCTTTCACTCTCAAGAGGCTTTTGAGTTCCTCTTCACTTTCTGCCATAAGGGTGGTGTCATCTGCATATCTGAGGTTATTGATTTCTCCCAGCAATCTTGATTCCAGCTTGTGCTTCTTCCAGCCCAGCGTTTCTCATGATGTACTCTGTATATAAGCATCCACTAATACAAGGGATGCTGCCCAAACAAACTACTATACATAAAATAGACAAGTAGCAAGGATGCAAAGTGTGAAGACCCTGTGGACATTTGTCCTCTTAAAGGGACACAGAGGCCTTCCCTGGTGGCTCAGTGGTAAAGAAACTGCCTGTAATATAGGTGAGGTGGGTTCAATCCCTGGGTTGGGAAGGTCCCCTGGAGAAGGAAATGGCAATCCACTCCAGTATTCTTGCCTGGGAAATCCCATGGACAGGGGAGCCTGGGGGGTGGGGGCTACAGTCCACGGAGTCGCAAAAGCGTCAGGCAAGTCGTAGCAGTGAAACAGCACTAACAAAAGGAACACAGAGAAGTGAGCATGGCTGGAGTGGAACGAGTGAGGCGGAGGGGGATGGTCTGAGATAGTGTTGGAGAGATCAGCACAGCCAGACCGTGCTGCTGCTGGTGCTGTTCTGGGGAAAGAATTTGGACTTTATTTCTGGTGTGATGGGAAGCTAGTGGAGGGTTTTCAGCAGAAGAGTGACAGGGTCATCTCAGCTGGTCGTTGTTGGAAAGGATGGTCCTGGCAGTTGACCACTGGTTTTGCAAAGTGGTTTTCAAGGCTCAACAATGGTTTACGTTGTCACACGAAGGTGAATTTGACAACAGTCAACCTGCTAACGGATTCTCAGGTTCAGGTGCTGTAAATGGGGCCCTACATCAAAAGTATCGATTTTTTACTTCTGAGACCCCCAAGCAGCCCAGTTCTAACCCTCAGAGGCCCCATATTAGGTTGGCAAGACACCATTTCCTGGGGTCACGGGTGATGGTGGTGGAGCAACTGTCTAAATTCTGTGCAAATTTGTTTCTACAAGCAATGAGCCCCAGGGACTTCTTGCTTCTTTGAATATTTCAGAAAGGAAGGCCTTACTGGGGAGGAGAGATGCACTGGACTTCTGAGCGCCCCAGCCCATTCTCATCCGATTGTTTGAATGATATTTGGAGGGGAAGGGGAAGGGAGGCTGATCGGTAGCTGTTCCTCTTTCATGCTCTCCCCTTCCACCCACAGGATGTCTACAGCCAGTTAGTTTTCTGGCCTTGGAAGGAATGAAGGAAACTAACATCTGTTGGGTAGGAACTCGGGGTTGGCTGGTTGTTGTAAGGAATTACTGTATTTTGGTTATTCATTCATTCATTCCTGTGCTGGTAATGGAGAGGCACACAAGGTTCCTGTCTCCATGGAGAATATGTTCCAGAGGGGATGATGGGGTGATGTGAAGAAGGACAAAATGAAGTAAATAGGTGGAGGAACAAGACAATCTCAGACAGTGAGGGTGCTTTGAGGATGGCCACAGGGAACTGTGATGGAGAGGCTAAGCTGTCTCTTTATACTGGGTGGTGAGTTGAGCCCCGCAGAGCAGGACCCAGGAGAACAGAATGTGGGTGAGGATACATGGAAAGTGTGTAGAAAAACATTTCAGGAGGAGGGAACATCTTAGTAATGAACAGAAGACTGCACGACCTTACAAATAGTGATAATTAGGTGCTTACATGAACATTTTGTTGAGATTTGCAAAAATGAAACAAGAGAGAATGCAAGCATGAAAAAAACCCTCCATAAATTTCAAGTATGTAAGTACTTAAAAGAAGTTGGCTCTATAACACTTCTAACACTTAGAAATTAATGTCAATATAATAATAATAACAATAATGATAACAACAACACCCTATTTTTGTTGAGGGTTTACTGCATGCCAGACACTGTCCTGGAGCCTGCCTTGACAATCTTTTCTAGAACATTTGAGAAGTATGGTCCAAGTGAAGAGTTAGTTAACAGAGAAGATTTTTTAAAATTGTAAAGGTTTAAAACATTTAGAAAATACTTAAAAGTTAAAAAATTTTAATACATTAACTATAACTTTATTAAAGGAAATTTCAAACATATATGAACAAAGAGAGAAAAGTGTAATGAATCCCAGGGTACCCTTCACCTAGCTTCATCAAAGATTAACTCATTGTTCTAGTTAGACCCTTCCCCCATCCACATTATCTTGAAGCCAGTTTCAGCCACTAACATTTCTTGTGTAAATATAATATGCATCTCTAAAAGATAAAGAATCATAAAAACAAAAACACAATCCCTAGAGCACAACTAGAACATTAATAATAATTCCTTGTGTGTATGTGTGAGTGTGTGTCTGTTAGTCACTCAGTTGTGTTCAACTCTTTGTGACCCCATGGACTATAGCCCACCAGGCTCCTCTGTCCATAGAATTCTCCGAACAAGAATCCTGGAGTGGATTGCCATTCCCTTCTCCAGGGTTAGTGCATCGAATATCAGTCACTGTTTAAACTTCCTACCATCTAATAAAATTATTTTAGTTTCTTAGAATCAGGATCCAACTAAAGTCCTACACATGGAGATTGCTTGGTATATCTTTTCTGTTTTAAAGGTAGCTCATGTTTAATGGAAATATATTACAGCATAATGATCCCTTACTTACAAAGAACACAGATGTGTGAAGTCATAAATTTAATTTCAGTTTTCAAATAAAGGAAGCTTTATATAGCTCTAGAATTTTGTCTTCTTCCTCGATACCACAGACATTTTAAATGAAATCTATTCAAAGCTAAAAATAATTAACGTGTTCCTCTATTGCATTTCCTATTTCTGATAATGACTCCATCCCTCCACCAATTTGTCTGAACGTGAACTCATGTAATAGTTGATGTATCTTTTCATCTCTAGGTTTCTCCTTCAGTTCTTCCATTACTGGAAAATGAGTTATTTATCTTGTAGAGCCTTGATTCTCAAAAATATGGTTACAGGTCAAGAGCCTCAGAATTACCTAGGACCTTGTTAGAAAAGTAGCCAAACCTACTGGCTTAGAATCTGCATTTTAACAGGATCTCCTGGTATTTTATGGACACGTCAAAGTTTGAGAAACATTGCTATAGTTCTCTACAGTCTAGATACTGCTGATTATATCTCTGTAATGTTCCCAGTCCAGGGACTGAATCCGATCTTCTGCCTTGCAGGCAGATTCTTTACCATCTGAGCCACCAGGGAAGCCCAGTGTTCATTTGACAAGGTCCTCTGTCTTCCGAATTTCCTGTACATTGGTAGCTGGCTCTGTAAGTTTCTTCATCAGGTTTAGGACTGATTTTTTTTTTTTTTTTGCATGACTGCTTTGTAAGTGATCGTGTGCTTGTCCACCAGGAGGCACCTGATGTCTGGTTTTCTCTTGTTTTGTGATGTTGGCTGCCATATAAATAATGCCTGCATCTATGACTTCATTTTTTGTCATTGTTTAGTTGCTAAGTTATATATGACTCTTTTGTGACCCCACAGACAGTAGCCTTTGCCAGGTTCCTTTGTCCATGGGATTTCCCAGGCAAGAACACTGGAGTGGGTTGCCATTTCCTCCTCTAGGAGATCTTTCTGACCCAGGGATTGAACCTGCCTCTCCTGGACTGTAGGTGGATTCTTTACTACTTAGCCACCAGGGAAGTCCATGAATTCATTAGGGAGTTACAAAACAAGGAAGGATTTCAACTTAAACAGACTTGGTTTGTTTTGGAAGAGGTTAATTTCTCTCTCTTTCTCTGTTTTGGTGATTTCTATACCACTAATAATATATAACACTGATTGTGTTAAGCACAGTTCTAGGGACTTTATACAAATTAGCTCATTTGTTAATTTTCACAAAACCCTCTGAAGTAGTGTTTAATTTCCTATTGCTGCTGTAACAATCTTCTACAAATTTCATGACTTAAAGCAACACACATGTATGATGGTACAGTTCTGGAGGCCAGATTTTCAAAATGGGTCTCATTTGGCTAACACTGAGGTAGTCATGGAGATTTTTCTTTCTGGAGCTTCTAGGAGAGAATCTTGCCTTTTCCAAACTTTAGAGACCATGTGTATTCCTTGACTTGTGGCCTTTTCTTCCATCTTCAAAGTCAGTAACTTTCTCTCTCTGATGTTCTTCTTCTTCCCTCTTCCACATTTAAATATCTTTATGGTTACGTTGGGTCCATCCAGGTACTTCAGAACAATCTCCCTATTTTAAGATCAGCTGACCTGAAGCTTAATTCCATCTGTCACCTTAATTCTCCTTTGCCATAGACCCTAACATACACACAGGTCCAGGAATTAGGACCTGTGCATCATTAAAGGGCCATTTTCCTGCCAACCACAACCAGGTTTGGTGATTTACAGATGAGAAAACTGAGATACACCCAGGTGAAATAACTTACCCAACATCGCACAGATCCTAACTTTTCGAGCTTGGATACAAATACAGGGAGTCCAGCTCTTAAGCCTCCATTTTGAACCCTACAGATGTAAGATCTCTTTACTTGTTCTTGTTCAATCCCAAATTTCCTAAGACTGTGATCTTGTCCACCAGCCTACATTTTAAGAACTTTAAATCCAATGGTTATCAGAGGATTCCTGTACACAACTGGTAGCTGGTGAATTCACCTCCCCCTGGGATGATGAGTTGGTGTTCGTCTCCCCAGAGTGGCAAAAATGGTCTTGCTCTTTGTTCAGTCTGTTACTCTTTAGACCCAGTTGGTTGTCAGTTACATTGGGGAAACTGAGTCAATCCAGCAGTGGTTGCTAATGTTTCTGTGTGTGTGTCCCACAGACACCTATGGCTTCTGGTGATGTCTGTGGATTTCTTCCTACAGCAATTCAGAAAGTAATAAATTCAGAAAGTAAGGTGTGTGTGGGTTTCCCAGGTGGCCCTAGAGGTAAAGAACCCACCTGCAATCCAGGAGACATAAGAGATGCAGGTTCGTTCCCTAGGTCAGGAAGATCTCCTGGAGTGGAGGAAGATTCCCACTCCAGTGAGTTTGCCTGGAGAATCCCGATGGACAGAGGAATCTGGCGGACTACAGCCCACAGGGTTGCAAAGAGTCGGACGCAACTAAAATGACTGAGCAGGCATGCACGAGGTGTATAGAATTACAAAGGGAACAAATTATACCAAGATGTATAGAATTACAAAGGGAAAAATTATACTAAAATATAATGATCAAAATGGAAAAATCCCACCATATTTGTGTCATAGTAATATGTGCTTCTTTATTAACAAGATTTAGTGGTGGGTCTGATAACTATACGTAATTTTGATTAGTGATGCATGTCAATAATACTGAGATGTCTCAGCAAGTGTCGTGCGACATGAAAATACCTGTGGTTTATATTGGTGACAAAGTTGCAGATACTGTGAGTCCTGTGGTTGTTGGTTCCTCTCATTTATAGTGGAAGCAAATGTTCAAGTTCGGTTAGAAGTTAAGAAAAAATGGGGATGTACTATTTTCTCATTCAAGTTCTCAGACCATCTGAAGTCTGGGCGCAATGTCGACGTTAGGAACCTTGGCTTAGTACCTCATTAACCTGTGCTGGTTATTTGCTGTTTAATTGGCTGGAATCCAGCAAGTATCAGTTGAGACTCCATGATGGACAAGCACATGCTGGACTCCTGGTGGGGAGCACGGAACAAAGCCCACCTAGCCTTGCACTGGACCTATAGATGATTTAAGGCAACGCAGTCTTGACAGAACAGACAGATTTCTTTTAAGCTTTTTGTAAAACCTTCCAGTGATGTGTCAGTTCACTCTGACATAGCAAGCCATTCCTTTTGGTCATCCTCAGATGTTGTGCATGGGAGAAGCAGGAGGATCAGTATCTCACAAAGTGTGTTGTGTGCTTAGCTGGTGGGACACAAAATAATTTCCTGTGGTATATGGGGAAAACATTTTCTTATCCCATCAATTGTGAATTTATTTTAATGTGCATAATGAAAACATTTGTACAACTAGCCACTAGTCACCTCAACACATAATATGGGTTATTATTGCTTGGGATGAGAGATTTTTTTTTTCTTCTTAAAAATGTTATGATAAAAAAGCACACGAAATTGAAATTTACCATCTTCACCATGTTTTTAAAATTAAAAAAAATTTTTGGATGTGCTCTGTGTCATGTGAGATCTTAGTTCCTTGACTGGGGATCAAACCTATGCCCCTGCAGTGTAAATGTGGAATCTTAACCACTGGAACTCCAGGGAAGTCCTCGTCGCTATTTTAAAGCCAACTATTCAATATATTCAGTATATTCACATTGTTGTGCAGCAGATCTCTAGAACTTTTAAATCTTGCAAAACTGAAACACTATGCCGGGAGAAATATAAAAAACCTCAGATTTGCAGATGACACCACACTTAGAGCAGAAAGTGAAGAAGAACTAAAGAGTCTCTTGATGAAAGTGAAAGAGGAGAGTGAAAAAGTTGGCTTAAAACTCAAACAGTCAAAAAACGAAAATCATGGCATCCGGTTCCCATCACTCCATGGCAAATAGATGGGGAAACAATGGAAACAGTGAGAGATTTTATTGTGGGGGGCTCCAAAATCACTGCAGATGGTGACTGCAGTCATGAAATGAAAAGCCACTTGCTCCTTGGAAGAAAAGCTATGACCAACCTAGACAGCATATTAAAACACAGAGACATTACTTTGCCGACAAAGGTCCGTCTAGTCAAAGTTATAGCTTTTCAGTAGTCATGTATGGATGTGAGAGTTGGATCATAAAGAAAGCTGAGTGCCGAAGAATTGATGCTTTTGACTCTTGAGAGTCCCTTGGACTGCAAGGAGATCAGTCCTAAATATTCACTGGAAGGAGTGATGCTGAAGCTGAAACTCCAATACTTTGGCCACCTGATGCAAAGAACTGACTCATCTGAAAAGACCCTGATGATGGGAAAGATTGATGACAGAAAGGGAAAGGGACAACAGAGGATGAAATGGTTGGATGGCATCACCAACTCAATGGACATGAGTTTGAGTAAACTCCAGGAGTTGGTGGTGGACAGGGAGGCCTTGTGTGCTGCAGTCCATGGGGCTGCAAAGAATCAGACATGACTGAGCAACTAAACTGGACTGAACTGATACCCATTAGACACCAAGTTCCCCCTTTGCCTTTCCTCGGCCTGTGGAAACCACTTTTTTCCCTCCTGTTTCTGTGATTTTGACTATTTCATATAAATGGAATCATACAGTATTTGTCCTTTTGGGACTAACTTTTCACTTGGCATAACGTCCTTGAGGTTAATCTATGTTGTAGCATGTGACAAGATTCATTTCTTTTTTTAGGGGCACATGATATTCCATTGTATGTATAGACCACATTTCATTTATCTATTCATCTGTTGATGGACATTTGGATTGTTTCCACCTCTTAGCTATTGTGAATAGCTACCGTGAACATGGGTGTGCAAATATCTCTTTGAGATCCTCTTTCTATTCTTCAGAGTCTATGAGGTTGCAAAAGAGTCAAACATGACTCAGTGACTAAACAACAGCAGGAGCATATGCCCAGAAGTGGGATTGCTGGATCATACTGTAATTATGCTTTTAGCTTTTTGAGGAAACTTTATATTGTTTTCCATAATGGTTGCACCATTTTACACTCCCACAAACAGTACGCAGGATTTCCATTTTCTTCTTGCATCTTCACCAACACTCATTGTTTTCTGTTCTTTTAATAGTGGCCATCCTAACGGGTATGAGGTGATAGAGGGGAAGAATATTTAAAGCTAACGTTAAGTGACTTATAGGAGAGGCGCAACACAGTTATGGCAAAAATAAAGATGCACTAATGCATGAAGTTTGAGAAATTCTCAATCAGATTATCTCTAAAGGTGTTTAAAGTGTATGATGCAGACAGTGTTGACCTGAGAACCACTTGCTACTTGTCAGTAGCCAGATAATACAGACATTGAGATGAAATGTTTAGAAAACTTACTAGCAATTTAATGTTGACGCACTATCAAATGCATGGTCATTATTCAAGTAATTCATCAATATTGTATGATAATGAAACTGCTGGCCCACAGTGAATTGGAAAAAGAAAGAAAATGGCTCAGATTGTTTGAGAAGCTCTAAAGTCCCTTTCAGCCTTGACATTTTAACTTTTTGACTTATTTTGGTTCAGATTTTCCACTGTAAAATGGGCATGGGGAAGGGAGAATGCAGGGCTGATTGCATCAGTTGTAGCTGGCCTGGTGTTAGCAGGTTGGCCGTGGTCTTTCCTACTGAAGTGATTTCACAGGACAGCCGCGTGGGAAGACTTCACAATGACTGTGATGAAACAAGACAGAAATAAGGGCCCTAGATAAATATGTCTGAGTGCAAAAGTAAGAATGCCATGCAAACCACAGACGTGACCACACATTCTGTCCTTTCAACGAACATGAGCTACTGTTGCCTTTTTTTTTTTTTTAACCATCAGCAGCTTTGGTCCCACTCTGTTCCTCCTGCTTCCTGGATTAAAATGGTTAAGACATTCAATCCAGTTATTTCTATTGTTGTTCAGTCACAAAGTTGTGTCTGACTCTTTGTGACACCATAGACTGCAGCACACCAGGCCTTCCTGTCCCTTACCATCTCCCAGAGTTTGCCCAGGTTCATGTCCATTGAGTCAGTGATGCTATCTAACCATCTCATTTTCTGCTTCCCCATTCTCCTTTTGCCTTAGGTCCTTTCCAGCATCAGCATTTTCCCCAAATGAGTCAGATCTTTGCATCAGGTGGCCAAAGTATTGGAGCTTCAGCTTCAGGATCAGTCCTTCCAATGAATATTCAGGACTGATTTCCTTTAGAATTGACTGGTTTGATCTCCTTGCAGTCCAAAGGACTCAGGAGTCTTCTCCAACTCCACAATTCGAAAGCATCAGTTCTTCAGTAGTCAGCCTTCTTTATGATCTAATTCCTACATCCGTACATGACTATTGGAAAACCCATAGCTTTGACTATATGGACTTTTGCTGGAAAAGTGTTGTCTCTGCTTTTGAAAATGCTCTCTAGGTTTGTCATAGCTTTCCTTCCAAGAAGCAAGCATCTTTTAATCCCTTCACTGCAGTCACTGTCCACAATGATTTTGGAGCCCAAGAAAACAAAATCTGTAACTACTGCCACTTTTTCCTCTTCTATCTGCTGTGAAGTGATGGGACTGGAAGTTTTTTTGAATGTTGAGTTTCAAGCCAGCCTTTTCACTCTCCTCTTTCATGCTCGTCAAGAAACTCTTTAGTTCCTCTTGACTTTCTGCCATTAGACTAGTATCATCTATATATCTGAGCTTGTTGATATTTCTGCCAGCTATCTTGATTCCAGCTTGGAATTCATCCAGCCTGGCTCCCTTGTTGTACTCAGCATAGAAGTTAAATAAACAGGGTGACAATATACAGCCTTGTCATACTCTTCCCAATTTTGAACCATTTTGAGTCTGCTGTTCTGCATCTGGTTCTAACTGTTACTTCTTGACCCACATACAGGTAAGGTGGTCTGGTATTCCCTTTTCTTTAAGAATTTTCCAGTTTGTTGTGATCTGTACAGTCAGAGGCTTTCCCATATAGTCAATGAAGCAGAAATAGATGTTTTTCTGGAGTTTTCTTTCTTTCTCCATGATACAGTGAATGTTGGCAATTTGATCTTTGGTTCCTCTGCCTTTTCTAAACCCAGCTTGTACATCTGGAGGTTCTTGATTTACATACTTCTGAAGCCTAGTTTGCAGGATTTTGAATATAACCTTACTAGCATGGGAAATGAGCATAATCGTAAGGTAGGTGAAACATTCTTTGGCATTGCTCTTCTCTGGAACTGAAATAAAAACTTACCTTTTCCAGTCCTATGGCCACTGCTGAGTTTGCCAGATTTTCCGACATATTGAGTGCAAGTTATTAACAGCATATCTTTTAGGCTTTTAAATAGCTCAGCTGGAATTCTATCGCTTCCACTAACTTTGTTCATAGTAATGCTTCCTAAGGCCCACTTGACTTTACCCTCCAGGATGTCCGGCTCTAGGTAAATGACACACCATCCTGGTTATCCAGGTCATTAAGGTCTTTCTTGTATAGTTCTTTTGTTTCTTCTTGCCAGCTCTTATTAATCTCTTCTACTTCTGTTAGGTCCATACTGTTTCTGTCCTTTATTGTGCCTATCCTTGCATGAAATATTCCCTTGATATCTCCAAGTTTCTTAAAGAGATCTCTAGTCTTTCCCATTCTATTTTCTCCTCTTTTTCTTTGCATTGTTCATTTAAGAAGGCCTTCTTATCTCTCCCTGTTATTCTCTAGAAGTCTGCATTCAGTTGGCTATACCATTCCCTTTCTCCCTTGCTTTTCACTTCTCTTCTTTCTTCAGCTATTTGTAAAACCTCCTCAGACACTGCTTTGCCTTTGTGCATTTCTTTTTCTTTGGGATGTACAATGCTATGAACTTCCTTCCATAGTTCTTCATGTACTCTGTCTATCAGATCTAGTGCCTTGAGTCTGGTTGGTACCTTCGCTGTATAATCATAAGGGATATGGCTTAGATCATACCTGAAGACTTAGTGATTTTCCCTACTTTCGTCAGTTTGAGCCTGAATTTTGCAATAAGGAGCTCATGATTTCAACCACAGTCAGCCCCAGGCCTTGCTTTTGCCAACTGTACAGTGCCTCTTCATCTTCGGCTGTGCTGTTGTGCTGTGCTGGGCTTAGTCTCTCAGTCAAGTCCAACTCTTTGCAACCCCATGGACTATAGCTCACCAGGCTCCTCCGTCCATGGGGATTCTCCAGGCAAGAATACTGGACTGGGTTGCCCTGCCCTCCTCCAGGGGGTCTTTCCAACCCAGGGATTGAACCTGGTCTCCTGCATTGCAGGCAGATTCTTTATCATCAGAGCCACCAGGGAAGCCCAGTCTGTGGTTACGAAGAACATAATCAATCTTATTTTCATATTGACCATCTGGGGATGTCCATGTGTAGTCATCTCTCAGGTTGTTGGAAGAGGGTGTTTGCTATGGCCAGTGTGTTCTCTTGACAAAACTCTGTTAGCCTTTGCCCTGTTTAATTTTGAATTCCAAGTTCAAATTTGTTTGGTATTCTGGGTATCTCTTGACTTCTAACTTTTGCATTCCAATCCCCTATGATAAAAAGGACATCTTTTTTTTTTTTTTTTGGTGTGAGTGCTAAAAGGTGTTGTAGGTCTTCATAGAGCTGATATCCTTCAGCTTCTGTGACATCAGTGGTTGGGGCATATACTTCGATTACTATGATGTTGAATGGTTTGCCTTAGAAAGCAACCAAGATCATCCTCTTGTTTTTGATATCACACCCAAGTACTGCATTTCGAATTCTTTTGTTGACTATGAGGTCTACTTCATTTCTTCTAAGGGATTCTTGTCCACAGTAGTAGATATAATGGTCATCTGAATTAAATTCACCCATTCCATCCATTTTAATTCACTGAATCCTAAAATGCCAGTGTCTTCTCTTGTCACCTCCTGCTTGACCACGTCCAGTTGCGTAGCTCAATGAAGCCTTGAACTGTGCCATGCAGGGCCACCCTAGGTGGATGTGTCATCATGGAGAGTTCTGACCAAACTTGGTTCACTGGAGAAGGAAGTGGCAACTCACTCCAGTATTCTTGTTTGGAGAATTTCATGGACAAAATGAAAAGGCAAATTTTTTTAAACACTGGAATATGAGCCCCACAGGTTGGAAGGTGTCCAGTGTGCTACTGGGTGAGAGCAGAGGTCAATTATGAATAGCTCCAGAAAGAATGGAACAGCTGAGCCAAAGTGGAAAGGATGCTCAGTTGTGGATGTGTTTGGCTGTGAAAATCAAGTCCGATACTGTGAAAAATAATATTTTGATTGGCACCACATCTTGCCATAGAAGGAACCCAGGCTATTGTTTGTACTTTGTTTGGAGATGGATGCTGTATTAGTCATCTATTGCTCTGTAACAAATCATCCCAAAGTTAGCAGCTTACAGCAACAAGTATTGATTATCTTATAGCTTCTGTGTGTCAGGAATCTGGGAGCAACTTACCTGGGTGACTATGCCTCAGAGCGTCTCAGCAGATGCCAGTCAAGCTGTTGACCAGGACTGCAGCCCTGTCCAGGCTCCATTGGGGAAGAATCTGCTTCCAATTTCATTCCCGTGGCTGCTGGAGGCGTCAGTTCCTCCCCACATGGCCTTCCAGTGTGGCAACTGAATGCTCTAGAGTGAGTGATTCAAAAGGGACTGTGGGAATGCACCCATATTCTGTTTATTACATGAACCAATGTTGGGGAGACATTTCACAGGGGTGTGAACGCCTGGGGGTGGGAATCCTTGGGGACCATCTTCAAGGTTGGCTATTGCTGATGCCTCATTTTTCCTCCAAATGTCCTCCAACTTTTCCCTCATGGCTTCACCTTAATTCAGTTCAAGAAGATGTCTCCACTCACAGACCTAGAGAAGGAGCTTATGATTGTCGGGGGTGGGGATGGGGGAAGGGATGGGATGGGCTCACACACACTGCTGTATTTTAAATGGATAACCAACAAGGGCCTACCGTACAGCACATGGCACTTGACTCAGTGTTATGCAGCAGGCTGGATGGGAGGGGAGTTTGGGGGAGAATGGATATGAATCCCTTCACTGTTCACCTAAACTATCACAATGTTAATTGACTATACTCCAATACAAAATAAAACAGAGATGCTTTCAGAAAGTAGATTTGTAGTTACTAAGGGATAGGGAAAATCCCATGGACGGAGTAGCCTGGTGGGCTGCAGTCCATGGGGTCACTAACAGTCGGACAGACTGAGCGACTTCACCTTCACTTTTCTCTTTCATGCATTGGAGAAGGAAATGGCAACCCACTCCGATATTCTTGCCTGGAGAATCCCAGGGACAGGGGAGCCTGGTGGGCTGCCGTCTATGGGGTCACACAGAGTCGGACACGACTGAAGTGACTTAGCAGCAGCAGCAGGGATAGGGAAAGGGAGACTGGAGAATGACTGCTAATGGATAGGGCTGTTTTTGTTTTCTTCCAGAGTGATGAAAAAGTTCTGAAATTAGATGGTGCTTGCTGTTGTTCAGTCGCCCAGTTGTGTCCGACTCTTTGCGACCCCATGGACTGCAGCACATCAGGCCTCTCTGTCCCTCACCATCTACCAAAGTTTGCCTAAATTGATATCTGTTGCATCGCTGATGCCATCCAGCCATCTCTTCCTCTGACACTCTCTTCTCCTTCTGCCCTCAGTCTTTCCCAGCATCGGAAAGACTTTCTTTCCCACTCATTCCAGTGAGTCATCTGTTCACATCAGATGACCAAAATACTAGAGTTGGTGCTTAAGATTGCCTAGTTTTGAATATAATACAATCATGAATTGTGCACTGTACAAAAAATTTAAAAAAGGAAGACATATCTCCACCTTCTCTGAATGGCACTTGAGAGACACAAACAAGAAATAGGTGTGTGTGTGAAGCAGGGCCGGGGTGGGGCCTCCAGGTGTTTGAGAAGGAGCAGGTTTCATTCTGTCTGTGGACATTTGTCTAGGCCTCTCTGGGGCTGCTTCTGGGAGATTCGGTCTCAGCTGCACTTCCGTGCCCCCCTCCCAGCAACAAGAGCCTCAGGTCTCTTTGACTGACAGTGACAGATTATCTTATCAAAACAGGGGCCCAGGACTATACCGTGATTGGTTAGGCAGGAACATCGCGGGGCTGGGGCTGGAGAATTCTTCTCAGAGAGAAATGATTATGAGGCATTTTGAGAAAAGCGAGCTGAATGCTACTCACAGCTGGCAGTTCTTGTTTATGACAAGTAATAATTGCTTCAGGTGCAAAGAAAAGGGGGGCAGGCTCAGCGAGTTTATTTTGCAAGGATGTTCCATGCACAAGGGTTGGGCTCTTGACAGAAAGGGGTGAATGGGAATCACTGGGCTTGGGAGGGCCTCAGACTCACTGGATTTGTGGCTGGGGGAGTTTGTGGGTGGCCCAGAGTGAGAGTCTGCTTCTTTATATGCCCCTCGTAATACCTTCTGCCATCCAGCTGGTCAGAAGTGATGACCTGCAGTTGTGGGCTGGCCCAGATGCTGAACAAATGAACCCGAAGCAGTGGGCATCAAGTATTTGGGCCCAACCCCTGTGAGGGTGATGGGCAAGAGTCCCTCATATGAGGTGTTTCTTCAGGGGGCACCTTGAGGCTCCCACTGTTATCACTGTGCTCCCCTGAAGCCTGGTTCTTGGACCAGCAGCATCTGTGCCATAGGGAGCTTGTGAGAAAGGCAGAGTCTCAGATCCTATCCCAGACCTACTGAATCACAATCTGCATTTGACGTGACGATTCACAGAGGCATGCTGAAGTTCAAGCGCCTTGCTCTAAAGACACGGTGAGTATTGGAGGGATGACCTTTTGGCTCTCTCCTCCCAGATGGAGGTTCTCAACCCTGGCAGCACCGTCGAATCTCCCAAGGAGCTGCAGTCAGTGAAGTCAGGCTCTGGGGCTGGATTCGGGCACTTGGATCTCTGCAGCGGCTCAGGTGACTCCAGCAGGGCTGGAGGGCCTGCGGTAACAGCACTTTCTCCAGAGCCCAGGAACATGCCTGGACTGGTACGCACAGGACACGGTCTACCCAGGGTTAGCATGGACCCCAGAGGTTAATGCCCGTACTTCAGGCAGCAGTCCAGGCTACCCACACTTCTGCTGGAGTGATCACAGACTTGGGGGTTCCCAAGAGCCCCCCTTTCGGGTTCAATAGTTTGCTAGAAAGACTCAGCAGAACTCAGGAAAGCACTATCTTTACTCTTACAGTTTATTATAGAGGCTACAGATGAAGTATATAGAGCATGGTCTGGGGGGAGGGGATGCCCAGTGTCAGGAACTCAGTTTTTGAGGAACAAGTTCACCACCCTCCCCACCTGTGGATGTATTCACCAACTTGGAAGCCCTTGAACTCCATTATTTGGGGGTTTTAATTAAGATTCTGTTGCAGAGGCATCGCTGATAAATCACCGGCCATTGGGGGTTGAACTCAGCCTCTGGCTCCTCTTCCCTCCCAGGGTCAGAGGTGGGTGTGAAAGTTATAACTCTTTAATCAGGTCCTTGGTCTTTCTGGGGACCAGCCCTCATCCTGAAGCTATCAGGGACCCCACCCAGAAGCACTCCATAGCATAAGTTCAGTTGTGGTCAAAGAAGATACTTACAAATGACAGAAAACATTCCTGTCACTCATGGGTTTTAGGAGCTGTGAGCCAGGAAGCAGGGACAAAGATCAAACAGATGTTTTTTTTTATGCTACTGTGTGAAGGGTGAACAGGACATAGCAGGGCTGGTCAGGGGTTCTAGGTAGGAGAGCTGAGCACTTTCCTTATCTCAGTGCTGAAAAGAGAGAAGCCCATGGTTTCCAGTTTCCACTCTGCCTGAACTTCAGATCCGGGGGCACACAGGTCCCTCTTTTGCTTTCCTTTTATTGATGACAGACCCAACAAGTGGGCCCAATGCGGAGAAGCAGAAATAGGATCTCTAAAAGGGCAGTACGAGGGTGGGGGACTTATTCCATCTTGATCACCATGCAGGTGAACACCTGGAGAACTGGCCACTCCCAAGAGTGAATTTTCTGGATGCAAACTAAAACATTTAAAAAAGACCTCAAAAAAGACATGGGTGCTGCTATCAAAAGAAGATGCTGGAATGGATGCTGTGCAGTGAAAAAACCAATGAGTGCTGGTTATAGAGGAAGCTTCTTTACATGAGTTTGTGTATGTTTGGCGATTTTCAGCCAAAATCTGGAAGTTCCATTCAACTTTGTATTGTCCCTCACTTTTTAAAAATGTATTTTTTATGGAAGTTGGCTGAATTCCAATACTGTGTTCATTGCTGCATAGCAAAGTGACTCAGTTTATATACATATATCCCTTTGCTATACAGTAGGACCTTGTTGTTTATCTGTTTTGTATATACTGTTTGCTAATCCCAAATTCTCGATCCAACCCTCTCCCCCTGCCTTGGCAATCACTAGTCTGTTCTCGAATGTCCCTGGTTCTGTTTCTGCTTCATTTGTGTCATAGTTTAGTTTCCACATATAAGTGACGTCATATGATACCACTTTCTCTTTCTGACGTGCTTAGTACAGTAGTCTCTAGCTGCATCCATATTGCTGCAAATGTACTGCTGCCTTTTAATTCATAGTTTGATGCTTGTTCTGTTAGGGCCTCTTGGCTCATGAAGACAGAGTGTTGTGGATGGTGATCTTCTAGACCACTCCCTTGACTGAAGGGATCATTCTGTCCCAGACCTGGACTGGTCCCATCAGAATGATGTGATGTGATGGAGGGTCCATTTGAATCCAGGTTCTGAAATAAGAATCAGGCAGGGAGCTTGAATCCCACGCTAATAAGGGTGGTATTAGAAGCCCCAATTTCATTTTAGAAAACTTGTGACCTAGGCCTGAGGAAGCTATTGACCTGGACTGGTCCCATCAGAATGATGTGATGTGATGGAGGGTCCATTTGAATCCAGGTTCTGAAATAAGAATCAGGCAGGGAGCTTGAATCCCACGCTAATAAGGGTGGTATTAGAAGCCCCAATTTCATTTTAGAAAACTTGTGACCTAGGCCTGAGGAAGCTATGATGGGTTAGTTGGTTAAGAGTACCCTCTTGCTCAAGTTCGATGCACAAAGCAGGTCACCAAAGCCAGTGCTCCCAGAGGGATGAGGTAGGGAGGGAGGTGGGAGAGGGGTTCAGGATGGAGGGACACATGTACACTGCAGCTGACCCATGTCAATGTATGGCCAAAACCACCACAATATTGTGAAATAATTAACCTCCAATTAAAATAAATTAATTAATAAAAAATTTCATAAACTGGCCTGAAGGACTTCAGAAATTTCTACCCTGCAGTTAAAGATTAACCCTACTTTCTATGCTGCTGCTGCTGCTGCTAAGTCACTTCAGTCGTGTCCGACTCTGTGTGACCCCATAGACGGCAGCCTACCAGGCTCCCCCATCCCTGGGATTCTCCAGGCAAGAATACTGGAGTGGGTTGCCATTTCCTTCTCCAATGCATGAAAGAGAAAAGTGAAAGTGAAGTCGCTCAGTCTGTCCGACTGTTAGCGACCCTGTGGACTGCAGCCCACCAGGCTACTCCGTCCATTGGATTTTCCAGGCAAGAGTACTGGGGTGGGGTGCCATTGCCTTCCCCGACTTTCTATGCACAAGAAGATAATGCTAACCAGACCAAGGCCCGACCAATTTCAAGATGATTATTGGAGCCAAACGTGCTGTTCGACACAAAGCCCCACCTGCATATTCCTGAGACTTCCCAGTTTCCCCTATAAAACCCTTTTCTCTCTAACCAACAACTCAGAGGTGATTTCAGGGATGCCAGTCCAGCATCTTCCCTGGTTGCTGGTTTCCTGAACAGGCATCTTCCTGAAAAAGCATCTTTCTTTTTCCACCAACATTTGCCTCTTGAACAGTGACTTTTGAGCAATAAGCAGCAGAACATGAGTTTGGTTCGGTCTCTGGCCAGTAACACGTGGACTTTCGAGGAAGATCAAACCAGGTATAAAATTGGACTCCTGCACTCTGCAGCAGTGTGGCGTTGGCAAGAGAATGACAGCTTCTGCCCAGCCTGCCTTGTGGAGCTGTTGCAAGGGAGCAAGAGGATTAAGATGCGTAATGTACTCAGCATGAGGCTTGGCGCATTACAGTAAGTGCTGAACATGGACTGGCTATCACTGTTATGTCAATCAGTTATTTTATTTTATATTATTTAAAGGATATGCTTTGAGGTGGTGTCATGAGGAACGATGGGAAATTTGATGATCTGGGGAGTTCAAAAAAGGAATTCCCAGAAGAGGTGGTGATGACAGCCAGATCTGTATATCCTTGACGAGGTTTCCGTACGGTTCTTTATTCAGTTCTACTCTTCCCTGGTCTGTAATCAACCTGAAAGACAGCAATCTCTAGAGCTAAGGTGAGGGTAACACAAGATGTGTGCAAAAGGCTTGAATGTTTCAGGAGAAAACAGCCAACACCACCTTGAAAAACCATCCAAACAACCAAACAACTAACCAACCACGGGACCTCAGATAATGTTCCCTCCTGAGCCTCAATCTCCCAATCTCCAAAATAAGAAGGTGGATCCCTTTCCCCTCTGAGCCAAGAATGAAATTGAAAAAGAGATATAGACATTTGATAGTCATCAAAAGAAGAACTTTCTTTTGGTGTCTCTGCATTTGGAGAATATGAAATTAGAGCAACAAACCATGATGTACTATGAAGAAAAAGCACTGTGACAACCTGGAGCAAAACATGGATGAGACAGGGAAGCCAGGGAAAGGACATTTATGCTTGGATCTGGGATGAGTAGTTAGACATGAAAACATTCCAGCAGTGGGATCTCCATGTGCAAAGGCCTTGTGGCAGAGTGGAGAGCTGTGTGTTTGAGGAACTGAAAGAAAGCCAGTGTTGCTGGAAGATAGTGAATGACCACCTCAATAAGCCCTATTCAAGACTGTTCATTTTGTCCTTGGGTTGAAGGGCTTTAAGTTTTACAGAAGCTCACTCTGGCTGCAGTGTGAGAGAATGGATTGGATCTCTCCTTTTGGAAAGAACTCCACTATAACCCATCCCTCTGCAATTCTTCCCTCCCACTGAGGGCCATTTTTGTTTGTGGGATGGAGAAGAGAAAGAACAGCCTGGTTGTGGGAGGAGGCAGGGAGCAGTTCTAACTGGAATGGCAGGGCATTTGAGAGCCTAGTGGAAAATGGGTGTAATTAAAAGAAAAAAGGTAGAAAGAGTTGGCTTGGTTCCTCCTGCCAGAAATGATTATACCACACTTTTCTGTTTTACTACTGACCTGGTGTGAAGGGTATATTGGTCCTCAGTTTGAGTTCCCAGCTCAGGAGCAGTAGAGAATGTAAGAAGCAAATACCCTCTTTGGGAAATAAAATTCTAGTTTCTATGGGAGTTTCACAGGACTGTCTGTGTTATGTCTCTGTTCCCTTGATGTGAATTGGCTTTATCCAGCTGTCAAACAAAATCCCAATGCAACCGTTAATTTGTAGTGGCCTTGGCTGATGGGTGAAGGTCTTATTTCATAGCTTAAAGCCTCAACAGCTATGTTCTTCCTCCAAAATGGCAAGACAACCTGGTCCAATGTGACCTTTGCCAGCTGAGTTGTGCTTGATACTGTTGAGTTGTACTGGGGAAGGTTCTTGACTTAGAGACAATGATTGTGAAATTTTGTATGGCAAAAGTTCTGCCTTATGTATAGAGAAAGCACACAGAGAGAGTAGAATTGTGTTCTAGTTATGAGTCACTCATCTAATAAATATTTATTGAGCATTTTCCCCAGACACTATTGGCTTCCTACCCAGGTCCCCCTGAAGAGGCCAAGCCACTCATCCTCCAGCGGCAGTCAATGTGCTCAGTTGATGATGCTCAGAAATGCCCGGAACGTTATGCCTTGAACCCCTCCCACCTGAGGGTGGCCCACTGCCAATGGAGAGGACGTACAAAAGGCTGTCTCCAGAGGCAGGTTGGAAAACCATGATGTCATTCATGCTCCAGAGCTCCCCAAGGGATCAGAATGAGGCTAGGCTTCCAATGAATCCATATCTTCCTCTTTCACTCTCCATCCCCACCCTCTTTTGCTCTCTTCTCTCATCTCCCTCACTCCCTTTCCCTTGAGAGCACTCCATTAATAAAGCATGATATGAGAATCTCTGTTTGAGGCTTGGCTCCTTGGGAACCTGATTTAGCTCAAGCGCTGGCTCTATGCCACAGAACTAGGCATTAATCAAGATGGGCCAAAGTCTCTGCCCTAATGCAGCTCACCTTGTAGTGAGTCTGATTTTCTATATGTAAGTCTTGTAATTTTGAGAAGTCACTTAGGCTCTGCCAATCCCAGACACTATTGGCTTCCTACCCAGGTCCCCCTGAAGAGGCCAAGCCACTCATCCTCCAGCGGCAGTGAATGTGCTCAGTTGATGATGCTCAGAAATGCCCAGAACGTTATGCCTTGAACCCCTCCCACCTGAGGGTGGCCCACTGCCAATGGAGAGGGCATACAAAAGGCTGTCTCCAGAGGCAGGTTGGAAAACCATGATGTCGTTCATGCTCCAGAGCTCCCCAAGGGATCAGAATGAGGCTAGGCTTCCAATGAATCCATATCTTCTTCTTTTGCTCTCCATCCCCACCCTCTTTTGCTCTCTTCTCTCATCTCCCTCACTCCCTTTTCCTTGAGAGCACTCCATTAATAAAGCACGATATGAGAATCTCTGTTTGAGGCTTGGCTCCTTGGGAACCTGATTTAGCTCAAGCCCTGGCTCTATGCCATAGAACTAGGCATTAATCGAGACGGGCAAAAGTCTCTGCCCTAATGCAGCTCAGTACCTTGTAGTGAGTCTGATTTTCTATATGTAAGTCTTGTAATTTTGAGAAGTCACTTAGGCTCTGCCAACTTCAAATTTCTCTTCTGTCAAATGATGGTAACAGCATTTGCCTCGTCTAAAGAACTGAGTAACAGCGGCAGAAGGGTGGCTTTAGATCCCTCCAGGGTCCACCAGCTGCCCCTTCCATAACTTTCCAGACAGGAGTCCCACCTTCTTCCAGCTCCACTGCTCCCATATATAGAAATGCTGGATCCTCCACTGCGTCTTTAGAACTATAGTTGGATGGAATATTGGATTTGATTTTGCTGTGTTCTACTTAAGTGCTTGTTGAATGAATGAATGCTAATGTTAATGTGAATAGCAACAGTTCTATCATTGAAGTGCTGCATAGCTAGCCCTTATTATTTACCAGATACTGGGATACACACTTTGTTGCCTCCTATTTTATAAAGAAGGAAACGGAGGAATTGAAATACCAAGAAATATTGAAGATGAAAGCAACTGGGAAATGATGTAAAACACACGAACAGACGTAAAATGTTAAAAGAGAAGGCTTTGGGTGGACAGATTAAGTTACAGCCCTGACTTTTCCCAAGAAAATTTCTGGAAGGAGTTTTTGTTTGACTGTTTTTCTATAATTTGTTCCTTTGTTCATTTCATCTGTGGGCAATTCTTTTAACCCATTGTTCAAAGTCATGGATGTTGTTTTTGAACTTTTAAACCAAACACTAACAGACAATTCCCCTCAGAATGGAAAAAAAGAAAACAGGAAAGAAAAAAGAAAATCACAAGCACCTACTATTATAAAAGGAGTCTAAACGGTAGTTTTTTGTTTTTTTTTTTTTATCATAGAAACTATAGTGTTCAGGCCTTAGTGAAGGGAAAATACTGCCCCTGGTTGATAATTTGCTTGGTCATTAAACTTTGAAAGAACTTCAGTATAAATAATTATATAAATTTACATACACCAGAGTTGTCTGAGTTTATGGTTTATTTACCATTGTTATAGGAGAGGAATGTGTTAGCTTGGTTTAGTGATTTTTCTTGCTGTTTCTGGAGTCAAAGACCCTTGGTGGGATTCTTGGCTCTACCATTTACTGTGTGAAATTGAACAAGTTACAAACCTTTTCAAGATTAGTTTCTTCTTCTCTAAAATGGAAATAATAATCACTACCATCCACAGTTGCTGTGAAGATTGAGATAATGCACATAAACACGACACAACCACTCCGATGGATTAATTGCGCAATAAAAGGCAGACTCTAACATTCACACCATCTTGATGATTGTAAAAATGGAATATTCTTCCCTGGGATGGGGCTGTATGGTGATTCCCCCAGCACCTCTGTGTGGCTGGCTATCTGTTTCTTAAGTTGTCTTTTCTGTTGCCTGGTCTTTGTATAGTGATGGAATTTCTCACTGTGAGCCTTAATTCCACCCCACCCCCCTTTGAAAGGGTAAAGAAGAAGGCAGACTTTTTGTAAACATGTGAATGAAATTTCTGAAAGAGGTCCAGTTTAGCTGTATTCCCAATCTCAGATATCACCAGGCAGAGGCCATTAAGTCTTATGTAGCTGGAAACCTGGGATGAGATGATGTTGGTTTAAGTTGGGAAAACAAAATAGAATGAGGTCAAATTGAAAGTGATTTCACGTGGTGGGCAGGACTTACCTGGGATTTTTACTCAAACCAGTGGTACACGCTGAATGTGTCCAGTTGCTCAGTCATGTCCAATTCTTTGCAGTCCCATGGACTGTAACACACCAGGCTCTTCTGTCCATGGACTTTTCCAGACAAGAACACTGCAGTGGGTGGCCGTTTCCTATTCCAGGGGATCTTTCTGACCCAGGGGTTGAACCTGTGTCTCTTGTGTCTCCTGCATTGACAGGTGGATTCTTTATTACTAATGCCACCTACTCTGCTTTATTAACTATGCTAAAGCCTTTGATTGTGTGGATCACAACAAACTGTGGAAAATTCTTAAAGAGAAGGGAATACCAGACTATCTTACCTGTCTCCTGAGAAAACTATGCAGGTCAAGAAGCAACAGTTAGAACTGGGCATGGAACAGCAGACTGGTTTCAAATTGGGAAAGGAGTACATCAAGGCTGTATATCGTCACCTTGTTTATTTAAATTACATGCAGAGTACATCATGAGTAGCACTGGGCTGGATGAAGCACAAGCTGGAATCAAGATTGCCGAGAGAAATATCAATAACCTCAGTTGACACCACCCTTATGGCAGAAAGCAAAAGGAACTAAAAAGCCTCTTGATGAAAGTGAAAGAGGAAAAACTAAGATCATGGCATCTGGTCCCATCACTTTATGGCAAATAGATGGGGAAACAAAGGAAACAGTGACAGACTTTATTTTCTTGAGCTCCAAAATCACTGAAGATGGTGACTGCAGCCATGAAATTAAAAGACACTTGCTCCTTGGAATAAAGCTATGAACAACCTAAACAACATATTAAAAAACATAGACATTACTTTACCAACAAAGGTCCATCTAGTTAAAGCTATTGTTTTTCCAGTAGTCATGTATGGATGTGAGAGCTGGACAATAAAGAAAGCTGAGCTCTGAAGAATTGATGCTTTTGAACTCTTGAGAGTCCTTTGTACAGCAAGAAGATCAAACCAGGCAATCTTAAAGGAAATTAGTCCTGAATATTTAAACATAGACATTACTTTACCAACAAAGGTCCATCTAGTTAAAGCTATTGTTTTTCCAGTAGTCATGTATGGATGTGAGAGCTGGACAATAAAGAAAGCTGAGCTCTGAAGAATTGATGCTTTTGAACTCTTGAGAGTCCTTTGTACAGCAAGAAGATCAAACCAGGCAATCTTAAAGGAAATTAGTCCTGAATATTCACTGGAAGGACTGATGCTGAAGCTCTGATACTTTGGCCACTTTATGTGAAGATCTGATTCACTGGAAAAGACCCTGATGCTGGGAAAGACTGAAGACAGGAGGAGGAGAAGACAGAGGATGAGATGATTGAGTCCATCACCTTCTTGATGGACATGAGTTTGCACAAGCTCAGAGTTGGGGATTGACAGGGAAGCTTGGTGTGTTGCAGTCCACGGGGTCGCAAAGAGTCGGACACAACTGAGCAACTGAACTGAACTGAGTGCCACCTGGGAAGCCCCACAAGCTGAATATGTACATATAAATGAAACTAGGTAAACTAAAAAATGTTAAATTTTTAGAAAGAGTTATGTGCAAATTTGAGATTTGATTGGGGACAAATTCGCAGTCTGTTGATGTCATCTTCTGGAATTGCTTTTTGACAATGTGTTCTTAATTCCTGGGTAAGAGTGTTTAGCCATGAAATTAAAAGACACTTGCTCCTTGGAATAAAGCTATGAACAACCTAAACAACATATTAAAAAGCCTAGGCATTACTTTACCAACAAAGGTCCATCTAGTTAAAGCTATTGTTTTTCCAGTAGTCATGTAGGGATGTGAGAGCTGGACAATAAAGAAAGATGAGCTCTGAAGAACTGATGCTTTTGAACTCTTGAGAGTCCTTTGTACAACAAGAAGATCAAACCAGGCAATCTCAAAGCAAATTAGTCCTGAATATTCACTGGAAGGACTGATGCTGAAGCTCCAATACTTTGGCCACTTTATGTGAAGAACTGACTCACTGGAAAAGACCCTGATGCTGGGAAAGACTGAAGACAGGAGGAGGAGAAGACAGAGGATGAGATGGTTGAGTCCATCACCTTCTTGATGGACATGAGTTTGCACAAGCTCAGAGTCGGGGATTGACAGGGAAGCTTGGTGTGTTGCAGTCCACAGGGTCGCAAAGAGTCAGACACAACTGAGCAACTGAACTGAACTGAGTGCCACCTGGGAAGCCCCACAGGCTGAATATGTACATATAAATGAAACTAGGTAAGATAAAAATTGTTAAATTTTTAGAAAGAGTTATGTGCAAATTTGAGATTTGATTGGGGACAAATTCCCAGTCTGTTGATGTCATCTTCTGGAATTGCTTTTTGACAATGTGTTCTTAATTCCTGGGTAAGAGTGTTCTGACCCAATAAAAACCATCCTTCCTGTAACAATGGACATGTTCTATTAATATATACTCACTTTTGGATTGGTAACCACACAGACACATGTGACTACTGAGCACTTTGAATGTGTCTAGATCAACTGGCAGTTAAAGTTTTATTTTATTTCAACTTAAATAGCTGCATGTGGCCAGTGGCTATTGTACTGAAGAGCAGAGTTCTGAATCTCTGGTATACTCTCCTGTAGCTTTTCTGCTGTTTGAAGTTTGGACACTACAGCTACCTAGTGAATCTAAAGATATTTTTAAAAGAATAGGATTAGGCATAACAGAAGTAATGAAAATAGCTCTTTTTGCACAGTATTTTATACCGGGGACTGCCAAATAGCTGATCTTATTTGTGAGGCATTATGGCAATCCTGATCTGCAGGTACAAATATGTAACTGTTTTTATTGCTATCTTTTCAAGGCTCTGATAGCGTCAAAGTAGCTTAAGAACCAAGGGAAATTTCTATGAAAACGTGGCCATCTCATGGAACTCACAGGCACTAGAGCTCAGATTGGCAGGCAGGGGCCAAGGCAGCTGCTCGTTTCTCTTTCTCTAGGTGAGGTGTTTGCCATCTCTGATTCTGTTTTGCACACCTACTCCATTCTCTCTTGGCAACTTTTTAGATGCATGTGGTTAAAGATGCTGAACTGAGTGGTGATTCCAGATTGTCTGGTCTACCTGGCTACACAGCATATTAAAAAGCAGAGACATTACTGACAAAGGTCCATCTAGTCAAAGCTATGGCTTTTTCAGTAGTCATGTATGGGTGTAAGAGCTGGACCATAAAGAAGGCTGAGTGCCAAAGAATTGATGCTTTTGAACTGTGGTGCTGGAGAAAACTCTTGAGAGTCCTTTGAACAGCAAGGAGATCAAACTAATCAATCCTAAAGGAAATCAGTCCTGAATATTCATTTTAAGGACTGATGCTAAAGCTGAAGATCTGATACTTTGGCCACCTGATTCGAAGAGCTGACTCATTAGAAAAGGCCCTGATGCTGGGAAAGATTGAAGGCAGGAGGAGAAAGAGACATCAGAGGATGAGATGGTTGGATGGCATCACCAACTCATTGGACATGAGTCTGAACAAGCTCCGGGAGATACTGAAGGACAGGGATGCCTGACGTGCTGCAGTCCATGGGGTCACAAAGAGTTGGACATGACTGAGTGCCTGAACAGTAACAACCTGGCTAAGGGTTAGGCTCACCTCGGTTCTGGAAAGCTTTTCTGAGAACAGAGGGGATGGGAGATTGGAAGGTCTTTTCTAACTGAGAGAAAAGAGAACTGAGGGTTGGTGAACAGAGAGGCACCCTGTTTTCTCTGAATTCTAGGCTTGCATAGCTGACTGCTCTTGTCTTACAGGCAAACTAAGGTGCTGAGAAAAGAATTATTTCTCTCTTTCAAACCTGTTCATGTTTTATTCCTCTCCATCTCAGCAAATGGCACCACCATTTACAGTTTCTGGATAGAATTCTAGTGTTCACACTGATTCCTCCCCATTTAATTCATTTCTAAAATCCATCATTTCAGCCTCTACAGTATACTTGAGACTTACTCATTTGTCTGCAACTTTATCATCCTTATCATGGTCTAAGTCACTGTATTAGTTTACTATTACTGCATAGCAAATTATCCCCAAATTTAGCAGCTTCAAATGACATAGGGTCAAGTTTCTGGGTCAGCTGAGCCTGTGAGAGATGCTTGGACTCAGAGTCTCCCACAGGCCGAAGTCAGGAGTCTGCTAGGCTACAGCTGTCACCAGGAAGGACTTGGGGTGGGGCTTTGAGATCCCGTGATTGTTGGCAGGATGCACTTCCTTGAGAGTTGTTGGGCTGAGGGCTTCAGTCCCCAGTTGGCTGTTGGTCGGAGGCTGCTCTCAGCTCCTTGCTGGGTGGCTGTCCCCACACAGCAGCAGACAATGTGGCAGTTGTTTCATTAAACTAAGCTCATGAGTAGGGGTGGTGGTGGTGGAGAGACAGAGAGAATAATGTTGAAACTTAGATGGGCACCATCCACAGATTTAAAACCAATAATTTCCGTTTTCTTTCAGCTGACTCAATAGAATTTACGTGCAGCCAAGTACACCACCCCCCAAGTCCCTGCAGTAGCTCCCCATTTTTCCTAAAGTCAATCGTCCTCACATTGGTGTATAAGAGCCTACACATCCTAGTCCTTTTACATCAATGACCTCCCCTCCTATCCTTCCCACCATCACTCACTATGCTCCCACCACACTGGTCTCCTTGCTTTCCCTGAACATGCCAGTCCCTGATTAATTAGACCTTTTGATTGGGTCCTGATATTTTTTAAAAAGTACTCAGTGACTTTAAATTTCAACCAGGGCTGAGAACCACCCCTTCAATTTAATAAAGACCGTTGAATATTAAGGTAGCTACCATAAAGAATTTAGTAAATCTATATATAATTTTGTCTTTTGTCAACATAAAGTTAAGTTCCTTTCTAATTTTTTAAAAATTGAAGTTAGTTGACTTACAGTGTTGTGTCAATTTCTGCTGCACAGCAAAGTGACTCAGTTATACACACTGTTACATACATTCATTTTCTTTTTAATTTTATTTATAAAAGAGGAAAGTACTTCTCCATGATGAGTAAAAATTTGTTCTAAGAGTTCTTAGGTTTGTTAACTGACAACCTTGAGATTTAAAAAAATGTGTTATAAGAAACTATATCTGCTCATTGTAGAAGAGTCCATTTGTCCTCCAAGGTCATAAACTAAATTTGTCACAGGAGGGTGATTTTGTTGCTCCAAGCTTGTGATCCTTAACTACCTTTCAACTCTTCTAGTTAAGATACTGAGCCCTTTCTTATTTGGTATTCAAATTGTCTCCTTTACAAAAATGTTATTTTGCAATAACTAAGTGACTCTAATGGATTACCTTTAAAATATGATGCAAAATCTCAATTTCTACAAATCAACAATTTTAATGAAATTCCCTTACTCATTACATATATGCCAGAAAGAATCTCAGTGTTGATGTTTGATAGCTTTAAAATTTCTGGTTCAAGCTTCTTATGAGGCCAAGTTCTCCTTCGTGACCTGGGCTCTTATGAGATGTCTTTGATTCCTTTAATAAAATTCTTAGTTTGGTTGATGCTGCTTGAGTGAGTTTCTGTTTCTGTTAGAGTCTTTGACCAGGCATTGTTAATCTTGACAACAGTCCTGCAAAGTAAGTCTTCTTTTTCCCATTTTACAGATGCATAATCCCAGCCCCGGAAGGATCAAGAAACCTGTCCAAGTCACTCAATTAGAAACTGGAAATCCCTGGATGGCAACACAGGTTTACTTGACCCCAAGGCTTATAGAATTCCATGGACTGTATAGCTCATGGGGTCGCAAAGAGTCAGACACGACTGTGTGACTTTGACTCACTCACAAGGCTTTTAAGCCCACACTCTTGCAGAGGTCCTTAGTGCATTGCTTAAAAAAATTTATTTTAAATATAATTCATAGCCCATAAAATTCACCATTAAAGAACATGAAATTCAGTGGCTTTAGTGTACTCACAAGATTTTTCTACTCTCACCACTGTCTAATTCTAACATAATCACTCCACAAAGAAGCGCTTTACCCATTGAAGTCACTCCTCATTTGCCCCTCCCCCATCCTCTGGTAACCACTGATCTACTTCCTATCTCTATGGATTTGCCCACTCTGAATGTAAATGGAATTATACAATGTGTGATCTTTCGTGTCTTGCTTCTCTCTCTCTTTATTGGAAAAAAAAACACGTTTATTTGACTGCACTGGGTCTTAGTTGCAACAGGAGGGATCGTCATGGTGACACCCAGGATCTATAGTTGCAGCATATGGGATCTAGTTCCTTGACCAAGGCTCGAACTCAAGACCCCTGCCTTGGGAACGTGAAGTCTTAGCCACTAGACCACCAGGAAAGTCCCTAGCTTCTCTCTTTAACATAATGTTTTCCAGGTTCATTCATGTTGTAGCAGGTATCAGAACGTTGTTCCTTTTTATTGCTGAGTGATATTCCATTGTATGGCTCCACCTCATTTTGGTTTTCCACTGTGCGTCAGCTGATGGATATCTGGATTATCTTCACATTTTGGCTATTATGAGGCACATTGTATTCTATTAAGTTTCATTTTTAACACAATTTTCAAAGGTTACAAAATATTTACAGTTATTACAAAATATTGCCTCTACTCCCCATATTGTACAATACACCCCTGTAGCATATCTTGCACCCAACAGCTTATACTTCTTACTCCCTGACATCTATATTGCTTCTCCCCCCTCTCCCTGCTGGTAACCACTAACTTGTTCTCTATACCTTTGAGTTAGCATTTTTTGTTGTTGTTGTATTTACTGCTGCTGCTAAGTTGCTTCAGTCGTGCCGGACTCTGTGCGACCCCATAGACGGCAGCCCACCAGGCTCCCCCATCCCTGGGATTCTCCAGGCAAGAACACCAGAGTGGGTTGCCATTTCCTTCTCCAATGCATGAAAGTGAAAAGTGAAAGGGAAGTCGCTCATTCGTGTCCGACTCTTCGCGACCGCATGGACTGCAGCCCACCAGGCTCCTCCGTCCATGGGATTTTCCAGGCAAGAGTCCTGGAGTGGGGTGCCACTGCCCTCTCCGGTTGTATTCTCTAGTTCATTGTGTTTCCTGGATTCCACATGTAAGTGATATCCTACAGTATTTGTCTGTCTCTGACTTATTGCACTTAGTGTAAGGGTTCACTGTCTGTTGATTAAACTTCTGTCTTAAGAGTCTTGTTTTTCAAAGTAGACAGAAGGGCAGATGCTGTTTCCTATACTTAAAAAATTATTTATGTCGGCGCTCTTCCAGTTACCATTTCTATGTAACAAATAACACCGATGTTTAGGAACAATACCAACAATTTTCATTATTCTCCTGGATCCCCTGGGTCAAGAATTCTACTTCATGATGTCTAGGAACTCGACTGGGAAAGGTCAAAAGATGAGGGTGACTTGATGGCCAGGAGTTGGAGCCATCTGGGGGCACCTTTTGTTACATGTCTGTGTTTCACACTGACTATTAGCTGGGACTTCAGCTGGCCAGTTATTAAAAACATCTACATGTGGCCTCTCCATTTGCTGTTCCCTTGTGGGCTGGTTGACTTCCTTACAACATGGTGACTGGGATCCCAGAGTGAGCATCCTAAGAGAGTAAAGAGGACGTGCATAGAGTTTTTATGCTCTATCTCTAGAAGTCAGATAATATCTTTTCTGCTATATCCTATTGACTGAGGTAGTTGAGGTTCAAGGTCCAAGGGAGAGGGATCTTGGACTCCATCATTCATTCAGCACAAAGACTATCAAGTTCATCTTATAAGATCATGTGGCACAGGAACTATTGTCTTGACCATCTTTGGAAAAAACAATCTACAACAGGAGATTTGCACTGTTTTGGATCCATGGTGGCTATCCAGAGATCTTTATTAAACGGAATGGAATTCATGTGTATAAATGAATTATACCTAGGTCTGTTCCTCTGATGTACTCTTTAATCTGCCTCTTCCCTCAGAAGTAACTCTTTTCTGGGGATTATTCTAAAGCTTTGCTTTCTTAACTCTAATTTAAAACCCCCCTTTTGGTAATTTCTGGCTGTGTAGTCTTGCACAAGTTACTCTGCCTCTCTGAGACTCAATTGTCTTACTTATAAAACAAGGGAACAATTTATTCCCACTCCACAAAATTATGCTGGGAAATCAGTGGGCTAAGACATCAAAGAGGTCTTAAGAGCCTGGCTGGAGCCTATCACTATGTGATAGCTATTTTTATTGCTGTTGTGATTATCCAAATGTAATCCCCATTTACTTATGCTTTCCAGGATCCAGTCTGAACCTTAAGGATTAGGGACAAATCCTGTTTGAGAAATTGGAGCTCTTTTGCTTTTATTTCCCATTGCATTCTGTTTCTTTTGTTAATATTTCCTGTCCTGCAAATGATTTCCTGTTGACTTGCAGAGAACTCATACAAATCATAGTGTATGCTATTGACTTAATAAAAATAATAAAGCTCTAATTTCAGGGAAGTGCCTGTGGTCCTAAAGTCAAAACTTTCAATCTTGCCCAGCCCTGGAATTATCCTCAATTAGAACCTTCAGTCTCCCTGCTGCTTTGCTTGTTGCTGTAATTATTCTGTCATCCTTAATTCAATGAAGCCTATTAACCCACATCAACTAGTATATTTACCTACAACGTGTGTTACCTTCTCCTCTAGACAAGACAGCTGTCATATTTCAGGCCTGCTGTCTCTTTGCTGAGGTCCAATATTTTCAGTTTGCAAGTGTTTTATAAATAGCATAGAATTTTCATTAACGGTGATCTTGTAACTTCCCAAAGACCAGGCAACTTGCTGGCCCAGCAAGGCCCCATACTGGAGGGATGGTCAGATGCTCCACCCCACTGCTGCGAGGGAACCTTCTTCCCTCTTCCTTCTCTCACTCTCTTTATCCATCCTTCCCTCCAGGGGTTGAGCTCATGGGCTCTGGAACCAGACTGCCTGTGTTTGAATCTTGGCTTTTCCTGGTGACTGTGGGCAGGTCACTTTGTCTCCCCCCAGCCTCTCTTTCCTCATCTGTAAAATGTTGGTAATAACAGTACCCATCTGTTGTGAGGATTAGATGTGTTAGTATGTGTGAAGCACTTAGACTACTGTCTGCCATGATGTTTTTTGTTTAGTATTTCCTTCCCTTTCTTCCCTCATATCCTAGACAGAGTGCTATAAAAAATGCCACAGAATAAGTACAGTGAGCAATGCACATTTATTTCTCACAGTTCTGGTGCCTGGAGGTCTGTCCTCAGGGTGCCAGCATGGTTGGGTCCTGGGGAGCCTCTTCCAGGCTGCAGATGGCCATTTTCTCCTGTGTCCTCACATGGTGGAGAGAGAGCAAGCTAGCTCTCTGGGGCCTCATTTACATAAGGGCACTAATCCCATTCATGAGGGCTGCACCCTCATGACCTGATCATCTTCCAAGGCCCCACCTCTTTGTACCATCACAGGAGGGTTAGGATTTCAACATACAAATTTTGAGGGGACGCACCCATTCTGTTCATAACTCCCCCCTCAAAGGAAAAAGCCCTCTGATACACTCATATCTTATGTGGCATATGTTTAGCTTGGTGCTGGGGACCTGCTAGTAAACCAGCCCCTTGTGGCACCTCTGGTGAGGGAGACAGGTATTAAACAGTGACAAAGGGACACTAATTGTGATAAATGCCACAGGGTACTGGGAATGGGTATTGCAAAGAGAGCTCACATTCTGTGGTGGAGGAGGGGCTGGTCAGGAACAACTTCCTGGAAGAAGTCACATCTGAACAGAGTTCTTGAAGAAAAACAGGGTATTTCCAGGAGGAAGATTTTGCCGGTGTATGTGAATGTGCATGTAAGTTAAAGATAAAGCATCTCTTTCTTAAAACAGAAAGGACACTATATAGAAAGTTCTGAAGTAGAAAAGAAGCTCCATTAGTTTTTTGAGTGGGTAATGTTTTCTCATGGGTAAAACTTCAAAACACACAAAGGGATAAACAGTGAAAAGTCTCCCACTCCTCCATTTACCATGCCCCCTGCCCTCAGGGCAACAGATGAACCATGCTAGGAATATGTATACACTACCAAACTGTGTGTGTATATACATATATGTATGTACACATGTGTGTACATATGTTCTCTCCTTTTTTCTTAACCATAAAAGATGCCCACTTTTCTGCTATTTGCTTCCCTCCTACTTTC
Source organism: Oreotragus oreotragus (assembly GCA_006410675.1). Lineage (NCBI taxonomy): Eukaryota > Metazoa > Chordata > Mammalia > Artiodactyla > Bovidae > Oreotragus > Oreotragus oreotragus. The sequence continues at coordinate 172,173 of SJYX01012847.1, read as the reverse complement.
TCTTAAATATATATCTTAGAGCTGTTTCCATCCTCAGTATACAAAGAATTTTCTGATTTCTTTTCTTGGAACTGCAGAGTATACTGCACAGGAGGCTACAGCTCAGGTTGTTTCCACTCTTTTGCTGTTATAAACAAGCTGCAGTCAATAATCTGACACTTGTGTAATATGATCATGGGTGACTACATTGTGGAATAAAGTTATGAAAGTGGAATAGGTGGACAAATGATATACTTTTAAAAAAGAGAATTTGTCAAATTGTCCTCCACAGAGGCTGTACCAATTTACACCCCATCCCCAGTGATGACTGAGAGTGTCTATTTCCCTACAGTTGCATCAACCACTGTTGATTATCAGGTTCTTTTTAATTTGGGGAATCTGATAGGTGAAAATTGACATCTCAACACAGTTTTAATTTGAGTTTCTTTTATTATGAAAACATAGAGCATTTTTTCATTTGTGTGAGAATCATTTGTATTTCGATTCTTACAAGTTATCCTTATTTTTTGCCCATTTTTCTATTGGTCTGCTTTTTTTCTTACTGATTTTATACATTGTACATACATTTTTCTATGCTAAGCTTCACAAACATTATTTCCTGATGCGTTATGTGTATTTTGATTTTTCATGGTGATCTGCAGCCTGTAGACTTCGTGAAAGTGAAAGTTAATCGCTCAATCGTGTCCGACTCTGCAATCCCACAGACAGTACATGCCCGGCTCCTCTGTCCATGGAATTCTCCAGGCAGGAATACTGGAGTGGGTTGCCATTTCCTCCTCCAGGAGATCTTCCCTACCCAGGGATTGAACCTGGGTCCCCCGCATTGCGGGCAGATTCTTTACCAACTGAGCCACTGGGGAAGCCATAGACTGACTTCTCAGAGAAACTTTAAACTGGAAACAGAACTGCCATACTAAGCAGAAATCTCCCTGCTGGCATATACAACGAGGAAACCAGAACCGAAAGACACGTGTACCCCAATGTTCACTGCAGCTCTGTTTACAATAGCCAGGACATGGAAGCAACCTAGATGTCCATCAGCAGATGAATGGATAAGAAAGCTGTGGTCCATATACACAATGGAGTATTACTCAGCCATTAAAAAGAATACATTTGAATGAGGTGGATGAAACTGGAGCCTATTATACAGAGTGAAGTAAGCCAGAAAGAAAAACACCAATACAGTATACTAACGCATATATATGGAATTTAGAAAGATGGTAATGATAACCCTGTATGCGAGACAGCAAAAGAGACGCAGATGTATAGAACAGTCTTTTGGACTCTGTGGGAGACGGTGAGGGTGGGATGATTTCAGAGAATGGCATTGAAACATGTATATTATCATATGTGAAACAAATCGCCAGTCCAGGTTCAATGCATGAGACAGGGTGCTCGGAGCTGGTGCACTGGGATGACCCAGAGGGATGGGATGGGGAGGGAAGTGGCAGGGGGGTTCACGATGGGGAACACATGTACACCCATGGTGGATTCATGTTGATGTATGGCAAAAACAATACAATATTGTGAAGTAATTAGCCTCCAATTAAAATAAATAAATTTATATTTAAAAAAAAGAAAAAAGAAAAACTTTAATGTAATCAAATGTATGTACGTATTTTTTTTTTGACAGCTCCTGGATTTGTGACATATTAAAGAAAATCTTGCTCATTTCATGATCATAAGATGACTCCACTCTTTAAGAAATATCTTCAGGAATGGTGATTCCAGATGCTCTTCTAATTATACTTTCCTGTGTTTACTGCCCATCATGGTAGAAATACTTTCCTTATATCCAAATGAAGCCCCTCATGCTGTAGCTTAAACATATACTAGAAATATTTTTTCACCTCCTCAACAAAATATTTTCTGAGCATCTTGTATGCATTAGTGTAGAACTGAGTGGCACTGGAACTACAAAGATTAATAAAGAAGCCATTTAAAAACAGTTAAAATTCCACTACCCAGAAATAACCACCATAAATACTTGGATTTAAAAAAAAAGTCTATTGTATTAGTCAAGGCTTGCTAGAGAAATAGAACCATTAAGATTGTACCAGAGGAAATTTATTACAGTTACTGGCTCATGTGCTTATGGAGTCTGAGAAATCCCATAATCTGCAGTCAGCCAGGTAGAGAAGCAGAAATTATGACTGAGTAATGAACCAGGAGTTCTGAGAATCAGAGGGCTGATGGTGTAAGTTCAAATGCCCAAGAATCAGGTGTGCCAATGTCCAAAGGCAGGAGAAGATGTTTAATCTAACTCAAGCAGGGAGAATGAGTTCTCTCTTCCTCTACTTTTTTGTTCTGTTCAGGCTTTCAAATATTGGATGATGCCTACCTGAGTTGATGAGAGTGATCTTCCTTATTCAGTCTACTGATTCAAATGCTAATCTCTTCTGGCAACACCTTCACAGACACACCCAGAAATAATATTTTATCAGCAATCTGGGAAATTCTTTAGCCCATTCAAGTTGACACAGAAAATTAACCATCCCATTTATGTACATATATTTTTAAAACAAAAATAAGATTATTATATGCATAATATTTAATGACTTGATTTTCAAGTATATCTTAGATTTCTTTCCATGTCATTAGCTATAAATCTACATTGTAACATTTAAAGTCTGTGGCAATGATTCATGTTTAGTGGGGTTTGTTGAACAACTCCTTACTGATACACTGTTTTCCCTGTTTCACCATTGTAAACAATGCTGCAAAGAACACTTTGATATCTTTATCTTTGCCCTCTTGCCCTAAACACAGAATTGCTGGGTTATATTGCTGCCATGATTTCCAGAATGATTATACTGATTTATCCTTTCCTCAGCTGTGTAAGGGTAAGAGCGAGTGAGTGAGAGTGTGAGAGAGAGCAATCACTAAGGGAAAAGATGAAGGCTGCTGCTGCTTAGCTGCTTCAGCCATGTCCAACCCTTTGTGACCCCATGGGCTGTAGCCTGCCAGGCTCCCCTGTCCAACAGGTTCTTTGGGCAGGAACACTGGAGTGGGTTGCCATGTTCTCCTCCAGGGGATCTTCCCAACCCAGGGATTGAAGCTGGGTGTCCTGCATTGCAGGTGGATTCTTTACTGCTAAGCCACCAGTGAAGCCCAAGATGAAGGCTATTGTGGGAATTTTCAAGCTTTATTTCAGGGGGCAGCAAGCTATGGCTCCAGGGGCAACTCTCATCATTGCTTGTTATTGTAAATAAAGTTTTATTGGAACACAGCCACACCCATAAATTATGTATCACTTGTGGCTGCTTTCGCCCTACTAAGGCAGAGTTGAGCAGTTGCAACAGGGACCATATGGCCTGCAAAGCCTGAAATATTTACTAACTGACTCTTTTTGGAAAAAGTTTGCTGACCCCTGCTTTATTTCATTACAGAAGTTATTTAACTTTTTTGGGTGTCCTCATTCACTTCACTAAGGCTGTAAAAGATGCTTTTGATGTGGAATGTGGAAAGAACATCAAACATCTTGTCCCAAAGCCTACAGGCTTTGAAGTGATACAGATCCGAATTTCAATCCATCATTTAATGACTTTGTAACCCTGGTCAAAATTTTAATTTCCCAGACACTCAGTCTGCTCATGTTAAGATGAGAATGATGACACCAGCCTAGCAGGGTTACACATGCAAGGCTCACAGCCCAGTGCTTGGCTTCTGGTGCTTATAAAACTGACATTAGGTCACTTTCTGCTTCCCCAGAATTTCTGCTTCTAGGAAGCACAAACAAGATGTTTTGTGGGGAAGAGGGACTGGGTTTGGTAATATTATAGCTTCCCGTTTTCTGTCCCAAAGTTTGGGGGAGTTCAATCCCTTTGCCATGAGTAACTTCCAAACATTTGAAACCCCAAACCTCTAAGTTATAGGAATTATGTTAAGGCTAAGGAATGACTATCTTCTTTTGCTTTCTCCAGGCAAGAATACTGGAATGGGTAGCCTTTCCCTTAACCAGGGGATCTTTCCATCCCAGGGTTCGAACCCAGGTCTCCCATGCAGGTGGATTCTTTGCCGTCTGAGCCACCAGGGGAGCCCTTTAAACTTTTTAGGAAAACAAAATTTCCTACTTACGTGGACTGAGCAGTCTTCACAACTATTGCAAAATTTAGGCAGTGTTATGAGATGATGAGATCAAGGAACAGTCTGTGGCTGTAATTCATATTAAAAAGCAATACTAAGTTCAGGCATGTGGGAGACTTAACCTCCAGAGATATAAGAGCAGGCAGGTTTCTCGTGTGCTATTTATGCTTTAAACCAGATGATTGTTGTGGGGGCTGTAGGATGTCTAGCAGGATCCGTGGTGTAGGAGATGGAATAATGCGCTCCCCCCGCAAGGATATTTGTGTCTTATTTCCCAGATTCTGTGTCTATGTTACCTTTACATGGTAAAACAACAACAGTAAACCACGCCCTTGCAGACATGATTTAAACTGAGAATCTTGAGGTGGGGGAAATTATCCTAGTTGACCCAGGTGGGCCTGATAGAATCATAAGGGTCCTTGTGAGAGAGGAGGTGGAAGCAGAGAAGGAAGAGATGATGATACAGCTGCTGTCTTTGAAGACGGAGGAAGAGGTCATGAATCTAGGAATGGAGGCAATCTCTAGAAGCTGGAATACACAAGGAAACAAACTCTTCCCTGGAGTTCAGAAGCAAAGCAGGCCCCTGGACTCTGGTTAGTTTTCTGACCTCTGGGACTGTAAGACAATNGAAGCAGAGAAGGAAGAGACGATGATACAGCTGCTGTCTTTGAAGACGGAGGAAGAGGTCATGAATCTAGGAATGGAGGCAATCTCTAGAAGCTGGAATACACAAGGAAACAAACTCTTCCCTGGAGTTCAGAAGCAAAGCAGGCCCCTGGACTCTGGTTAGTTTTCTGACCTCTGGGACTGTAAGACAATAAATTCATTGTTTTAAACACATAAATGAATCTGTGTTTTAAGCCACTAATTTTGTTATTACTTGTTAGTCGCTAAGTCACTGATTCTTTGGCAACTCCATGGACTGAAGCCTCCCAGGTTCCTCTGTCCATGAAGTTTCCTAGGCAAGAATACTGGAGTCGGTTGTCATTTCCTTCTCCAATCCCCCTGCCAATGCAGGACATGTGAGTTCAATCTCTGGGTTGAGAAGACCCCCTGGGGTAGGAAATGGCTGCTGCTGCTGCTGCTGCTACTAAGTTGCTTCAGTCGTGTCTGACTCTGTGCGACCCCAGAGACGGCAGCCCACCAGGCTCCCCTGTCCCTGGGATTCTCCAGGCAAGAACACTGGAGTGGGGTGCCATTTCCTTCTCCAATGCATGGAAGTGAAAAGTGAAAGTGAAGTCNAGGAAATGGCTGCTGCTGCTGCTGCTGCTACTAAGTTGCTTCAGTCGTGTCTGACTCTGTGCGACCCCAGAGACGGCAGCCCACCAGGCTCCCCTGTCCCTGGGATTCTCCAGGCAAGAACACTGGAGTGGGGTGCCATTTCCTTCTCCAATGCATGGAAGTGAAAAGTGAACGTGAAGTCGCTCAGTCGTGTCCGACTCCTAGCGACCCCATGGACTGCAGCCTACCAGGCTCCTCTGTCCATGGGATTTTCCAGGCAAGAATACTGGAGTGGGGTGCCATTCCAGGAAATGGCAATCCACTCCAGTATTCTTGCTTGGGAAATCCTATGCACAGTAGAGCCTGGCAGACTACACTCTGTGGGGTCACAAAAAAAATTGAACACAACTTAGTGACTAAACAAATGAGTTTGTAGGAACTTGTTAAAGCAGTGGTAGAAAACAGATAGTTCTGGTATCTCCCCACTAGATGCCAGGAACACCCCACCCCTTCATTTGTGGTTGTGATAACCAAAAATGTCTGCAGACATGATTGTCAAATGTCCCCTGGGGAGCAAATCTGCTCCAATTGAGAACCACTGTGTAAAGAAGAGTCCAACAGTAGTTGTGCAAAGTCACAGAGGAAAGAAGTCAGTGCCCTGGGTGTGGCTGGCACACAGCCAGCCAGGTGTGGGGGGCTGGAAGATGCAGACTACACATCATATTCACTGTCACTCCTTCCTGCTCCCTCCCCTTGGGGCTTCATGCCTGGGTACTCAGAGAGCATGGCTGGGCTCACTGAGAATCTTTATTGAATGTGGCAGCTTGCCCTGCTGGGTCCCTGCCTCTTAGCACAAGGATGACAGCTGCTCTCTGTGGCAATCTTTCCCCGTGGGTCAGACTCCTTTGCCTGACTGACCAATTCCCTTCATGCTGGGCAAGAAAAGCTTCTTTCCATCTGAGCCACAGTAGTGAAGTCTTAGCTGGTTCTAAGCAACAGAAACAGATTCTAGTTACTACAAGGAAAATCAATCATTGATTGTTAGGATGGTAGGGCTGAAGACTGAAGGAAGGGTTTATTAGGAAAGGGAAATACCAGCCAAGTTCTGGATAACTCACTCACATACGAAATTCATGGTCGACTTGAGTTCTGCCATTAATGTGTCTCGGTTTCCAAGTTTCAAATTCCTGGGGGAAGAACATCTTAGGGCTTGGATCCAGTAGATCAGCCAGCTGAGACCTGGGGATGGACTCACCCAAGGTCACACCGCCCTAACAGCAGAGCTGGGCCACCCCTCCTGACTTTTGGACCTGTTCATCTTCCGTGACTCACCGTGAGAGCCTTTGGGAGATGAAATTGTCCAAAAAGAGCTAGACAAGAACTCCTCCACTAAGGAAAGTTCTTTGCAAGGCTGCTGAAATGACATCTAACTGGAAGATATGGGCAAACACTGGCTGTTGTTCTACTGGGCATCAGTCATCTAGATGTTTTTAGATATCTACGAGTGACACATGTTTCACTGATGTGTTTGAAATTTGTTCAGTTCAGTTCAGTCACTCAGTTGTGTCCGACTCTTTGCGACCCCATGAATCGCAGCATGCCAGGCCTCCCTGTCCATCACCATCTCCCGGAGTTCACTCAGACTCACGTCCATCGAGTCCGTGATGCCATCCAGCCATCTCATCCTCGGTCGTCCCCTTCTCCTCCTGCCCCCAATCCCTCCCAGCATCAGAGACTTTTCTAATGAGTCAACTCTTCGCATGAGGTGGCCAAAGTACTGGAGTTTCCGCTTTAGCATCATTCCTTCCAAAGAAATCCCAGGGTTGATCTCCTTCAGAATGGACTGGTTGGATCTCCTTGCAGTCCAAGGGACTCTCAAGAGTCTTCTCCAACACCACAGTTCAAAAGCATCAATTCTTCGGCGCTCAGCTTTCTTCACAGTCCAACTTTCACATCCATACATGACCACAGGAAAAACCATAGCCTTGACTAGGCGGACCTTAGTCGGCAAAGTAATGTCTCTGCTTTTGAATATACTATCCAGGTTGGTCATAACTTTTCTTCCAAGGAGTAAGCGTCTTTTAGTTTCATGGCTGCAGTCACCATCTGCAGTGATTTTGGAGCCCAAAAAAATAAAATCTGACACTGTTTCCACTGTTTCCCCATCTATTTCCCATGAAGTGATGGTACCGGATGCCATGATCTTCGTTTTCTGAATGTTGAGCTTTAAGCCAACTTTTTCACTCTCCTCCTTCACTTTCATCAAGAGGCTTTTTAGCTCCTCCTCACTTATTATTATGACTCAGAGTAGACTGGAATTTTAAAAATTCCTCCACCATTTTTAACAATTCCTGATCCCACCCAGGTTCTCCTGGATCTTTGGGCAGTTGACACAGCCTAGTTGAATATACAGTTTCAGGTATCTTTTCTGGGGTCTGCTTTGGGTTATGACTGAATTCTTCTCTTTAGAGATCTATTTAAATAAACATGATCAAATCAACAGGTTTAATTTAGTTTTAGTCCCACAATCAAAGCATATTTATTATATAAAAATTTAAAACATATGCCAAATAAATCACTCACAAGCTCAAGATTCATAAAAACCTGTTCACATTTTACTATATGTCCTTCCAGATTCTTTTTTTTTGAAACTTTATAAAAAACTGGGATTATACTGCATCTGTTTTCTTACTGACTTGATTCATTTAATTATCAAAACATCTTTCAATGGCTTTAAATATATGTTGATCATACTTTTTAATAGCTTCAGAATATTTGAAAAGTAGGATTGTATTACATAATCTGTTTTATTTCTGGCTTTATTAATTTAATTATCAAAATATTTTTCAGTGACTTTAAATACATGTTGATTACACTAATAGTTTCAAAGTATTCCATCTCATGGATAGGCCAGGATTGACTTAAATGATCCGTTATCCATCCTGGGGAGAATATTCGTGTTTCTATCTTGCTGAAGTTTGCAGTGTTGACATGGCTGCAGAGTAAATCAAGCCATGACTTAGGTCTCCTAATTTCATGAATTGTCATGTTTCTGTTTATTTCGTTTTGGAATTTTTTCTGGTATGTTCTGTCTGGAAGATTTGTTACGATATCCCTCTGTTGTGTTGGGGAAGGAATATGCTCTCTTTTGGCAGGGTCATTTTTTTTTTTTAAACTGAAGTGTAGTTTATTTACAATGTTGTGTTAGTTTCAGATGCCCAGCAAAGTGATTCATTTATACATACATATGTATCTATGAAAGATAATTCAGTTGTACATACATACACATCTATTAAAGATAATTCATCTATATTTGGTTGCACTGGGTCTTCGTTGCTGTGCATGGGCTTCTTCTAGTTGAGGTGAGCAGCGCTGCTCTTCATTGTGTCTCACCCTAAAACTGAGGCTTTGGAGTAGGCAGATCTTGGACATTCCTGCTGGGTGCATGATATTGGACAACTACACATTTTTTTGTGCCTATTTCCATATTATGTTAATAAAATTCAATAGGATCATCTGTGTAAAATACATGGTCTATAGTAAGTGGTTCACTATGCAGTGGTCATTGCTATTATCAGCATTGTTATCATCATATTCTACAGAAAGTCTTACCCATCAAGTAAAGGAGATGCATCACCTGGTCATTTATTTTCCTAAGCAGTTGATGAAGAAAGAAGAACTAATTAGCCCAAGGAATTAGCAAGGTTAGAAGAGGAGGCCATTTGCCAACTCTTTGGGTTTAATTTAGCCATCATTTTGAAATAGAGCTAGCTCGTTTTGAGTGTGAAAGGAGGCTGCTGCTTGTTGATAATCAGTCTGGTTTTAATGAGTTATCAGGTGTTAATAACAGCTCAAGTGCAATGTCTTTTCACAGCCTTCAGAGGATGCTCAAGCTGTTCGCTGGGTTCTCACTTTGTAGACTTTGATGTGGGTGTTAGAAGTTCATCTGAGGAGGACCAGATAGGATGCCTCCATCTCCATGAATCCCAGGGAAAGAAGCTTTCATGGTGGCTACAGGATGACCATGCCCAGAATGAGTAATACCAATATGTTGGTTGGGACAGACATTGGCCATTCCTAATGGGAAGTGGCATCTCTTTAGTGGGAAACATTTCTTCTTGTCTGAAATAATCCTGACAATTAGGATATTCATACAACAGAATACAATGTAGCCATTAAAAAGTGTTCAATTCAGTTCAGTTCAGTCGCTCAGTCGTGTGCGACTCTTTGCAACCCCATGAATCGCAGCACGCCAGGTCTCCCTGTCCATCACCATCTCCCAGAGTTCACTCAAACTCATGTCCATCGAGTCGGTGATGCCATCCAGCCATCTCATTCTCTGTCGTCCCCTTCTCCTCCTGCCCCCAATCCCTCCCAGCATCAGAGTCTTTTCCAAAGAGTCAACTCTTCACATGAGGTGGCCAAAGTATTGGAGTTTCAGCTTTAGCATCAGTCCTTCCAAAGAATACCCAGGGCTGATCTCCTTCAGAATGGACTGGTTGGATCTCCTTGCAGTCCAAGGGACTCTCAAGAGTCTTCTCCAACACCACAGTTCAAAAGCATCAGTTCTTCGGCACTTGGCTTTCTTCACAGTCCAACTCTCACATCCATACATGACCACTGGAAAAACCATAGCCTTGACTAGATGGACTTTTGTTGGCAAAGTAATGTCTGCTTTTCAACATGCTATCTAGGTTGGTCATAACTTTCCTTCCAAGGAGTAAGCGTTTTTTAATTTCATGGCTGCAATAACCATCTGCAGTGA
>SJYX01012847.1:113948-161900 GCA_006410675.1 Oreotragus oreotragus | reverse complement strand
ACTGTTTCCCCATCTATTTCCCATGAAGTGATGGGACCGGATGCCATGATCTTCGTTTTCTGAATGTTGAGTTTTAAGCCAACTTTTCACTCCTCTTCCACTTTCATCAAGAGGCTTTTTAGTTCCTCTTCACTTTCTGCCATAAGGGTGGTGTCATCTGCATATCTGAGGTTATTGATATTTCTCCCAGCAATCTTGATTCCAGCTTGTGCTGCTTCCAGCCCAGCGTTTCTCATGATGTACTCTGCATAGAAGTTAAATAAGCAGGGTGACAAAAAAGTGTTAGGCAGATCTATATAAACTGTTGTCCAAGAGTTATAAAGTTATAAAGTGGGAGAAAAGCTATAGAATAGTAACTAGGATCTGATCTGATGTGTGGAAATAGAAAGGAAGGAAAGGAAGGGGATGGGGAGAGTTGAATAAAGAGGTAAAGGAAGTGAGAAAGAAGATGGAGGGAGGGAAGGAGAGAGAGAAGGAAAGAAAAAGGGAAAGAAGAAAAGTATTTATTTCCTTTGCAAGGTGCAGTTTACTTCAGAAACCGTGAGAACTAAGGCAGGCTTTTATTGAAGGTGTAAAAGGGGTGTGTTTACAGTGATTTTACACAGAAACAAGCGGAAGGACTGCTCTGTCTTTCCCTGTGCTTTGTTTGGAGAGCTGGCGCTCAGCCTAGGATTATGCTCTGTGCTTCGACGTACACCATCAGCCCTGAGCTATCCACAGCCCTCTTACTTGTTTACTTATGATAGGATGGGCACACATCCTTATTGTGGTCAGAACAGTTCNTTTTACACAGAAACAAGCGGAAGGACTGCTCTGTCTTTCCCTGTGCTTTGTTTGGAGAGCTGGCGCTCAGCCTTGGATTATGCTCTGTGCTTCGACGTACACCATCAGCCCTGAGCTATCCACAGCCCTCTTACTTGTTTACTTATGATAGGATGGGCACACATCCTTATTGTGGTCAGAACAGTTCGGTATTTTTCAGTTTTGCAGTCACTAAAATATACCTTTTTTTTTGTGGCTGCACAATGTGGCATTCAGGATCTTGGTTCCCCAACCACAGATCAAACCCACGCTCTCTGCATTGGGAACATGAAGTCTTAACCACTGGACCATCAGGGAAGTCCCTAAAATGTACCATTTAAAGTGTATAGTTTAATGAGATTCAACAGTGAGGATATAGAACATTTTTATCATCCCGAAGATTCCCTTGTACTTCTTTCCAGCTAATCCTTAAACCCTCCCTCTTTAAAAAAAATTGTTAATTTATTTATTTTAATTGGAGGCTAATTACTTTACAATATTGTAGTGGTTTTTGCCATACACTGCTATGAATCAGCCACGGGTGTACACGTGTCCCCCATCCTGAACCCCCCTCCCACCTTCCTCCCCATCCCATCCCTCAGGGTCATCCCAGTGCACCAGCCCTGAGCACCCTGTCTCATGCATCGAACTTGGACGGGCAATCTATTTCACACATAAACCCCCACTCTTTGTCTCAGGCAACCACTGATGGATTTCTATCATGATACATTACATNCCCCCCTCCCACCTTCCTCCCCATCCCATCCCTCAGGGTCATCCCAGTGCACCAGCCCTGAGCACCCTGTCTCATGCATCGAACTTGGACGGGCAATCTATTTCACACATAAACCCCCACTCTTTGTCTCAGGCAACCACTGATGGATTTCTATCATGATACATTACATTTTTTTGCCTGGGATCTCCTGTAAATGCAACCATACAGGGTGTACACTTGTGTTAGGAGTCTTTCTTTCAAAATGATGCTCCGGCTTTTCATCTGGGTAGTTAGGTGTATCTGTACTTCTTTTCTGGTTTAAAACTTTGGTTGAGTAGTATTTGATTTTATAAATATAAAACAGTATGTTCATCCATTCTTCCACTGAAGAAGATTTTAACTGGGGATATGTTTATGCCACCAAAAGTTTGAAAACTACATTTTCACCTTGATTCCATATTCTTGAAAGTGATTGAGGACTCAATTTTCGACATCATTTTCCGCAAGAAAGCAGGTCATATGTTAAGAGATTAGGTGACAGGATGACTGAAGGTTTCATGATCTTACTGAATACACCACGTGGCAGGCGCTGGCTATCCTTATACTATGGTATTCGTGTCCTTGTATATCCTCCGCTTTAGGATGGGCTGGACTTACTTTCTGCTAATGAACTGAATATGGCCAAAGTGATGGGCTGTCACCTCTGAGTGTGCGTCCTCAGTCACTTCAGTCATGTCTGACTCTTTGTGACCCTGTGGACCATGCCTGCCAGGCTCCTCTTGCCATGGGGTTTTCCAGGAATGAATACTACAGTGAGTTGCCATGCCCTCCTCCAGGGGATCTTCCCAACCCAGGGATCGAACCGGTGTCTCCTATATCTCCTGCATTGCAGGCAGATTTTTTTACCACTGCACCACTGGGAAGACCGTCACTTCTGAGATTAGGTTATAAAAAAAACTATTACTTCTGTCTTGGGTGCTCTTTCTTGGGTTGCTGGTCTCATGGGAAGGCAGATACTATACCATGAATCAGTCCTGTGGCGAGATCCATATGGCGAGGGGTCAGTGCCCACCAACTACCACATGCATGTGCTTGGAAGGAGATCCTCAGTGAACCTTCAAATGGAATTACAGTATCTGATGACTAGTTGGAATTTCATGAGAGATCTTGTGCCAGGAGCATCCAGATAAACTAAACCCAGATTCCTGATCCACGTAAGCCGTGAGATAATAACTGTTTATTGTTTTAAGTTGGTAAGTTTTGGGGTCATTGGTTATGCAGCAATAGATACCTGGGGCTTCCTTGGTGGCTCAGATGGAAAAGAATCTGCCTGCAATGCAGAAGCTGCTGCTGCTGCTAAGTCACTTCAGTCGTGTCCGACTCTGTGTGACCCCATAAATGGCAGCCCACCAGGCTCCTCCATCCATGGGATTTTCCAGGCAAGAGTACTGGAGTGGGGTGCCATTGCCTTCTCCAGCAATGTAGAAGACCTGGGTTCAATCCCTGGGTAGGGAAGATCCCTTGGAGAAGAGAATGGCTACTCGCTGCAGTATTCTTGCTTGAAGAATTCCATGGACAGAGGAGCCTGGTGGGCTACAGTCCATGGGGTCACAAAGAGTCACACAACTGAGTGACTAACACTTTCACTCCAATAGATAACCAATACATGCTCTAATAAGTTATTACTGTTATTATTATTACTACCATGGTCCTTACTCTTCCTGTTTCTATTCCAGATTTATCGGAGCCCAGATTATGATACAGGAATAATCTCTGTGTAGCTGAGCAGGGAGTCAGGCACTCTGCCCAGCACTTACTTTCATTTTCTCATTTGATCCTCACAACAACTCTGAGAGGGAACAGTACTTGTCCCTCCTTTCCTGACCAGGAAAGTAAACCTCAGAGAGGAAAAGGGCTTGAGACAGAGTCGTATGGAAGGGCTGGGGTTTGCATCAGGCACTCTGAGCCCAGTGTCCCAGGTCTTACCAGCGTGATACCTCGGAGACCTGTCTCTGCCCACCCCCAATCCTCAGCCACGGTCATGGCTCCACCCTTCTCCTTGGTTCCATTCCTGCCTCTTCTTTCCTGTACCCCCCACTTCTGACCCTGTGTCACATCCAGCCTGTGCCCAGTTCAGCCATGCCCCAACTGACTTCCTATCAAAGATGTTAGCCCCACTGCCTAGGTTGAGATGTTATATATGTCTCACCTTGTCTCACTGATCCCCTCCCTTCCTGATTTCCTCTCTATCCCAGCAACTATTATTCTCCTTTAGTCACACGGAAATAGAAAGATTTTCTTTCTAAAAAACCCCAAATACAGTGAATGTGAATTTATATTTGAAGAGTAAATAAAACAGTGTCTGACTGAATCACCCACTTGTAAAGAGAGGCGCCCAGGGACCAGAAATGAGCTTGTCCTTTGGCTTCAAACCCGCATTAGAATTTTAGCACTGCTCCTCCTTGACTGTGATATCCTGGCCATGTGACTTCACTTCTCTGTACCACTGGTTTCTCAAAACGGGGATGATAATTGTTTTGTCAGAAGATTGAAAAAGAAAGGGAAGAAAGTGAAGTTGCTCAGTCATGTCTGACTCTTCGTGACCTCACGGACTGTAGCCTACCAGTCTCCTCCATCCACGGAATTTTCCAGGCAAGGGTACTGAAGTGGGTTGCCATTTCCTTCTCCAGGGGAATCTTCCCAACCCAGGGATCGAACCCAGGTCTCCCGCATTGCAGGCAGACACTTTACCGTCTGAGCCACCACGGAAGTCAGAGGATTAGCTGAGATAATATATGTAACAGCCCAGTGCCTGGCACAATGTAGTTACTCCATTTATTATTGTTGTTGTTGCTTAATTCTTATTTGCAGATTCTCCAATGTCTTCCCCCAAAGTTCAGGAGCTCTTCAGTGAAAAAGATGGTCTCCACCAGCAGTCTCCTCCTCTGGGTACTCTTGAAGATAAAAGATTCTCTGCTAAGACCTGGCATACTCTTTCTTTGGGATGGTACACAGGTCTAAGAGTATGGCCTATGCAGTGAGAAAAACTTGTTTTCCAACTCTAGTTGTTCTGCTTGTCCACCTGATGACCTTGGGCAAGTTAGGAGCATCACCAGGCCCATTGGTAGACTTGGTAAAATGGGGATAACATTAGCCCCAGCCTGATGGCACTCTGGTGAAAGTGGTTCAGTCACGTTATTGCTGTTCAGTTGTTAAGGCATGTCCGACTCTTTGTGGAAGTTGTTCATTTGTGTCTGACTTTGCAATCCCATGGACTGTAGCCTGCCAGGCTCCTCTTTTCATGGAATTCTTCAGGCAAGAATATTGGAGTGGGTAGCTGTTCCCTTCTCCAGGGAATCTTCCCAACCCAAGGATTGAACCTAGGTTTCCTGCATTGCAGGTGGATTCTTCACCATCTGAGACACCAGGGAAGCCCAAGAATACTGGAGTTCGTAGTCTATTCCCTTTCTAGGGGGTCTTCCTGACCCAGGAATCAAGCCAGGGTCTCCTGTATTACAGGCAGATTCTTTACCAACTGAGATACAGGGAAGATCCAGTGAAGGTTAGTAGAAATAATTAATGCATGTAAGGTGTTTAACGTGGTGCTTCTGGAACACAGTGATAACCCAGCAAATGAAAGCTCTTCTTCTTCTAGGCTTTGATGGAGAATGCTGAGGCAAGAGGTCAGCCCTCCTCCAGATTTCAAAGTCCGGGTATTTAGTCTTAAATGTTTTGGAAGCACCTGTCCGGATTTCTATCTCATGCTATACCGTGGACAGCTGTGGTCCATTTGAATCAGTGGAAAGCTCCCTTCCCCTTGTTCTTCCTACCCTGGGGGTTTTCTTTTCCACTTGTTGAACTCCTATTCATGGATCATCTGCCAGAGACACGGACCAAGAATTCTTACTCTTAACAGATTTTCTTCCCTTAATGGTCCTGTTCTGTGTTGTCATCCAGACACCCTCCCTCCCTTTCAGCCCTCAGCAGCTGGCAGGAAATGTTTATAGAAGAAGCTTTTCTTTCTCTTTTTAATAGCCTCCTAGGCTGCAACCTCCCAAATGAGAACCTTGTTAACCAGAAGGACTCTAGGCTACTGATTTATATTCCAGTCATATTGAGAGGAAAAAAAAAATTACAAAGGGAAAAAGAAAATGCCAGCGGGTCCATGGACTAGTTCCAACACCCTCTCTGATGAGGAGTGTATATTTCTATTTATGCCCTGGGTGCTAAGGGATTCCTTCCAGATTTTAGTTTTGACCTGTTATCCTTGGATCATGTAGATTCTTGTGGGTTTTCTGGAAACTAGAGTAAAAGTTCCATTCTTCTGCTGTTTAAACCTGAGAGTTGTTACTTTCAAATAACAAAGTCACTCGTTTCAACAGAAATGTCAATATCTTAGTAAAGATGGACCCAAGGCTCATGGAGGCTTCAGAGGATGGCTAAGGGCTCGCTTTCTACCATCCCCGTACAAAGAGGGGTGGACCAGCATCCCTCTAGGTAGGTAAAAGCCTAAAATGTACAAGTAAAAGCCTTTGTGGTCAGAATGCTAGTTTGATGATCCAAGGAAGGGCTTCTAGGAGGAGAAAGTACGTTTGGAACTGAGCTAGGAAAAGTTGGTGTCATAGGAAGTGCAGGCTGTCTCCCAATATTTATTCCCATCTATCTCTATAGTAATAGAATCCCTAGCTTTTAGCTGGGTTCTCACCCCCTGTCACACACAGAATAAAGACTACAGTTCTTTGGAAAATTGCTTGCACCAATGATCACAACTTCCCTCTTCTATAGGCAGATCCTTTTGCATGTAACTAAGTTTCATCGAATGACACACACATAAATGAAATGGTGTGTGTATGTTTGTGTGTGTGTGTGATTTTCGGAGAGTCAGGCTCTTCTTCCAGGTTCCTTCCTTCCTAATGACTAGAATGAGAATGTAATAGCTGGAGCTTCAGCAGCCATCCTGGACGATGAAGTAAAGTTGGGAATGGAAGAAACCCATGGCAGAACAATAAACTAGGAGGGTCTCATTTCTATGAAGCCATAGATTACCTTTGCAATCTTATTCTGACTACCTCTAAATGTATTAAACGAAAGAGTTAAATAAACTTTTATCTTGTTCAGGCCCCTGTTGTTTTGAGTTTTACATAGCTGAACCTAATAAAAAATAATACAGATGGTCAGAATTTAGCTGAGCAGAGATGGCAGAGAGGAACACTTATGTCAGAGGGAACATCATGGATAATGTCACAGAAGAGCTAAAAGAGTGGGTAAGGGGTGGCTAACGAATTCCATGGTACTGCCCAAGCGGAGCAATGGCTGATGGGACTAAGAATGGTCTGGGGCCAGCTTTTGAAAGGCCTTGAAGGGCAAGCTAATAGAATTTGGAGAGTGTAGTAAAACAGATGTCTGAATGTCATGCAAATCAGAGTAAGAAAGTCATATATTCTCTCTCTCTGTTTTTAATCCCTTGAGTAATTTCCTCTGGGAAGTTTATATTCTAGTGAGGGAGACAAGACAACAACCTCATAGAGCAACTACAGGTTGTGACTAATGGTCTGAAGTAAACAAACTGTATGACGTGGTAGAGATTAACTGTTGGGTAAAGGTGGCTACTTCAGAAAAGGAGTTTTTGAGCTCTTGAATTCTGTTCCAGGCATGATGCTGAAGTCTAAGGACACAGGGATGGATAACACATAGTTCCTGTCATTGAAGAGATCACAGTCTACAGTGGGGTGAAGTTAATCAGGAACAATCTCCTACAAGAGGTGAGAGAGAGCCAAAGGAAGTAATTTAGTTTCCCCATATGTATCAGGCAGATACAGCTGCAATAAAGCTGTGTAACATGTATCCCTCCAAATCTTTTTCAGGCAAGAATGGTTTTTCTTACCTCTCACTCACTGATTTGCTTGTACGATCTGGTTCAGCTGGGCTCTGTTAGATTAGCTGGGCTTGATTCCAGGCTATGGGTTGGTTCAGGTATGCTTTATATATCTCCTTGTTTTAGGGCCAGTGGCTAGTCAGGATAATCTTTGCTTGGTGGATGGCAGTTGTGCAGGAGATCAAGCTAAATCCTAGAGGCACAGTTGAAGCCTTTGCTTATGTCACATCCACTAATGCTACTAGTCAGAGCAAGTCACATGGCCAAGACTGCCATCAGTGCCTCAGGAAGAACACTCCACCCACAGCAGGAAGATTATAAAGACACAAGGATGTTTCATTCTATTAAAAAGGGAGTGAAGAGTTGGGGACGATAATTCAACCTATCATACTGCACAAAGAAGCAGTGTATGTCTTCATAAATGTCTGATAGTTTTACTATTTTTTCTAAGAAATCTTTTCTGTTTCTTGTTAAATTTCTTGCAAGTCACCATACTTCTTTTTGTTTAAAATTTTACTTAAAAAAAAAATCACAAGACTTCCCTGGTGGCTCAGTGGTAAAGAATCCACCTGCCAATGCAGGAGACATGGGTTTGATCCTTGATGTGGGAAGATCCCCTATGCTGCAAAGAAACGAAGCCCCATGCATGCACCACAACTATTAAGCCTGGGCTTTATAGCCCAGGAACTGCAACTACTGAGCCCACATGCCCTAGAGGCTGTGCTCCTCAAGAGAGGCCCATGCAATGAAGCGTGCCCACTGCAATGAAGAGTAGCCCTTGCTCTCTGCAAACAGAGAAAAAAGAACTCAGAATATAAGAAAAAGTAGTGCTAGAGAGTAGTGCCAGAAGGTACGACAGTGAAAACAAGGCTGGTTCCCTATTTCCCTCTATAGAGGCAAATACTACTCACTCCCCAAGCCAGAGGTATTCTTTCTGTGTGTATAACCAAATATTTGCATACATTTAAAAAATACAAAATGGCATTCTACTATACATGTTCTTCTGTGCTTTCCTTTCTCTTCCTGTTTAACAGCGTATCTTATCCATTTCAGTTTAACTAAATCCATTTCATTCTGTTAAACGGTTGCATTGTTTTCTACTGTGAGGCTGTGACAAAATTTATTTAATCAGAGCCACATTGAAAGACATTTGGATTGTTTCCAATCTTTTGCTACTGTAACTAAGGCTGCATTAAATATCTTGGAACATCTAGCTTTATGCACATGTGTGAGTGTATCAGTAGGTTAAATCTCTAAACAGAATATTTGCTAGATCAAGGGATATTCATCTAAAAGTCTGGTGGATATAGACCCTTTGTTTCTAAAAAGAAAGGATTCCTTCCAGCATGGCTTTATATCTTTGTTTCTCTCTTCTTTTTCTGGTTCTTGTTCCACGGTATTGTTTGGGGCTGGAGCAATGGAATAAAGTAACCCAAAACATTCCTCCAGGCTCTCTGGGAAAACTTTGAGGAGTATGCTTTGAATTTCGGCATGTGGTCCCTAATTTGAAGATGAGAAGAACTCAGCACTACTCTTGTAGCCCAAACCATCCCATTAATGAGGACATTGGAGGAACATCAGATGGTGGTTTCACAAATATGTTTACTGAAGAGCTCTGTGGTGCAAGTGGAGTGATTAACACCCCTGGGAGATCTTGGTAAAAAATGTACACAATACTCTTTAATTTGATCTGCTTTCCCTGTAGCACCTAAATATTTAGGGCAAACAGAAAATAGTTCTGATTTACAATCTCTATAAAAAATTTAAACAACATAATAGGACATTTGATCATGAAATTGCCTGAAATAATGTTGGCACTAGTCAGCTATATTTCTTCAAAATGGCCTGTAACTTCAGAGCAAACCCCCAAACATGGATTTTTTTCCCTGCTAATAACAGTCTTATTAATAAAAGAATGATTTTCTTTACTGATCCTTGGCAGCTGTGTTCCAGTGCCTTTGTTCAATAAAGGTAGAGATAATAACTGTCAGTGGAAGGAAGATGTGCAGAGGTTCCCATGAGAAGTGGTAGGAACACATCTTTTATTAAATCATATCAAATTGTGTTTCTTGTTTCCTTTTTTTAATTTTGTAAGTCACAGTCACATCTGCTAGTCTTTATAAACCTTGTCTCCCATTTGTCAAAAAAGACTTGGAGTCTTGGTGTTCTTGAGGTTAAATGCTGCCTGATCAATCAGGGTGATACATTTCATATAATTAACTCCATAATGGCATTCCTGAGTCTGTCTTGCATTTTACCCCTGCTGTCATCATCTGAGATTGGTTAACTTCTGAATGCATTCTCAGATGTTTTATGAATGCCTAGAGAAAGAGCAGTGGAAAGGTGTAGTGGATATCTGGGCTTTTTAACCTGTCCACAGATTCATGCCCCTCTTTGAGCAATACCACCCCTATTTCCCTTTGAGGGTAGGTGGCTCAGATGGACCTATCTATTGCTAGTGCTATAGGTGGGCATATGACCCAGGCCTGGCCAATCAAAACATCATCACTCAAGTTGGCCTAATAAGAGCGAGAGCAAATCCTGGGACTTTTACTACAACTATTGGGAAAGAGAACTTTTTTGATTGGAATTCTTTAAAGAACAAGGCACAAACCAAGCCTATTTTTGGTTATCTTTCCTCTTCATGGGAAGAACACTCTTGGACAAAGGACTAAACAGAAAAACAGCCAAGAAATGAAGGAAGACAGATTCTTGATGCAGAAGATAGTTGATGTTCTCACTCTAATACTTGAATCTAACTATGCCTAAAGTCTCATCCATCAATTAGGCAAGCGAATGTGTTTTGTTTATTTATTTTTTGCTTAAATCAATTTGAGTTGTGTTTCTGCCTCTTGCCTCCAACAGAGTTCTAAACACGTGTGTCTTCCAACTTTCAGTAGAGTCTCATGCACAGGAGAGTGTGTTCAGCAGCAGCATTGCTCATGTCCATAACAGTAATATGATATCAGCTCTCATTTCTTCTGTTGTCTGTGGTTACCACTGGATGACAGACTGTCTTCAGGCTGGAGCAACTGTTCCACTTCATCAGAGTGTCTTGGCTTAGTCTATCTCCTGTCTTCCCAAGAAGTTTCATTGCTTGAATGAGTGATGGTTGTTCTACATCCATGTGCTGAGATATGGTATCAACCTGTGCTATGCCCTGTCTTTCCCTACCTGGGCCCAGCAGTTCAGTGGCTCCTTCTGAATACAGTTGTACTTCCTTCTGCCCCAGGGAGCATTCAACCCTTGAATCCCAGGAAGCCAGCTATTGGGCTCTTCTCCAAGCTTGGCACCTCTAAGATCTGTCCATTTCTAGTTCTTCCCTTGCCTTGCTCAAATTAGGCAATGACCTTATCTATGGGAGAAGAGGTGGGATAGACAGGAGTACGGATGAACATTTGTAGTGAGCCTTCTGCATATCAAATGCTTCACTTATGTGTGCTCACATCCATTTGTGTTTCCGGTTGTACTTAATGAATTTGTATACTTAATACTTTTTATAGTCTGGACACTGATCCAAGTGTCATCAAGTAGTACGAATTTAATCCTTAGAAAATCAGGAGAGAGGCATTGTTATCTCCATGGATAAGCTGGGGCTCAGGAAGGTTAAGTAGTTTTCCCAGTGTTCTACAATGAGAACTTGGTGGAAGCAAGATTTCAGCTCAGCCTGAATGACTCTGAATTTCGTTTTCTTCCTTCCTACACTGACACTTGTATTATCAGTGTGAGTCTGTGCATCTCTCTCACCTGTGAACTTCCTGACCTCATCACTCTGTAGTTTCTTTCACCTCCAGTACCCACTCCAGAGCCTTTCATGCAGTAGGTTCTCAAAAACTGTTTCCTGAATCTTTACAACATGTAAGAAAACTATTTGCTTTCCATTTACAAAGGAGCAAATTTAAGCTGAGGGTGGTTAAGGAAATTTTCTGAAGCCAGGAACAAGCATTCATAAAATATAATCCTATAATTCTGAAATTTCCTCCTTCAGTTGAGAATTGAGAAAGATATATATGTTAAAGAGAGGAGTCTACAGTCTTTTTGTCCTTGTCAATATAGGTAAATGAAGGCTCTATTCAGCTGAGTTAACATGAAAAAAAAAAAACAGCATAGCTGTTTTTGTAGAAGAAAGCTACATCTGTGTTGCTGAATCTGTACTTGAACCTCTTATAACTTGTGAGCAGGCAAAACATTGTTTAATGGTGCTGGATAAAGCTCAAGTGAAAAATGACTCCGGTGGGAAAATCTTTTATAGAAATGGAAGTGATTGTTTCAGGAATCTGAATTGTAATTTTTTACTTCTAACTCTGTTGTCTCTTAAACCCTGATCTACAACCTGGACACATCTGACGTGGAATTCTGGTGACTTTAGCTGTGTAAAGAGCACTGTAAAGAAAAGCGCTCAAGCTCAGAGCGTGGAGGGAAGCATGAGTCTGGTATACAGCAGCAGAAGCTGGGTCTCTTTTTAGATGGAACCAACAGCTCTGAAGGACAGCTCAAGGAAAAGACATCTCCCAGGGCGTTTAAGAACACAAGACCTGAGCCCGGGGTCTAATGCAGCTCTCTCTGTTTGAAAGCTCTGCCGTTCTGTTAGGCTAATGATGAGTTTCCTCTTCATCTTTTCCCCCTGCACTAAGACTAGGCAGAAATGCAAGGGAAGAAAAAACAAGAAGCAATTTCCAAAGTCTTCAGGGTCCCTCGGATGGTTTTTGAACTAAGTCACACCGCTGTCATCCTCCAGGCTGCTTGTACTTTTGGAGTAGTCATTGGCAGATTAATGAGTTTTCTGAAAGTTAAGAGAAAACACCAGCTTAAAATAGCACTAAGATTTTCAAGGACATTTTTTTTTTTTTCAGAAGAGAGTGAAATACTGTAATCACTGCGATATACTCATGAATGCATCTAGGTTCTGTCATTAGTTAAAATTTCCAGCCATGGAGTCAAGATGCATATAATTTACGCACTCACTCACTCACCCTCCATCCATTCATCATCCACCCAACCATCCATCCAACCATCCATCCAGCCAGCCAGCCATCTTCCACTCATGTAGCCGCTCGTTTTACCCACTACTCAACATTCATCAAGCATAGACAATGTGACACATTTCATCTAAGGCTATTAATACTTGGTTCTCAGGGAGTTTCAAGATTTCCTTTTTCTGCTATACTATAATTTTGCAAGGTAAATTTGCTCTTGGAGTGTCTGTTAAAGTGAAGCAAAATGTTGTATTGGGTTCATATAGGTTTTGACTCTTACATAACTGTACACGTGGTATTGAAAATCTTATGCAACTTATTTGGGAGATGACGGTCTATGGCACAAGTCGCTGCATCATGCAAAAAGATGGGCCACAAGAACCAGTTTTTACTTGGGCTTTTTCACTAGAAGCTGTGAAGTTGTTGAGCTCAAGTTGTTGTCTGGCTTGGTCGGGTGTTGCTGTGACTGACTGGAGTCGCTTGGTCATTGTCCGACCCTTTGCGAACCCATGGGCTGTAGCCCACCAGGCTCCTCTGTCCATGGGATTCTCCAGGCACTAGTACTGGAGTGGATTGCCATTTTCTTCTCCAGGGGATCTTCCCAACCAGGGACCGAACCCGGGTCTCCCGCATTGCAGACGCTTTGCCATCTGAGCCAGCAAAGCCTGTATCAGGGGACGTCTTAGATTCAGATGTAAGTGAAGTAATTCAGCACACTTGCACTTTATTTTGTTCTACTATGTTGAACTCTAGCAGAGGGCGTTTCTGAACACAGGTGGTAGAATGTGATGCTAAGGGTGTGGGATCTGGAGGCTCGCGGCCCTATTTCAGACCCATCTCCTACCGTTTACTTGTTCCCTCGCTTTGGGCAAACTCCTTAATCTCACTGAGACTTATTGTTCTTTCTTTCTTTCTTTTTTTTTTTTTGAGGCTTAGTTTTCAAAACAAAAATGGGACGGGGTACCTCCTAGCATTTTTGGTGAGGGTTAAATGAAGTAATGCACACCAAGCAGTTTCCCCACCACCTTGGTGAGCAGCGCTGGTGCTGCAGGGGCATGGAGTAGATTTATTCACATTTACTGGTTCAGAGCAAGTCCCTCAAGTTCTTATTTCCTTCTATTCCATGTTCTCCTCAACCTCCAAGTCTCCTTAAACTCCCCTCCCGAGCCACAGGCACTCATTCTGGTATCCAGAATACCGACTTTCCCAGTTCTCCATTTAGATGTTACTGTATAATAGATATACGTACATAACTGATAAAATATATAGAGTTGTCTTGGTATGTTTTGGTTAGTTTGCATAAATGGTTTGGGGTTCTAAACTTTACTCTCCTCCACTCAGTTTTATATTTTTGACATCTCTTCACTTGTTCTATGTAAAGCTAATTCATTAAATTCTGAGTGTTGCCTGGGAGTCAACTTATGCACAGACCACAGTGCATACATTTAGAGAAGAAGATAAGGGACATTAAAGTCTTTGCTGTCGCAGAGAAATCTACAGTGAACAGCCTTATGCCTGCATCTTTATAGTTTTGTGGGCATTTCTCTGGGGCACTTGCCCAGGCAGGGGATTGTTGGGCAGATGAATAGTTAATTGCATTGAGTACTGAGAGATTGCTATTTGGAATAGTTGCTTAGTTGATACTTCTCCCTGGCACTTAATGTTCTCCAACTTTGTAATTTTTGCTGATCTGATTGGGTGTAAAGTGATATATCATTGTTGGTTTAATATGCTTCTCTCAGATTACTAACAAGGTTGAGTATTTCTTCATATACTTATTATCCATTAGTGTTTCCTTTTCTGTTAATATTCTTTTCGTAGACATTCCCCATTTTTCTACTGAGTTTCCTAAAATTTTCTTGCCCTTTTTTTTTTTTTTTGGAATAAGAGTTTCTCTAGATATCAATGTCAGCCCAGTTTTAAATATCCTTTCACAGTCTACAAGCTGTGAAATCTGTGGGTGATGTCCTTTTCTGAGCAGAAATCTTAATTTTAATGTAGGCAAACACTTTATGTTTTACTCTTATGGGTGACCCTTTTTAGAAATTGCTTAGCAACCTCCCACTTCTAAAGTCACAAAGATATTTCCTCCATTTTCTTTGATAACTTTTAAAATTTGTCTTTCACTTTCAGATGTGAAGTTCCAATTTTATTTTTTTCATACAGTGAACCAATTTTCCCATGAAAATCTACCAAATCATTCATTCTTTCCTAATTGGGCTATGAGACCAAATCTCTTACATATGTAGGAATGTTTCTGGAATCTCTACCACACTTAAAAAATTACTGTGATTTAGTAATATGCCTTAATATTTAGTAAAATAAATCTTTACTCTCATTTTCTAAAATTATCTTAGATATTCATGCCTTTTAAATTTCCACATATACTTTAGAATCAGCTTTTCAGATTCTTCAAAAACTTCTGCTGGAATTTTCATTAGAAAGGCATTAAATCCAGGGATTAATGTTGGGGGAAATTAATATCCTTACAATGTTAAATTATTATTTGATATCATATTCACAAACATGGTATTCATCCTACATCATTCAGGTTTTTTTTTTTAGTGGTCTTTATAAGCATTTTACTTTTTTCTATGAAGCCCTAGAATGCAAAATGAAGTGCATTCATTTTGGGAGGCTGGAGGGATTAAATACACGTGTTGACCTAAAACAATAAAATAGCCAGCTGTTTTATCAGGGAAATTGGTTTATTGAAGAATAGCAAAGAAATGTGATTTAATGCATACAAAGCACGGCTACTACAGGCAAGCCCAGAGAACAAAGGAGAGACCATTCCTTCATACAGCAGAAGGGGTAGCTGGGAGGGGCTGTCAGAAACAGAGTCCACTGAAAGAAACTGGAGTTGGAGGTATGGGGGCTTTTCTTGCGTCTTTAACGTGATTGTATTTATGTGTTTTCGGCTGTGCTGGATCTTCGTGGCTGTACAGGCCTTCCTCTATCTGCAATGCACGGGCTTGTCATGGTGTGGCTTTTCTTGTTGCGGAGCACGAGCTCTGCGGCTCGTGGGCGTCAGTAGCTGTAGCGCACAGGCTTCGTTTCCCCAATGGCACATGGGCTCTTTCCGAATCAGGAACTGAATCCTCGTCTCCTGTAGTAGCAGGCAGATTCTTTATCACTGAGCACCAGGGAAGCCCTATAAAGGGACTTTTCATTAGCTGCTTGTGACAGTCTCTCATTGGCTGGACTGTTACTGGGCAAGGAGAAATTCTTCCTTCCCTCTGCCAGGTAGTGAGGTGGAAACCTTTTCATATTGGAGATGTCAGGTTTGTCTCTTCCTATTGAGTCGCCGATTGAGGCTGAGTGGCAGGGTGTGAGATCTCCCCCCTCAGGTCCCCTGACACCATTTAAAAATGACGTTTCTGTTTATTAATATTCACAAATTATATTTTTGTTTGCTATCATGTTTCAAATATTCTGTACATTACCTGGAACATGGTGAGTGCTCAACAAATTGTATTTATTGCTGTAGCTATTATAAAATGGGGTGGAGGGGGTGGGTGGGCAGTTGAGAAGGGAAGGTCTCCAAATGTCTTTAGGAATCATCAAGATGTGATGGAAATAACATGGATGTGGAGTCACACATACTGGGGCTGTGTGACCTTGAACACACTTCTTGACCCTCTGGGCGTCTGTTTCTTCTACAGTGGGAATAACGTGCACCTTACCAATATCCTCAGTAGAGTGTGAGGATGAAATGAGATTGAAAACTATAGACACAACCACTGGAACATGAAAGCCCAGAAAAGGGTTCTTTCTTCTCTAGGGAAGTGATAAAAACTTCGTCACAGCTGTACCATTTTCCCATCAAACAAATGTTTTTTCTTCATCTGAAGTCAACTTCCAGACTTTGTCTTTTCTAACCCACAAGATGAAGCAGGGCAAAGGCTAACAGAGTTTTGCCAAGGGAACGTACTGGTCACAGAAAACACCCTCTTCTAAGAACACAAGAGAAGACTCTACACATGGACATCACCAGATGGTCAATACCAAAATCAGATTAATTATATTCTTTGCAGCCAAAGATGGAGAAGCTCTATACAGTCAGCAAAAACAAGACCGGGAACTGACTGTGGCTCAGATCATGAACTCCTTATTGCCAAATTCAGACTTAAATTGAATAAAGTAGGGAAAACCACTAGACCATTTAGTTCAGTTCAGTTCAGTCTCTCAGTCGTGTCCGACTCATTGCGACCCCATGAATTGCAGCACGCCAGGCCTCCCTGTTCATCACCATCTCCCAGAGTTCACTCAGACTCACATCCATCGAGTCCGTGATGCCATCCAGCCATTTCATCCTCGGTCGTCCCCTTCTTCTCCTGCCCCCAATCCCTCCCAGCATCAGAGTCTTTTCCAATGAGTCAACTCTTCGCATGAGGTGGCCAAAGTACTNTCACCTAGAGCCAGACATCCTGGAATGTGAAGTCAAGTTGGCCTTAGGAAGCATTACTATGAACAAAGCTAGTAGAGGTGATGGAATTCCAGTTGAGCTATTTCAGATCCTAAAAGATGATGCTGCGAAAGTGCTGCACTCAATGTGTCAGCAAATTTGGAAAACTCAGCAGTGGCCACAGGACTGGAATAGGTCAGTTTTTATTCCAATCCCAAAGAAAGGCAATGCCAAAGAATGTTCAAACTACTGCACGATTGCATTCATCTCACACACTGTCCAAGTAATTCTCAAAATTCTCCAAGCCAGTCTTCAACAGTACATGAACTGTGAACTTCCAGATGTTCCAGCTGGATTTAGAAAAGCCAGAGGAACCAGAAATCAAATTGCCAACATCCACTGGATCATCAAAAAGGCAAAGGAGTTCCAGAAAAATGTCTACTTTTGCTTTATTGACTATGCCAAAGCCTTTGACTGTGTGGATCACAGCAAACTGTGGAAAACTCTTCAAGAGATGGGAATACCAGACCACCTGACCTGCTTCCTGAGAAATCTGTATGCAGGTTAAGAAGCAACAGTTAGAACTGGACATAGAACAACAGACTGGTTCCAAATCGGGAAAGGAGTATGTCAAGGCTGTATATTGTCACCCTGCTTATTTAACTTATATGCAGAGTATATCATGCAAAATGCCTTGATGAAGCACAAGCTGGAATCAAAATTGCTGAGAATTATCAATAACCTCAGATACACAGGTGACACCACTCTTATGGCAGAAAGCGAAGAACTAAAGAGCCTCTTGATGAAAGTGAAAAAGGAGAGTGAAAAAGTTGGCTTAAAAATCAACATTCAGAAAATGAAGATCATGTATCCAGCCTCATCACTTCTTGGCAAATAAATGGGGAAACAATGGAAACAGTGACAAACTTTATTTTGGGGGGCTCTAAATCACTGCAGATGGTGACTGCAGCCATGAAATTAGAAGATGCTTGCCTCTTGGAAGAAAAGTTATGACCAACCTAGACAGCATATTAAAAACCAGAGACATTACTTTGCCAACAAAAGTCTGTCTAGTCAATGCTACAGTTTTTCTAGTCATGTATGGATGTGAGAGTTGGACTATAAAGAAGGCTGAGTTCCAAAGAATTGATGCTTTTGAGCTGTGGTGTTGGAGAAGACTCTTGAGAGTCCTTTGGACTGCAAGGAGAGCAAACCAGTCCCTTCTAAAGGAAATCAGAACTGAATATTCATTGGAAGAATTGATGCTGAAGCTGAAACTCCAATCCTTTGGTCACCTGATGCGAAGAGCTGACTCACTGGAAAAGACCCTGATGCTGGCCAAGACTGAAGGCAGGAGGAGTAGGAGATGACAGAGGATGAGGTGGTTGGATGGCATCACCAACTCTATGGACATGAGTTTGAGCTAGCTCTGGGAGTTGTTGATGGACATGGAAGCCTGGTGCCCTGCAGTCCATGGGGTTACAAAGAGTCAGACATGACTGAGTGACTGAACTGAACTGAACTGAACCAGATGGCTACAAAGAGTATATATACATGAGGAAAAGGGGAAAAATTAAAAAGAAAAACCTACCCTCCCAGCATCCCCTTTTCAAAGGTATCTTTGTTTTTCATCTTTAGAATACATACTCCTTAAAGACAAGAAACACAGCGAGCACTGTAGTGGACCCCACACTTGGTGGTTTATCCAACAACCGTGAGTCTATTTCTCTTCCCAGGGTTTGACTTGAGGATGGGCGGGTCCATGCCAATCTGGGCCAATGAGATGCTAGGAGGGGCTTTCTGAGGGCTTCTGGGAAAGGAAAGCCCGTTTTCCTCCTCCAGCTTACTTGAATTAAAGAAGCCCAGTGCCCAGTTTCCGCAGGCAACCCTGTCAGTGAGGGAAGCCACGCTGGGGATGAGCTCACGAGGTGAAATGGGACGGGGGTACAGAGTTCAGAGAAGGTCTGGGTTCCTAATGTCAGAGTTGACCTCCTGCATCAGCGAACCTTGACGGTCCCTTCTCTTGTTCATTTCCTCTTATGTCTTGGAAAGTAACACCCCAATTGATTTAGTCAGTCTGAAGAGTGCTATGCACTGAATTGTGTTCCCTCTCTGTTTTTGGAGACGGGGACTTTGAAGAGGCAATTAAAGTTGAAAGGTCATAAGGTGGTGGTGGTGAGGGGGCTCATCTAATGGACAGTTGTCCTTGTAATGAGGAAGAGACACCAAGCTTGCTTGCACACAAAAGCCATGGGAGGACGCAGCAAGAAGACGTCATCTACAAGCCAAGCAGAGCGGTCTCGCTGGAAACCAATCTGGATCTTGAACTTCCAGGCTCCAGAATGGTGAGAAAATAAATTTCTGTTGTTCAAGCTACCCAGCCTGTGGTATTTTGTTATATGGCCTTAGCAGAGCAAAACAAATGGGAATCTCTTTATTTGAAGTCGAAAACACTATAGTGGATTCAATCTTAAGTCTTCGGCATTAGCCTGTGAATAATTGATGCTCAAGAAATGTATGGTAATCATCATAAATGTGAGAATCATACTGAATTTATGGATTACTGTGAAATACACAATTCTACGTGCTTTAAGTAGTTTGAACTTCCTAATGGCCATTGGTATAGGTGTAGATTTACTATTATCTGCATCTTTTATTTATTTTATTTTATTATATTAATTTATTTTAATTGGAGGTTAATTATTTTACAATATTGTATTGGTCTTGCCATACATCAACATGAATCCACCACAGGTATACACATGTTCCCCATCCTGAACCCCACTCCCTCCTCCCTCCCCATACCATCCCTCTGGGTTGTCCCAGTTCACCAGCCCCAAGCGTCCAGTATCATGCATCGAACCTGGACTGGCGATTCGTTTCATATATGAAAACTGGGAATCAAAGAGGGTGAATGATATGCTTGTGTTTGAATAGATAAGTGGTCCAGATAGGTAAGAACCTTAGGTCTTTTCACTCCTATTTTAGTATATTTTCTAACACGCTCAATTTCCACTTGTCTGTGAGAAACATTGAAGGTAGGAGTTACAGCTTTTATGTTTTTGTTATCAAACAAAGAAATGAATGGCTTTGTTATATCTTGAAACCAACTCTTAGGGAAAGATAGGGGAAGTGATAGCTCTTTCCGAAGTATTTTAACCATGTCCAGCACTGGCTGTGTTCACTTCATGAGTGTGCTTCCATCTCTGATATAACTTTACGTCCAGCTGTCAGCACAGATGAAACAAGCAATGATGACATTGCAAAGGTCGCACTGCCTAGAGAATTGTTTCAAACACAAAGGAGTCAAGAAGCAAAAACACAAGAGGTAGTTTAGACCTCATTGTGGGCACCGCTGGGAGCAATTTGCACTCAACATATAAATCAGGTTCAGGGTCTCTCTAGTTAATACAAAGCCTTTAGTGCCATTAGATTCTTCAGAGTATTAAATTATGACACATGGCCATTGGGTTTATCAATAACGTGCCCCATAAATTCAGTTAGCATTTTCTTCCAGGTGTTGCACCTTGGGAAGCTGCTTAAGTATGTTGAAGGTCCTACCCAGCTCTGGCCTTGAAACTCAAGGAGGGTCTGAAACTGGTCAGCCTCTTAACTGGTGTAACATTATATATGTTATTTTTATTACAGCCCTCTGTGCCTGTCTGGAAGCTCTTCTAATGATAGATCTTAAAGATTAGATGAGGACCTCCCCTCCGACGAGGTTCTGTCACCTTTAGAAGGAGCTCTGGCACTATGGGAGTGGCTCTGTATGTCACTGGTTTTGTTTCTGTTTGCTCAATGTCCCTTTCCTTGGGGAATTCCTCTGTGTGTGTTGCAGGGCTCTGAAATGACTGTCAGTCATGGCACTCCCCCATCCTTCCGCTGCTTGGCTAGAGGGCTGGGTCTGTGACCCTTACTGGTCCATCCAAGCTCTCTTTTCTGGGAACTTGAGTCTTAAGACACACAGGGGTGGGAGATGATAGAAACAGAATTATTTAATTTTGAGGTTGTTGATGAGTTTCTGCTCCCTCTCACTTTAAAAAAAAATTTCAGCTTTATTGAGATATAATTAACAAGTAAAATTGTAAGATATTTAGTGTACACTGTGATGATTTAATTCACATATACAATGTAAAATGAGTCCTTTATCTGGTTAACACATCCATCAACATCTCGGTCTCTATACCTGTATCTGTCTTAGCTATATGCTCAGTTGCTTAGTCGTGTCTGAGTCTTTGCAACCCCACAGACTGTAGCTGATCAGGCTCCTTTGTCCATGGGATTTTCCAGGCAAGAATACTGGAGTGGTTGCCACTTCTTACTCCAGGGGATCTTCCTGACCCAGGCATCGAACCTGAGTCTTCTGAATTGGCAGGCAGATTCTTTACCACCAATCCACCTGGGAAGCCCAAGTATCTGTCTTACTGACTAAATTATTATTGTTTTGTCCTGTTGTTCTTTGCTTCTACATTTTCTCACTTATTTTTGGCTAAATTTTTTCCATAGACAAAAGACAGACTGAGGACATGGTTGGTGGGGGAAAGACCATGGGGTCCTGCTCCATTTCAAATCTGTGTATTTATATCTTCCCTTCATTTCTGTGGTCTTCCAAATATCTTTTCAATAAATATCAATTCTTTTTTGAATGGGTTTGGGTAAGTGTCTATTGCTTGCTTTTAAATACCTGTAGGTGATACAGACATAAATAACATAAGATAGTTCATTTTTTAATTTTTATTTTCCAAAATGGAAATGTCTTTGTTGAATCTTCTAATAATGACAATGATGATAAAAATATGCAGGTGGTGCTAGTGGTAAAAAACCCACCTGCCAATGTAAGAGATACAGGAGACGCAGATTGGATCCCTGAGTTGGGAAGATCCACTGGAGGAGGGCATGGCAACCCACTCCAGTATTCTTGCCCGGAGAATCCCATGGACAGAGGAGCCTGGTGGGCTACAGTCTGTGAGGTCGCAAAGAGTCAGACACGACTGTGTGATTTAGCATGGGTACACTATTAATATCTTCATCTTAATACAGAGAAATAGCAATAACAGCTGATGTGTTTGAAAGCTTCCTGCTTGCTGAACTCAGAGTCAGGAGGCAATATAGGGGCCAAGAGCATGGACTTTGCTTGGGTTCAAATTTAGGCTCTGTGAATTCCTGTCTGTGTGACCTTGTTGTCGTTCATTCACTAAGTCGTGTCTGACATTTTGTAACCCCATGGACTGCAGCATGACAAGCTTTCCTGTCCTTCACCATCTCCCAGAGTTTGGTCAAACTCATGGCCATTGCATTGGTGATGCCATCCAACCATCTCATCCTCTGTCGTCCCTTTCTCCTCATGCCCTCAATCTTCGCCAGCATCAGGGTCTTTTCCAGTGAGTCAGCTCTTCTCATCAGGTGGCCAAAGTATTGGAGCTTCAGCTTCAGCATCAGTCCTTCCAATGAATATTCAGGGTTGATTTCCTTTAGGATGGACTGGTTTGATCTCCTTGCTGTCCACTTCGTGGAAATAGGGAAAAAGTGGAAATAGTGTGACCTTGGGCAAGTTAGTTAACCTTTCTGAATCTTAGTAATCTCATTCATAAAATAGAAATAATAATTGTACTTCATACAGATATTATGAAGCTTAAATGAGTTAATACATGTTTTAAAATGCATGGTGTATGGTAAACAATTCACGTTATTGCCTTAATTTAGATGTTTTGGCTGAGAAAAAGGGGGTCTCATCGAGCTGCTGTTACATGCCCAAGGCCACATAGGAAGGCACAGTGTGATCTGGGATTGAATAAGGTCTTGCTCCTGAGTGCCTAGCATGGAGAGAGGGAATGCTCTCTAAACTGTAGCTGCTATTATTCTTTTAAATGGGTCATCAGCCTAGATTTGAAAGAGAAGTGTGTGAAAACCGTGCCCCAGGAAAAACTGAAAGCAGAAATTAGGCACCTTCTCCTCTCTCTGCTGTCACCTGATATACCTTTATTTCCTTTCTCCCTCCAGAGTCCCTGTCAAGCCCCATTTCAGATAATCTCTGCTGCTGGGCTAAGCGACAGCTCAGTACCTATTACTGAGGTACTGAGGTGTTTAAGATAAAGCCCTTCCTATTCCATCTGCATTTCAGAGGGGAATTCCTGAGACCTTGGTGGCTTCCACATCCAAAGCATTTAGGGGGCATTGGTCTCTTCCTCTGGGAAGAATCTGGGGATGTGTTCAAATGAGAAGATGTGTTCAAAGATGAGAAGAGTTACTCATCTTTGCTAAGGTCTCATTAATTAACATCTTGCTTCAGGAGGGTCACTATGCCTGAACAATGCTTTCTACTGATCATTTCTAATGTGGTTTATAGGAGACGTATGATTTCCACAGAAGGGGAAAGCAAGGGCAGGGCCTTATGAAATTAGAATATGGGAATATAGGTGTGTGTGTGTGTGTGTGTGTACTGTAAATATTTAGTAGCACTTGTGCTGTTAGTGCTATGCAATATTACAGTAACACATATTTAATTCTGTTCTCAGAAATCCTGAGAGTTTGGTACATTCTTCCCATTGTGTAGACTAGGAGATTGGGGCTGTGCAGTGGTCATCTGCTGTCTCTTCTTATCCAGCATTTACCCCCTCTTTTGCTCTTGGTCCTCAGCTCAAGTAGAACTGACCCTCTCTTGGCTGCTTGTGCCTGAGAACTGGCCAGTCTGAATGTCCTGCCCTTCTGGTCCCTGTGATTGGTTCAGGAGTGGAGGCATGAGACCAGGAAGAGCTGATGTGGGACTTTAGTTGGAGGCTTAGAGAACTTGCTGTTACGTTTCTTGGCTTGAGTTGCTCCGGTTGTAGAATGTGAGCACAGAGGAGATGGGGCATCTTGGTCTACCGGAGGAGAAGGCCAACATAAAAGAACTGAGAGAATGGCCCTGGTTGTTATCATCTGAGCTCTGACATGCCTCAAGCCAGAATGTCTCAGGACTTATCTGTTTGTGAAGCAACAAAATCAGTTCTATGCCTAATCTAGTTTTGCTCTGGGTTTTCTGTCACTTGCAATGGAAGAAATTCTGATGAAAATAGGCTCAGAGTTATGCACTGAATGTTTATGTCCCATGTTCATATGTTGAAGCCTCAACCCCCATGGTGTTTGGAGGTAGAGCCATTGGGAGGTGATCTGGTTTAAGTGAGACCATGAGGATGGGGCCCCCCTAATGGAATTAGTGTCGTTATAAGAAGAGGAAGAGGCCAGAGCTCTCTCTCTCTGTGTTTACCATCTGAGGACACAGAGAGAAGGCTGCTGCTGCTGCTAAGTCACTTCAGTCATGTCTGACTCTGTGCCACCCCATGGACAGCAGCCCACCAGGCTCCTCTGTNAATGGAATTAGTGTCGTTATAAGAAGAGGAAGAGGCCAGAGCTCTCTCTCTCTGTGTTTACCATCTGAGGACACAGAGAGAAGGCTGCTGCTGCTGCTAAGTCACTTCAGTCATGTCTGACTCTGTGCCACCCCATGGACAGCAGCCCACCAGGCTCCTCTGTCCACGGTATTCTCTAGGCAAGAGTACTGGAGTGGGTTGCCATTTCCTTCTCCAAGAGAGAAGGCAGCTGTCTGTAGGAAAGAGTCTCCCCAGGAACTAAGTGGGCTGTTATCTTGATCTTGGACTTCCCAACCTCCAGAACCATGAGAAACAGATGTCTCTCAGTTTGTGGTATTTTGTTATGGCAACCTGAGCCTTGCGTCATGCCACAAAGCTAATGAGTGGCAGAGTTTGCATTTGAACTCAGGTTTCACTGACTCCAAAGGCCCTGATACCCAGTGAAAATACGAGCTCTGACCGCAGAGAACAGTTGGAGCAGATCCTGACTTTGGTTTCAGCCTGGAGAAGAAAGGTTGAGTCCTTGGGAGTTCTGTGATGGGACCAGGGGCTGTGAGGAAACACGGGGCCCACAAAATATATCCAAATTCATTTCATTGCTTCACTAAGTCCACAGTTGCTTGAACTTCAGTTGCCAAACTAAATAAAAATGGTAATTAAGAAAAATGCTTACTATGTGGGAAGTGCTGTGCTAATCTCTTTAGAAGCATCACCTCATTCAATCATCAAAGCCACATTACGAACTAGTACTCTTATCTCCACTTGTTAGGATGAGGAACATGAGGCCCAGAGAGGCTGATTCACTCTCCCAGTCACACAGTCAGGTGGGGCTGGGATGGGACTTGTTACAGACAGAAGTGTGTCGCTAGTCAAGTAATGCTCAAAATTCTCCAAGCCAGGTTTCAGCAATACGTGAACCGTGAACTCCCAGATGTTCAAGCTGGTTTTAGAAAAGGCACAGGAACCAGAGATCCGATTGCCAACATCTGCTGGATCATTGAAAAAGCAAGAGAGTTCCAGAAAAACATCTACTTCTGCTTTATTGACTATGCCAAAGCCTTTGACTGTATGGATCATAATAAACTGTGGAAAATTCTGAAAGAGATGGGAATACCAGAGCACCTGACCTGCCTCTTGAGAAACCTATATGCAGGTCAGGAAGCAACAGTTAGAACTGGACATGGAACAACAGACTGGTTCCAAATAGGAAAAGGAGTACGTCAAGGCTGTATATTGTCACCCTGCTTATTTAACTTACATGCAGAGTGCATCATGAGAAACGCTGGGCTGCAAGAAGCACAAGCTGGAATCAAGATTGCTGGGAGAAATATCAACAACCTCAGGTATGCAGATGACACCACCCTTATGGCAGAAAGTGAAGAGGAACTCAAAAGCCTCTTGATGAAAGTGAAGGAGGAGAGTGACAAAGTTGGCCTAAAGCTCAACATTCAGAAAACGAAGATCATGGCATCCGGTCCCATCACTTCATGGGAAATAGATGGGGAAACAGTAGAAACAGTGTCAGACTTTATTTTTTGGGCTCCAAAATCACTGCAGATGGCGACTGCAGCCATGAAATTAAAAGACGCTTACTCCTTGAAAAGAAAGTTATGACCAACCTAGATAGCATATTCAAAAGCAGAGACATTACTTTGCCGACTAAGGTCCGTCTAGTCAAGGCTATGGTTTTTCCTGTGGTCATGTATGGATGTGAGAGTTGGACTGTGAAGAAAGCTGAGTGCCGAAGAATTGATGCTTTTGAACTGTGGTGTTGAAGATGACTCTTGAGAATCCCTTGGACTGCAAGGAGATCCAACCAGTCCATTCTAAAGGAGATCAGTCCTGGGTGTTCTTTGGAAGGACTGATGCTAAAGCTGAAACTCCAATATTTTGGCCACTTCATGCGAAGAGTTGACTCATTGGAAAAGACTGTGATGCTGGGAGGGATTGGGGGCAGGAGGAAACGGGGACGACAGAGGATGAGATGGCAGGATGGCATCACTGATGTGATGGACATGAGTTTGAGTGAACTCCGGGAGTTGGTGATGGACAGGGAGGCCTGGTGTGCTGCAGTTCATGGGGTTGCAAAGAGTCGGAAACTACTGAGTGACTGAACTGAACTGAACTCTTTCCCAATTCATATGTTAATGCCCTAATGCTCAGTGTGACTCAGCTGTGTTTGGAGCCAGAGAGGAAACTAAGGTTGTTGTTCAGTCAGTCCTGTCTGAATCTTTGCAGGAGAGGACGCCAGGCTTCCCTGTCCTTCACCATCTCCTGGACTTTGCTCAAACTCATGTCCGTTGAGTCAGTGAGGCCATTCAACCATCTCATCCTCTGTCATCCCCTTCTCCTCCTGCCTTCAATCTTTCCCAGTATGAGAGTCTTTTCCAATGAGTCGGCACTTCACTTCAGGTGGCCCAAATATTAGAGCTTCAGCTTCAGCATCAATCCTTCAGTGAATATTCAGGACTGATTTCCTTTCAGATTGACTGGTTTGACCTTCTTGTTGTCCAAGGGATTCTCAAGAGTCTTCTCCAGCACCAGTTTGAAGACATCAGTTCTTTGGTGCTCAGCCTTTTTTATTTCCAGCTGTCACACCAGTACATGACTACTGGAAAAACCATAGCTCTGACTAGATGGTTAAATGAGGTCCTAAGGGTGGGTACCTAGTCTGATAGGACTGGTGTCCTTACAGGAAAAGAGACATTGGAGATCTCTCTTTCTTTGCCGTGTGAGGACACAGAGTGAAGGTAGCTCTCTGTAAGCAAGGAACAGAAGTCTCACTAGAAACTGAATTTTTCCAGCACTTTGATCTTGGACTTCTTGCCTTCCAGAACTATGAGGGAAAAAATGAATTTCTTTGTTTAAGTCATGTGGGTTGTGGTATTTTATTATGGCAGCTGGAGAAGACTAGTATAGAACCCAAGCTTGCCTGGTTCCAGGTCTCATCGTTTTAACCCCCATGCCAATTGGCTTCTAACTATACATCCCATCCACCAGTGCACACAGATTTAACATTACGAAAAAAATTATCTTTACAGAAAGTGACCAGGGCATGGGGCTGTCTCCTCTACAGGGGCTGGAGTCCTAAAGCTGGAAGGAGAGTGTAAGGTCATGACTACTTGGCAGGATGAATCCAAATCCTTCCAGCAGGTACAGACTAATGTTTTCTGTCCCAGGGACCGGAATCCCACATAGCTCAGCCTCATCAAGAGAATATAATAAAACTTGTTACTGAGAAAGGGACAGCTTTATTTCTGTCTAAAAGGCCAAATTGAGAATAGCAGTAGCAACTCTCCTTGTAGGAGAAGGGAAGAATAAGGGAGTGATGAATTAGTTCCTTACAGCCCACTGACAGACTGATGGATAAACACGGTGACAGATCCCAAGTTTTATCTGTCTGCAAGTCTCCCCCAAAGAAAAAGGCTTTGTCCTTTTAGACATTCCCTGAAAGTGGGATGAAAATACGGCAGAAAGCCCCACTGTCTGGGTGACACATGCTATTATTATTGCTATTATGTAAGAATCAGGATTCAGGAGTTAAAACCCAAATGTGGAATAATTATGGTGTCACTGAGGCTCAGATAATATTATTCCTTCATCTTTCCTGTTTTGATGGCTGGTTGTATTGGCAAAAGCCCTGTATCACTGGGAACTTAGTAAAGTTTAGGGTTCTACTATTCTAATGACCTCCCTTTGGGGCCCAAATAAACAATACTATAAAAATCAACTATATGTTGATTTTCTACATGTTTTTTTTTCTAAAAGCCCCTGCACAGAAGTCTTATTTTTCTCCCTTGAAAATATTTTTAACTAAGATCCCAATTTAATTATAGAATTTCTGGAAATCTGAATTTATAGATTCTGATTCATTCTGTGGAAGATCAAGCATATTTCTTTTTGTTGCAGTTCAGGGCAAGGGATGAAGGCGTGCCTTTGGTGAGAAAGACAAATGTAAATCGAGACAGGGGTCTCAACCTGGGCCACGTGTTGCAATCACTGAAGAGCTCTGAAAATTTATTGACGTACAGATTTTGATTTAGCTGGTCTCGAGATGTGGCCTGGTCAATGGAATTGTTTTGTGTTCCAGGTGATTCTAATGTGCAGATACATTGAAGACCACGGCTGTAAATCAGTTGTTCAGTCGCTAAGTCATGTCCTACTCTTTGCAACCCCGTGAACTGCAGCACGCCAGGCTTCCCTGTCCTTCACCATCTCCTGGAGTTTGCTCAAACTCATGTCCATTGACTGGGTGATGCCATCCAACCATCTCATTCTCTGCCACCCTCTTCTCCTCCTGCCTTCAATCCTTTCCAGCATCAGGGTCTTTTCCAATGAGTCTGCTTTGGCATAGGGTGACCAAAGTTTTGGAACTTCAGCTTCAGCATCAGTCTATCCAATGAATATTCAGGGTTGATTTCCTTTAGGATCGACTGGTTCGATCTCCTTGTTTTAGACTTTAGAGTTTTCCTCTTAAATGATTTAAAGGATAGAAAAATCAATGGTACCGATGCCATACGGATACTCACTATACTCCTGCAACTACTGTGAGACCTTGGATGAATGACTTGATCTTTGAGTTTCCTCAGTTTTCTCCTCTATAAAATTTGGATAAAAAGAGTGCCTAACTCCTAGATTTGGGGGAGGGCTGAATGTGTAGGTGGGTAAAATGTGGCTGGCAGAGAGTAGGCAGTTAATCAATGTTGGCTTCATTGTTACTGTTACTATTGGTTTTCAAAATCTTTGGTAGTAGGTGATAGAAACTTTTTTTATTTAAAGAGAGGTAATATTTACTGATTCGTGTAACCAAACCTAGGAAAAGGCAGGAGTGGCTTTGGTTTCAGGACAACAGAGTCCAAGGACTCACATCACTTCTCTCTAGTTTCTGCTTCTCCCTTTCGTGTCTGTTTCAGGCTCTGGACCAGCTTCTCTCCTGTAAGAAAGTATGGCTTCAGGCTGATCTGCACCTTGTCTATGACCAGAA
Source organism: Oreotragus oreotragus (assembly GCA_006410675.1). Lineage (NCBI taxonomy): Eukaryota > Metazoa > Chordata > Mammalia > Artiodactyla > Bovidae > Oreotragus > Oreotragus oreotragus. The sequence continues at coordinate 132,792 of SJYX01012847.1, read as the reverse complement.
AGGAAAAGAGCTCCTTTTATCACTAGTTTGAGTTGGGGAAAAAAAGCCCAAGAAAAGACTGATTGGCCAAATTTTTGTCACATGCTCATGATGGCAGGCCAGATTATTGAGGCCAAGGAGGTGGCACTATAACCAGGGGTAGGGTGGGGTGTAAGGTGCTGAGCAGACAAAAACAACAGCCACAGCAAAGACAAAAAGCCAGTTTAATGACAATGATTGAATAAATACTTATTAAGCATCTATTGGGCTTCCTTGGTGGCTCAGAGGTTAAAGCGTCTGCCTGGAATGCAGGAGACGTGGTAAGATCCCTGGGTCGGGAAGATACCCTGGAGAAGGAAATGGCAACCCACTCCAGTACTCTTGCCTGGAGAATCCCACAGAGGGAGGAGCTTGGTGGGCTACAGTCCATGGGGTCACAAAGAGTTGGACACGACTGAGCGACTTCACTTTCACTTTTCAAGCATCTATTATGGGCCAGACGTGTTTCTAGACACTTTGTTGTTGTTCAGTTGCTAAGTTGCTCCCGACTCTTTGAGATGCCATGGATTTGCACCATTTCCCTGTCCTTCACTATCTCCGGAGTTTGTTCAAACTCATGTCTACTGATGCCATGTCATCGTCTGTCGCCCTCTTCTCCTCCTGCCCTCAGTAAGATGAGAAATAGACATCACGTTTAAAAAATATTGAGACATAGTTTGCTGTTGCTTAGTTGATAAGTTATGTCTGACTCTCGGTGATCCCATGGACTGTAGTCTGCCAGGATCCTCTGTCTATGGGATTTCCCAGGCAAGAATACTGGAGTGGGTTGTCATTTCCTACTCTAGGGGATCTTCCCAAACCAGGGATCAAACCCACATCTTCTGCACTGGCAGGTGGGTTCTTTACCGCTGAGCCACCAGGGAAGACTGAGGTGTAGTTTACATATAGGAAAATTCACTCGTTTTTTATTGAAATATAATTCACATACAGTAAAACTCAACTTTTAAAAGATATGTAACATTTCATGTCTTTTGGTCCTATTATAAATGGTAGTAAGTTTTGAAATCGGAAAGCGTTGGTCCTATGACTTTTTTCTTTTGTGAATTTTGACAAACATACGTACCACCACCTCAATCAAGGTGATTTTAATTACCCCCCCAAAGTCATCTCCTGTGTCTCTGTAGCCAGCCCTCCTTTACCTCCTGCCTCTGGCAACCACCGATCCGTTTTCTGTCTATAGTTTTGTCTCTTCAAGAACGTCATTTTAACGGAATTGTGGCCTTCTTTCACTTAGCACATTAGATTCATGAAGCTGTTATATGTCCATAGTTCATTCCTTTTCATTACTGAGTTCATTGCATACATAGCCCAGTTTATCCATTCACCAGCTGCAGGATGTTTAGATTGTTTCCAAGTTTGAATGACTATGAAAAAGTTGCCAGAATATTTACACACAGGATTTTGTGTAAACATACATTTTTATTTCATTTGCCAAATCCTAGGAGTGGAGTTGCTGAATCATATGGTAAATAAATGCTGAAATCTACAAGAAATTTCCAGAATACTTTCCAAAGTATCTGTACCATTTTGCATTCCCACTTGATGTACAAGTGCTCTATCTAGTTGCTTTACATCCTTGCCAACATATGGTATTGTCAGTTAAAAAACAAAAAGTCCTCTCTAATAGGTCAGTAGTAGTATATCACGGTGGTTTTAGTTAATGGCTAACGGTGTTGATCTTCTTTGGCGATTCTAATTTGTCATTCACATATTCTCATTGGCAGAGGGTCTGCTCCTATCTTTTGCCCATGTTTTATTGAGTTACTTGTTTATTATTGAGTTTTAAGTGTTTTTTATATATTCTGGATAAGTACAGATATCAGATATGTATTTCGCATGCCCCAGTTTGTGACTTGCATTTTAATTCTCTTAGCCTTGGCTATTGGAGAGACATTTTAATTTTTGGTCATGTCAAATGTGTCTTTTTTTTCTTTCTTGGATTATGCTTTCCAGTTAGTCAGTTCACTCACTCAGTTGTGTGCGACTCTTTGCAACCCCGTGGACTGCAGTGCTCCAGTCTTCACTGTCCGTCACCAACTCCTAGAGCTTGCTCAAACTCATGTCCATTGAGTTGGTGATGCCATCCAACCATCTCACCCTCTGTCGNTTTCTTGGATTATGCTTTCCAGTTAGTCAGTTCACTCACTCAGTTGTGTGCGACTCTTTGCAACCCCGTGGACTGCAGTGCTCCAGTCTTCACTGTCCGTCACCAACTCCTAGAGCTTGCTCAAACTCATGTCCATTGAGTTGGTGATGCCATCCAACCATCTCACCCTCTGTCGTCCCCTTCTCCTCCTGCCTTCAGTCTTTTCCAGCATCAGGGTCTTTTCCAATGTGTCAGTTCTTTTATGCTTTTGGTATCATATAAAATATCTTTGCTTAACTCAAGACTATTGAGATTTTCTGCCATATTTTCCTTCAGATGTTTTAGGTTTTATATTTAAGTCTATGACCTTCTACTTAATTCCATGATCCATTTTGAGTGAATTATTGCAAATAATGCAGCATCAGGATCAAGGTTCTTTGTTTTGCATATAAATGTGCAATAATTATTTCAGTACCACTGAATTGCTCTTGCACTTTTATGAAAAACAGTTTAACCATTTTTGCGTAGGTCTGTCTCTGGGTTCCCTATTTGGTTCTATTGAACTATGTGTTTATTTTATAAATAATTCCACACCCTCTTGAATTATTGTAGCTTTATAGTAATCCTTGAAATCAGATAATATGAAGTCTCCAATGTTGTTCATCTTTTTAAGAGTTGTTTTTGCTATTCTTCTGCTTTTCTATATAAATTGTAGAATCAGGTGTTCATTTATATCAAAAAATATCCTACTGGGAGTTTGATTGAAATTGCACTGAATTTATACCTGGGAAGAATTGGCAACTTAGCAGTGAGTCTCTCAGCCCATGAACCGAGTGTGTATTTCTATTTTTTCAGGTTATCATTGATTTCTTTCATTAGTGTTTGTAGTTTTAAGCATACAGATCTTGTACATATTTTTCTGTTTCATATCTTTTAATGTTCTTGTAAATATTCATATAAGTTTTGAAATTGGAACATGCAAGTCATCTAACACAGTTTTTTTTTTTTCCAAATTACTTGGAGACTCTAGGTCCTTTGCTTTTATATACATATTTTAGTAACATCTTTTGGGAAACAGCACCCAGGATTTTGATAGGGATGACGTTGAGTCTATAGACCAATTTGGAGAGAACGGCAATGGCACACCATTCCAGTACTCTTGCCTGGAAAATCCCATGGACGGAGGCACCTGGTAGGCTGCAGTCTATGAGGTCAATAAGAGTCAGAAACGAGCGACTTCACTTTGACTTTTCACTTTCATGCATTGGAGAAGGAAATGGCAACCCCCTCCAGTATTCTTGCCTGGAGAATCCCAGGGACGGTAGAGCTTGGTGGGCTGCGGTCTATGGGGTCACACAGATTCGGACACGAGTGAAGCGACTTAGCAGCAGCAGCAGCCATCTTAATCACATTGGGTTTTCCGATACTTGAACATGGAATTTCTTTCTTTCTTTCACTTTTTAAAGAGAAGCCAGTGTTTTTTATTTTATTTTATGTATATTCTGGGTCTTTGTTGATGTGCACAGGCTTTCTCTAGTTGTTCTGAGAGAGGGCTCCTCTTCCTTGCAGCGCTCAGGTTTTTCATTGCGGCGGCTTTTCTTGTCCTACAGCATGAGCTCTAGGCTCCAGGGCTTCAGCAGTTGCGGGTCGTGGGATCTAGACCGTGGGCTCCACAGTTGTGGCACCTGGATTTAGTTTCTCCTTGGCCTGCAGAATCTTCCTGACCAGGGGTTGAACCCATGTCCCTTGCACTGGCAGGAGGATTCTTATCCACTGTGCCACCAGGGGAGTCTTTTCATTATTGATGTTGATAAGTTATGTCTACTCTCTTTTTTTCTTCTTGATCAGTATGGCTAAGGTTTATTAAGTTTACTGATTTTTTAGAAGAATCAACTTTTGGTCCCACTGATTCTTCCCTACCACTTTTCTATTTTCAGTTTTATTGTTCTGCATCATCTTTGTTATTTCCTTCTTTCTGCTGGTATTCAGTCTAATTTATTTTCCCTCCCCCGCCCCTAGTTTAAGGTGCAAGTGTAGGGCATGATTTGAAACTTTTCTTATTTTCTGACACAAGTATTTAGTGGTATAGTGCATGTGCGCTTAGTTGCTTAGTAGTATCTGACTCTTTACAGCCCCTTGGACTGTAGCCCACCAAGCTCCTCTTTCTGTGGAATTTCCCAGGTAAGGATACTGGAATGGATTGTGATTTCCTACTCTAGGGCATCTTCCCGACCTAGGGCTTGAACTTGCATCTCCTGTATTTGTCGGTGGATTCAATACCACTGTGCCACCTGGGAAGCCCATTTAATGGTGTAGAATTCCCTCTATCTATGTTTCACACGTTTTAATGTGATTGCACCCCTTCTACTGTCTCATTGCTGCTTCTCCTTTGTCTTTGGATGTAGGGTATCTTTTTTTTTTTTTTTGGTGGGTTCCAACATCATCCTGTCGATAGTTGGATAGTTGTTCAGCAGCTAGTTGGGATTTTGGTATTCTTGCAGGAGAAGAATAGCACACGTCGATCTAATCTCCCATGTACAACTGTACTTTCTTGATCAATCCCCCTTTATGTAGCTATGGCCACTCAACCTCTTTCCACTCACGATACCCTCCTCTCCCTCCTCGGCTCTCCACACCTTATTTAGACTCCGGCTGCTCTGGCCAGGCTACCCTTCTGAGTGGACACTCGTTTCTCCTTGCCTAGGGTCCCATATCCAGGCCAGACTGTTATTCCTGTGGACATTTCCCCTCACTACTCAGTCTCCAACTTGGAGCCACTGAACCCCCTTCTCTGCCCACACCCTAGGCTTCAGATTGACTATATTCTTGGTAGCCAAAGATGGAGAAGCTCTTTACAGTCAGCAAAAACAAGACCTGGAGCTGACTGTGGCTCAGATCATGAACTTCTTATTGCCAAATTCAGACTTAAATTGAAGAAAGTAGGGAAAACCACTGGGTAATTCAGGTGTGACCTAAATCAAATCCCTTATGATTCTACCTTGGAAGTGACAAATAGATTCAAGGGATTATATCTGATAGATTTAGCAACTGAACAGCAACAACAACATANACAAGACCTGGAGCTGACTGTGGCTCAGATCATGAACTTCTTATTGCCAAATTCAGACTTAAATTGAAGAAAGTAGGGAAAACCACTGGGTAATTCAGGTGTGACCTAAATCAAATCCCTTATGATTCTACCTTGGAAGTGACAAATAGATTCAAGGGATTATATCTGATAGATTTAGCAACTGAACAGCAACAACAACATACATTTTGATGTGTCAGCTTTTTAAAAAAAATTAAGTTCAATATATTTCCCAATTTCCATTCTCTATATATTTTTGATCCCTGGGTTATTTTGAATGGTGCTATTTAATTTCCAAGTATTTGGAGAAATTTCAGATATATTTATGTTATGGATTTCTAATTTAATTTCACCATACTGAAAGAATGTACTTCATATCATTTCAACTTGATAAAGTTAGTTTTATGGTCCAGAATATATTGTTAAATGATCCATGTGAACTTGAAAAATATGTATATTCTATTGTTGTTGAGTAGAATATTCTGTGTCAATTAGGCCAACCTGGTTGATAGTTTTATATATCTTTACCGATTTTCTACTTGTTCTATCAATTGATTTGTTCCTGCTGTTTAGTTGCTAAGTTATGTCCAACTCTTTGTGACCCCATGGACTGTAGCCCTCCAGGCTCCTCTGTCCAGGGGATTTCCCAGGCAAGAATACTGGAGTGGGTTGTCATTTCCTTCTCCGGGAGATCTTCCTGACCCAAGGATCGAACCCCCATCTCCTGCACTGGCAGGCGGATTCTTTACTACTGGGCCCCCAGGGTAGGCCTTTGTTCTGTCAGCTACTGGGAGAAAAACTTAAGTCTCCAGATGAACTTGTGGATTTGTCTATTTCTCCTTTCAGTGATCGGTTTTGCCTCATGTGTTTTGAAGCTGTTCTGTTAATCACATATACATAAATAGATAGCCAACGGGAATTTGCTGTATGTCTTAGGAAACTCAAACAGGGGCTCTTCATGACCTTAGAGGGGTGGGATGGGGAGGGAGATGAGAGAGAGGTTCAAAAGGGAGGGGATATATGTATACTTATGGCTGATTCATGTTGAGTTTTGACAGAAAACAACAAAATTCTATAAAGCAATTATCCTTTCCTGACCCAAGGATCAAACCCCCATCTCCTGCACTGGCAGGCGGATTCTTTACCACTGGGCCCCCAGGGAAGGCCTTTGTTCTATCAGCTACTGGGAGAAAAACTAAAGTCTCCAGATGAACTTGTGGATTTGTCTATTTCTCCTTTCAGTGATCGGTTTTGCCTCATGTTCTGTTAATCACATATACATAAATAGATAGCCAACGGGAATTTGCTGTATGTCTTAGGAAACTCAAACAGGGGCTCTTCATGACCTTAGAGGGGTGGGATGGGGAGGGAGATGAGAGAGAGGTTCAAAAGGGAGGGGATATATGTATACTTATGGCTGATTCATGTTGAGTTTTGACAGAAAACAACAAAATTCTATAAAGCAATTATCCTCCAATTAAAAAATAAATAAAAATTTAAAAAGATGGAAAAATATATAGTTTGAATAGTGTTTGCATGGTATACATTTTTTCATTTTAGTTTACCTATGTGTTTATACTTAAAGTGAATTCCTTGTAAATAGCATAGAGTAGGGTCTTGCTTTTTTAAATCCAGACTGTCAATTCCTTTCCTTTAAGGTGTATACTTAGACCATTTACATTTAATATAATTATTGATGTGGTTGGATTAAAATAGAACTTGCTGGTTTATTCTTGGTATTGTCCTTTCTTTCCATCACATTCAAATCTTCTGCAAATTCTCAGAATGGTCCCTGCTGAGCTGTAGCAAACAAAAAAGGCCTGTTCCATTCTGGACAGTGGGGTCTTCCCCAGAGGCCAGCTGTATCCCACTCACTACACTGTTCTCTGGGCCCCAAAAGTGACAGAAGCAGCAATATGGCAGAACGACAAGGTGACAGGTTTAATAGCTCTAGAGTACAGATGAGAAAACTGAAGCTTAGAAAGACTTACAAGTGACCTGACCTAATTGTGCAGTGACAAAGGGCCAAGAATTGAGCCCAGGTTTATCTGAATCCAGAGTTTAAAATCTTAATCACTATGTGGGAAGGTTGTACATAAATAATTTGAAGGCGTGCACTATTGATCTCAATTGATGACAATGAATTGTTATCAATATATAGGTTGAAGGATGAACTTAAAATTTCATCCTTATGAGTGTCTATCCCTTCAGGGTGAGACAGTAAAAATTTGATATTATTTTGTTTGCCTGCTTTAGAAATCCAGCAATTAATGGGAGATAAACGCAGTAGAGCTGAATGCTGTCAACCTGTACCGATGAATCAGCCAAGGGACACACCTGCTAATTTGCCCATTTCTTAGGTTTGTATTGAAGCAGGATACAGATGAGCGCTCCAGTGGAGAAAGAAATCTAGAAATGAAGATAGCTAGTGGTAAAGTAGAGTGATTTTGACATTTGCTAACTGGATAAGTACACCAACTCCACCAGCTCATCACTGTGTTCTCCTACCCTGTGAAATCCGCTTTTAGCCAATTCTTGGTCAAATAATGAACCCATTGCAGAAATAATTTATGGGGAAGTACGTCCGTTGCTACCTCCCTAACTCAGAAAAATCAGGCTTTTCTTTTCTGTTCTGTGCTGTTTCCTGTCATGCATAATATAGCAAATTAATTAGTGAATCTGGCGGCATTTTGCTAATACAATTTCTCTCTCTTGCTTGAGGTGAATTATATTCATGCTTCAGTCACTTGAATATTACTCTTCCGTGTTTGACGGAATTATGTTATCAGGTGATGATTATATTGCACACTATCTGATTCTAATTAAACCAGAAAATAGCGACATTGTAAAAAAGGAGAATGTTTCACAGTCTACACTCTCCACCGCCTTTCTGCTACATCACACTTTAAAGCTCTCTGGACTGCGCTGGGGCTGTCTCCTGCCTCTTTCACTGTCTTTCTCTTCTCCAGACACGACGCCTTTCTTCGGCCTGCTTCATCTCATATGTAATTTGTGTAAATTGAGTCTTGGAAAGACATAATGTTTACACTTGCCTTTTTTATCGGAAACACGATGCACAGTAGCGACTGTGATTATTTCAGATGATATCAAAGAAGCAAATGTGTTGTTTTGTCAAAACCATCCACATAACTTGAAAAAAAAGATTCCTTGTTTCAGAAAAGAGAAACTAAAATTTTAGAGGGAGAGAACTAGATTGTCAAGATAGATGAGGGAGGTGATATAATGGAGGAGTTAAGGTCATAGGCTTTGAGAACTGGGTTTGAATTCTGGCTCTGCCTTCAGTTGACATTACTGCCTTCTTTTTAGCATAATAATAAGTGCTCAGTGAAACTGAGGTCCAGAGAGGTTAACTGGCTTGCCAAAGCTCTAATGATGAAGTGAAAAAGGCAATGCTGGGATTCCCACTGCTCCTTTTGCACCAGATGGGACTCTGCACCCTGATTCCACCAGGATGGAGAGTGAAGGAGGGTTCCTGGAGACTCCTAGAGTAGGTCACTGGATTCCAGTCTCTTTTCTCATGAAGATAAAGATATCCCTTTGAGTTAGACTGTATTCACCGTCCATGAACCTTGGAGACGCTGATGGCGAGGAAAGGTTTCTAAAGCCTTAGACAACTCCGAGGTGAAATAGGCACCATGCTGCAAACGAAAGGCACTTTAATGGTTGACAGGAAAAGACCGATAGCACACTGCTCTCAACTTAGAAAGCCTGAGGGAAGGTAGAGCGCAGCGTGGTCCGCAGGCTTTGGTCTTTTGTCCTGTTCAACAGGTGGTGAAGCAGGCAGAGTTCCCTGCTGAATGGGACTTATTCCTGTTGGGATAATGCTCCTCGGACCACAGTTCTGCTCATTTTCCAGACTGTGTTTCTTCTGGAGAAACAGACTCATACTTTGCAGTAACAAATTGTGTAATTCAGGTTGAGCCTGGCTGGTTTTGCCACTGATTTTTATCCTCCTTGGTGAAGGCCACTTGACCTCAACTGCCTTATTAGACTTTATTCCTGGCCTATATGCACAGCTGAAAGCCTGACTTTGCCCAGTGGGGAAGATCGACTTCTCAGTAACTTCTGGGCTGGAGGAAGAAAACAGCTGCTCCTTAGGCTGCCTGTAAGACCCAGCAAGTGGAAGTGAAGCTCTTTTTCTTTGCAGATTCTACTGTGGGAGGAGGCAAGGCCAAGCAGGAAGCAGGGATAATTAAAATATATTTTAAAACACCTATTATATTGCAAGTCATATTCTGAACGCTTAGGAGAGAGCAGCCAACAGAACTGGCAGAAGTCTCTGTTGTGGGGATATCAGAAATAGGAATTTAATACGATGTCATAGAAAGAACACTAGGGTTTGGGTCCCAGTCTTTTTTTTTTTTTTTTAAACTAGTTTATATTCTAGTGGGGAGAAATAGGTGTTCAACAAAACAAAAAAGGAACATGTACAGTCTATTGGAAAGTCATCAGTCCCGGAGAAAATTAAGCAAGGCAGTGAGATAGAGAAAGCAGAGATGGAGTGAAGGAGGTTACAATTTAATTTTTAAAAATTTAAAATATAATTGACAAAATTGTAAAATATTTGAAATTTACAACATGATTTGATGTATGTGTACTTTGTGAAAGGATTCCCCCACTGAGTTAATTAACACCATCCATCACCTCACATATTTATCCCCTCCCTTTTTGAAAATGAAAGCCTTTAAGTCCTACTCTTAGAAAATTTCAATTATGTAACACAGTGTTGTCAACTACAGTCACCCTGTTCCACTGGATTCTCAGACTTTATAACCAAAAGCTTGTACCCTTTTACTAACCTCTCCTTATTTTCCCCACCTCTGCTTTCTGTTTCTATGAGTTTGACTTGTTTGTTTAGATTCCACATATAAGTGAAACCATACAGTATTTCCTTTCTCTGTCTGGCTTTTTTTGCTTAGCATAATGCCTTTCAGATTCATTCATATTGCTGCAAATGGCCAAATTTCCTTGTTTTTAGAAACTGAATAATACTTCACTGTAAGTATATGCCATTTTTTCTTTATCCAGTCATCCATCAGCAACTACCTGGGTTGTTGCTATACCTTGGCTGTTGTGAATAATGCTGCAATGAACATGGAAATACAGATATGTCTTCAAGATAATGGTTTCATTAGGAGATTGGGATTGACATATACCCACTACTATACATAAAATACATAACTAATAAGGACCTACTATATAGTACAGGTAATTCTACTCAATACTCTGTAATGGCCAAATGGGAAAAGAATCCATAAAAGAGTGGAGAGTGGAGATATATATATATGTGTGTGTGTGTGTGTGTGTCCCTGGAGGAGGAAATGGCAACCCGCTCCAGTATTCTTGCCAGGAGAATCCCATGGACAGAAGAGCCTGGCGGGTTACAGTCCATGGGGTTGCAAAGCGTTGGACATGACTGAAGTGATGTAGCATGCATTTAGCATATATATATATATAATTTGTTCACTTTGCTGCACATCTGAAACTAACACAGCACTGTGGATCAACTATACTCCAGTAAGCATTTTTAAGAAGATAATAGTTTCATTTCCTTTGGATATATACTCAGAAGTGGGAATTCTGGATCATATGGTAATTCCATTTTAAATAACTTGAGGAAATGAGTAGGTTTTAATTTTAAATAGGAAGTCAGGGAAAGTCCTGGAGAAGGGAACTTTTGAGCAAGGTCTAGAAGAGGCAAGAGAGTAAGCCCCATGGATATGTGTGGGAAGAACATTCCAGGAAACAAAACCAGCAAATGCAAATTTCTCAAAGTGGATGTGTGCCTGGTGTATTTAAGGAAGAGCAAGGAGGGCAATGAGTCTCAACCAGAGTGAGTGAGAGGGAGAGTGGTAGGAGATGAGGTCATTTGAAACAATTGTAGTTGCTTTATATGATGACTGTTGGAATGAGGGAGATATTCAACTAGCAACGACTCACTAGTATAGGCATCAGATTGGGTGTTCTGCTGGACCCAAGGATAGGAGGATGACCCTGCTCTCAAGGACTGCAGAGTCTAGTTCAAGATTTAATGTTAAGTCACATGGAAAGTTAGAGGACAATGAAACCCAGGTGGGCTACCTATGGGTTTCTGAAAGGGGAGAGAACATTTCAGAGTACTGAATGAAACTCTGGATACAGACTACCTGAACATGAATTGTAGCCTCATCACTTATTAGCTGGGTGATCTTGGGAATGCCTCTTCATTCTCTGAGGTTCAGTTTTCACTTTTAGAAAATGAAGTTCACAATGAAACCTACATTGCAAGATTATTTAAGTACTTAGTGAAGTTGCTCAGTCGTGTCCGACTCTTTGCAACCCCATGGACTGTAGCCTACCAGGCTTCTCCGTCCATGGGATTTTCCAGGCAAGAATACTGGAGTGGGTTACCATTTCCTTCTCCAGGGGATCTTCCAGACCCAGGGATTGAACCCGGGTCTCCCGCATTGGAGGGAGGCGCTTTAACCTCTGAGCCACCAGGGGAGCCCATTTAAGTACTTAAGGTAGCACATATAACATGCTTGGCAAATGCTACATACACATAGGTCCTTAGTAACTATTAGCTGACATTATTGTTATTTGGAGTGTTTAGAGAAAGGTTTTTCAAGGCTTGTAACTGTGGAGTTAGTAAGTTTCTAGGAGAAAGATAGCCCTGACTGTAACAGAAAATGTGATAAATGTGTCAGTGTGGAGATGTTCCAGTGGCAATGAGGACAAAAGGCCATAGCTGATTACCTGGAGTAGTCAGCAATAAAAATGACAACTTACTGGGAATACCCTGCCAGTCTAGTGGTTGGGGCTCCATGCTTCCACTGCAGGGGGCACAGGTTCGATTCCTGGTTGGGGAACAAAGATCATGCACGCTGCCTAGCAACAAAAACAAATGAAAAACTTATTGAGCATTTGCACATAGTATCTCACTTAAGACACGTTGTGGTACTATGAGACAGGTACTTGTATTATCCTCATTTTCCTGCTAAGTGAAACGGAGAAGTGCACTGATTTGCTGAAGATCACATAGCTAGTAAGAAGCAGATCTCGGATGCAGTCTTAGGGAACTGCCACCATACAGCCTACTGCCTAATTAACTTCTCTTAGATGGTGTTTGTAGGGCTTGGATGAGACTGCGATAGATTTCTGCCCATAGGGGTATCATAATGAAGAGAAGTTCAGTGGGTGAGAAATAAAGACGTGATGATTATGCCTTTATGAACAGCATATTGAGCTGCGATCATTTATGCTCTTATGATCTTTTAGAGAGTGAGTTCTTTTCTGGCTTTAGAAGGGAGCCAGAAAATGGAATGTTTAAACAATACATCTAATTCCATTTTCTTCCCCTCATGCCTAGGTGACAACAAGGCCTTTCCCACACGAACAGAATGGATTTTCTTTGATTAAAAGTTTTTTTTTTTTTTTTTAACTTGAGGACAAGAAATTTCTCAAGGGCTTCAGTTGTAACATGGGGTTTGTTGGCCAGCTGGACTGAGCCTAAGAACAGCCCCCCAGGGAGGAGAAGCTGCTTGAGTTCTTGGAGTGAGTTTGTGAGTATGTGGCCTGAGCAGATGTCCTCAGCCAGGCTTGAATTTCCTGAGCCCAGGGGTTAGAGCAACCTGACAGTAACTTTAAGGTGGATTTTAGTGTCTTACATTCCATTCTTTTCACTAATACTTTTCATATATGGAGTATCTTCTAAGATTTTTTTTTTCATGATATTTTGAATTCTTACCTCTTCAATGATTGAATTCATTGAGTAGCTCCTGGGTGGTAGGCACTGTTCTTGGTATGCAGATGGAAACCTACATAATGTTTCTTTCTTTTTTTTTTACTTTACAGTACTGTATTGGTTTTGCCATACATTGACATGAATCCACCACAGGTGGTTTCTGTATTTCAGAAACTTTATATTTCAGAGAACATCATGATAGCAGTTGTGTTTTAAAGTGTTTGATCTATATTTCAATGAATTTTTTAAAGTGATAAAGACAAATGATAGGTTTTAAATAAAATCGGTTCAAATTTGTCATCATACTGTTATTCAAAATGTTTAGCTCAGTGGGTCAACATTTCCTTCAACGGTTCTGGGATAATGAAGTAAGTTGGTTAATATGTTATATAAAACTTTAGGAATTAGAAAAAAATCTTTTTTTTTTTTTTCTGAAGATAGGAAATTTTAAACTCACAACTAGAAGATCCTGGACCAAATTCTAGTGGAAATCTTGGGAAAGATTAAAGGAATTTACCAGTGTCTGTCTGTATGATCTTGGGTAAGCTCTCTGTGCCTCAGTTTCTTCACTTGGAAATGATGGAATTGGTCTAGCTATTTCTAATAAATTCCCTTTCAGCTCTAAAATTCTATGACTTTAGTCTAGAACTGAAATTACTCTGACAAGGAATTTTAATAGAAATTTAAAAATTTTAATTTTAATGCCTAATTGCTAACCAAGGAAATATTTTCTATGAGTACACTCATACACCAACAGTATTTTGGTGTTTCATCTTTGTTAAGTAAGAAATGGCTTGTGTTGTTTGTATTTTATTCCTTTGATTAACTGAAGTGGTTGGCAGCTTTTCATGTATATTAAATTTGAATGGTTACTCTTCTTCTTTAGAAAGTCTTATGATTTTGTGATCCACATAAGAAACTGTAAAGTTACCTTGCCATCAACTAACTGGCTGATTTATTAAAGGCCTTATTATTATTATTTTTCAGTGAGATAGAGTCCACTGTGAAAAAAGAAGGAAGCTTCATGGAAGGGGAAAGACTTAACTTTTCAAAAATAACTCGAACTTGTCAAAAAGAAATAAAAGCATAACTCAAGTAAAACTGGCAAAATGAATGGAAACTGAAGCAATCAAGAATAAGACAAAGCTGAAGCTATTTGTGATTCCCATACCAAGATGACTATTTGATCAAGAATCTGGATTGAAATTCACCAATATCATCAACTGTAATCATTTTCCTTTCAAAATTTAGAGGGTGGGATGATTTGGGAGAATAGCAAAATTTTAATGCCAACTACTTTTTTTATGCTCTTGATAATGAGTATGTCTACTTTATATATGTATTCATAAATGAAAATATCTTTTTTGGGATAAATTATTCCTTTATTGAAAAAATTAGTGACCTAATTTATTTTAGACATTATTAGACATATATTTGGAGAAGGCAATGGCACCCCACTCCAGTACTCTTGCCTGGAAAATCCCATGGATGGAGGAGCCTGGTGGGCTGCAGTCCATGGGGTCGCCAGGAGTCGGACACGACTGAGCAACTTTACTTTCACTTTTCACTTTCATGCATTGGAGAAGGAAATGGCAACCCACTCCAGTATTCTTGCCTGGAGAATCCCAGGGATGGGGGAGCCTGATGGGCTGCCATCTATGGGGCTGCACAGAGTCAGACACGACTGAAGTGACTTAGCAGCAGCAGACATATATTAGACATTAGACATTATTAGACATAATGTCCCTGTTGACATTGGTTGACCCATCAATCCAACTGCTGGGCATACACACCAAGGAAACCAGAACTGAAAGAGACATGTGTACCCCAGTGTTCATTGCAACACTGTTTATAATAGCCAGGACATGGAAGCAACCTAGATGTCCATCAGCAGATGAATGGATAAGAAAGCTGTGGTACATATACCCAATGGAGTATTACTCAGCCATTAGAAAGAATGCATTTGAATCAGTTCTAATGAGGTGGATGAAGCTGGAGCCTATTATACAGAGTGAAGTAAGCCAGAANTCCTTAAAAAACTGGAAATAGAACTGCCTTATGACCCAGCAATCCCATTGCTGGGCATACACACTGAGGACACCAGAATGGAAAGAGACACATGTACCCCAATGTTCATCACAGCACTGTTTATGATAGCCAGTACCTGGAAGCAACCTAGATGTCCATCAGCAGATGAACGGATAAGAAAGCAGTGGTACATATACACAATGGAGACATTAAAAAGAATACATTTGAATCACTTCTAATGAGGTGGATGAAACTGGAGCCTATTATACAGAGTGAAGTAAGCCAGAAAGAAAAACACTAATACAGTATACTAACGCATATATATGGAATTTAGAAAGATGGTAACGATAACCCTGTATGTGAGACAGCAAAAGAGATACAGATGTATAGAACAGACTTTTGGACTCTGTGGGAGAGGGCGAGGGTGGGATGATTTGGGAGAATGGCATTGAAACATGTATAATATCAAATATGAAATGAATCACCAGTCCAGGTTCGATGCATGATACTGGATGCTTGGGGCTGGTGCACTGCGATGGCCCAGAGGGATGGTACGGGGAGGGAGGAGGGTTCAGGATGGGGAACATGTGTATACCTATGGTGGATTCATGTTGATGTAAGGCAAAACCAATACAATATTGTTAAGTAATTAACCTCCAATTAAAATAAATGAATTTATATTAAAAAATAAAATAAAATCTTTGGCAAGGTAAAAAAAAAAAAGATAAAATTCAGTGGTTAAAATCTAGTACTCAATGGATGATATTTGGAGGTGGAGCCTTGCAATGTTGTGTTAGTTTCTGTTGTAGCTTCCATAAATCTTTATGTATGAGAATTTTATGGTTATATAGAAGATCAGTATAAAAATGGAAACATCTAAGGTATTTCCGTGGTGTGTTTGTGTATGCTCATTCAGTCGTGTCCAACTCTTTGCAACCCCATGGACTGTAGCCCATCAGCCTCCTCTGTCCTTGGAATTCTTCAGGCAAGAATATGGAATCAGGTAGCCATTTTTTCTTTAGGGGATTTTCCCAACCCAGTGACTGAATCCACATCTCTTGCATGTCCTGCATTGGCAAGTGGTTTCTTTACCACCATGCCACCTAAGAAGCATCATTTCTGTGTTACCTCTTTACATAAAACCTTAGAAAAATATTTCATTTGTAATCATAACAATTTTGACTATATATTGTGAAAAATATCAATATGGATTATATACATATTAATTTAAATTTATTTTTTCTCTAGTTTTATTGAGATATAATTGATATATAATATTGTGCTAGTTGTAAATATACAACATGATGATTTGATATACATATATATTGTGAAGGGGGCTTCCCTGGTGGGTCAGATGGTAAAGAATCTGCCTGCAGTACAGGAGATCCAGGTTCTGTCCCTGGGTGGGGAAGATCCCCTAGAGAAGGGAATGGCCACCCACTACAGTATTCTTATCTGGAGAATCCCATGGACAGAAAGAGACTCGCAGGCTGCAGTCCATGGGATTGTATGTATTATGAAATGGTTATTGTGATGAGTTTAGTTAACATACATAATCTCACGTGTTTACCCTTATTTTTAGTGATGAGAACTTTTAAGATTTGCTCTCTTAGCAACTTTTAAATATACAATACAGTATATTTAACTCTAGTCATTGTGTTGTAAATAACATACCCATGCTGTAATATATTGTATACAACATATCCACAACTTAACTTATGACTGTAAGTTTGTACCTTTGACCACCTTTACTTATTTGCCTCCTGACACGACTGAGTGACTTCATTTCCATTTTCACTATCCTCCACCTCTGGCAACCACAAATCTGATATTTGTTTTTATGAGGTCTGAGAAAGCGTTAGTTGCTCAGTTGTGTCTGACTCTGTGACCCCATGGACTGTAGCCTGTCAGGCTCCTCTGTTTACAGAATTCTCCAGGCAAGAATACTGGAATGGATTCTCATGCCCTTCTCAGGGTATCTTCCCAAACCCTAAAGACTCCACCAGAAAATTACTAGAGCTAATCAATGAATATAGTAAAGTTGCAGGATATAAAATCAACACACAGAAATCCCTTGCATTCCTATACACTAATAATGAGAAAGTAGAAAACGAAATTAAGGAAACAATTCCATTCACCATTGCAACGAAAAGAATAAAATACTTAGGAATATATCTACCTAAAGAAACTAAAGACTTATATATAGAAAACCTAACACTATTTATTGAAGAAACTGCTTTTTCTTCTTTGACTATTCTTGCTTTGCCTGTTAAATAAGAGTTGACCATACACTTACACATTTATTTCTGGGTCTCTATTCTGTTCCATTGGTATGTATCTGCTTTTAAGGTTGTATCATAGTGTTTTGAATACTATGGCTTTGTAATACAGTTCGAAATCAGGATATATGATGCCTCCAGCTTTGTTCTTTTCTCAGGATTGCTTTTTCAATTTGGAGTCTTTTGTGGTTCTATGCATATCTTAGCAGTTTTTCTTTTTTTTCCTTTTCTGTAAAAATGTAATTGGAATCTTGATATTGCATTGAATCTATAGCTTTGAACATTTTAACAGTATAAAATCTTCCAACCTATAAAGTAGAAGTTAAGTCATTCAGTCATGTCTGACTCTTTGTGACCCCATGGACTATCGCCTGCCAGGTTCTTCCATCCATGGGATTTTCCAGGCAAGAATACTGGAGTGGGTTGCCATTTCCTTCTCCAACAACCTATAAACATAGAGTGTATTTCCATTATTCAATGTCTTATAGCTTTCAGTGTAGAGATCTTTTGCATCCTTGGTTAAATTTGCTACTAAGAATTTTATTTTTTAATGCTATTGTAATAAATATACCTTCTTTAGTTTTTCCAGATAATTAATTGTTAGTGTATAGAAATAAAACTCATTATGGAGTATTGGTTTTTTATCCTGCAGTTTACTGGATTTGTTGATTTTTAAGATCTAATAGTTTATTGATACAGTCTTTAGGATTTTCTGTACATAAAATTATGTCATCTGCAAACAGAGGAATTTTTAATTCTTTCTGAATGTTGATGACTTTTATTTCTTTTACTTGCCTGATTGCTCTACCTAGGACTTTTGATACTCTGCTGAATAGGAGTGATGTGAGAAGGCACCATTGTCTTGTTCCTGATCATAAAGGAAGGGTTTTCAACCTTTAACCATTGAGTGGGTGGCTCAACTGGTAAAGAACCTGCCTGTCAGTGCAGGAGATGCAAGAGACCATGGTTTGAACCCTGGGTTGAGAAGATCCCCTGGAGAAGGAAATGAAAAACCACTCCAGTGTTCTTAGCTGGAAATTCCCACAGACAGAGGCACCTGGTGGGCTACAGTCCCTAGGGTCATAAAGAGTCGACATGACTGAGAGTTCATGCACATGATGTTAGTTGTGGGCTTGTCATATATGGCATTTATTATGTTGAAGTACATTTCTTCTATACTTAATTTGTTGAGATTTTTCATCATGTATGGATACTGAATTTTGTAAAATACTTTTTCTGCATCTGTTGTGATTTTTATCTTTCACTGTGTTAATGTGATGTATCACAATTATTGATTTGAGTGCACTGAAACATCTTTGCATCCCAAATAAAATCCCACTAGATAATGTGGGATTATCACATTAAAAGGGATATCCTTTTAATGTGCTGTTGATTTCTGTTTGTTAATATATTCGTTGAGAATTTTTGCATTTATATTAAGATATTGGCTAGTAAGTTTCTTTCCTCATACTGACCTTACCTGCTTTTGTTATCAAAATAACGCTGGTCTTATGAAATGAGTTTGAGAGAGTTCCCTCTTTTTCAGGTTTTTTTTTTTTTTTTTTTTGATTTTTGAATGA